>CM030364.1:217544264-217906764 GCA_017893485.1 Hemerocallis citrina | reverse complement strand
ATCCCCACACCATATTTCAGTCGACGCCCCTCTTCCTTACTCCAAATCCCCAAATCCTCTTCACCTCTTCCTGCAAATATCACCTCCGACATCAACGAGACCTCCTAGCTCCGACATCACATCAGACTGCTAAAGGTAATTGGCACAAATTAATTTAGTGAACATTTTAAATTTAATTTTGAGTTCCTTATTAGAATTTGTGTTTGTGTTTGGTTATGGAAGTGTTTGTGATTTATTGTGGAAGAGGTATTTATGTTGACCAGGTTGCTTATATTGCTAATTTATGTGTAGGATATTCTGGAGGTTGTATTGCCATTTGATCTGTTGCTGGTATTGACTTGATAGGCATGGAGAGTGGGGAAGGCTGCTCACAACTTGGTGACAATTTTCTGTCGGTACAAGAAGGTGATTTTACACCCATAGTTGATGATCATCTAATACCAAAGCTAGGTATGACATTTGATACCCTTGAAGAAGCAGAACAATTTTATAATATTTATGCGAAATGTGGTGGCTTTCAAATGCATTATATGCATTCCAGGTAAGTTCAAGCTAATGATCAAGAAGGCGATGGTTGAGCTTAATGGTAGATATACTGCTTTCTCATATAATTTGTTTGCTACTTCCATTAATTTGTTGGACCTCCAAAACTATTTTATATAATCAAACCAGGTGCACCGTTCCGAAGACGTGCCATAGGCATGTGTCAACAGGCAAACCTAGTATATATATACACCACATGATCATGTGGTATATATATGCCAATTATACACACACACACACACACACACACACACACACACACACACACACACACACACACACACAAACACCACATGATCGCTTATATATATATGTGGTAGGGGTATATATATAAGCGATCATGTGGTCTGTGTTTATATGTGTGTGTAAGTATATATATATATATATATATAGGACCAAAAAGTTCTTGCCATCCACTTATTTGTTAAATTAGTGGAATATTCCAAGAATACACCTCTGAATAGGTATGAACCAGTCAAAATACATGTTAAATGACAAAAACACCCTGTCCTTCTACTTCATAACCCCCAATTCCTTCTCCTTTCTTTTTCTTGTGTATTTCTTCATCTTTCTAAATCCTAACTATCATCACATCAAATTCCTTTAACCCACTCACTCAATCTCTTTCTCCAATCAATTCCCATACCCACCACATCTAATCTCCCATCTCCCTCTCCACACAACCATGTCTGCCACAATTTCATATCGGGAATCACCAATGCAGAATTCATTGACGTGTCACTGCGAGCTTCCTGGAAGAGACAAAATCACTGAGTGTGTGAGAGGTAAGAATCAAAGTAGGTTTTTCTACTCTTGTCTCAATTTCAAAGGCAAAGATGATCTGGGGCACAATATTTAGGTGGGTATTAATGGACTATGATAGAGATGAGAAAAAGATGAGGATGGTGGAGTTGAAAGCAATTTTGTCTGAGCAAAATGAGGTCTTGAATCAATGAAATTGGTGGAGGTTAATTTAACTGTGAAGCTTGTTCAGTCGGAGACTTGTCTTAGCAACTTCACATCCTTGTTTCGTAGCTGTTTTGTTCTTTTTGTTGTATATATTCTTGTTGTTAATGTGATGTATATTATGTACGACAGACGATGAAAATGTAATTTGCGTATTGTAAAAACTTTATGGAATATGATTGAATGAATGAATGTATCTTTATCAAGGTAGAATGATCATGTTTTGCAATGAGAAGTAGCAATTTTTTATGTGCAATATTTGTTATCTAATTGTGATTTGTCTGTGTACTAGATTTTCCCGTGGGCACGTGCCTACGGCACGTCTTCGGAACGATACAAAACACGAAAAGTCATGTAAATAGTAAAACAATAATTATGTAGCTCAAGTTTGAATAGTATGACAATAATTAGTTATAAATAAAAGTCTATGTTTCTATTAGTATATGTTGAAAAATAATTATAAATGAGGGTATAAAATCTAACTTCTTAGAACTTTAAGTGTGGAAAATAATGAAATTTAATTGTTGAAGAGATATTTGCTATTAAAAATTCTGAAAATTTACGAAACCGAAATCTTAAAATCTAAATTTCTAAGCAAATAAAGAAAGAATGGGATAGAGATAGAGAGAGAGAGAGAGAGAGAGAGAGAGAGAAATATGAAAAAGTAAAGAGAGAAGAGATAGATAGTAATAAAGTAATGAGTTTTTTAGGGAGAAAATTTGATTTTTGAGTTTGAAATTTTGGAGGAAAAATATGTTTTGTGAAGTTTGATAAGGGCAAGGGGGAAATTTGATTTTTGAGTTTGAAATTTTGGAGGGAAAATATGTTTTGTGAGGTTTGATAAGGGCCCTTGATTTTGATGGGATTGATAGTGAGCCACTTGATAGCTTTCTTTGTAATTTATTATATAGATAACATACAATCTTCAAATGCTGTGTATAATCCATATGCAGTGTATCAGTGATGCTGCTTGTTTTTGGGTGTGGGAGCAACAAATAATATGAGTTCTTTTAAGGAAGGAGAAACTCAGATCTCGACCTTCGATTTGACTCTACTGTAAGGCTGATGTGGTGGATGTGGTGGATCTGGATGGCTCTACGGGCTTCAGATACTTGCAAAAAAGTCTGAGACACCGGAAGGACTCCCGACAACAGACCCTATAATGCTTAAGTTAATAACCAGAGTACTAAAGGAAGCTTAAATGGTGGAAATTGTGATTACCTGGTTACTGTAGAGGTAGGGTTGTATTTATAGGTGTAAGAGTCTGATTAAAGGGGGTCTCTAGGTCTTCTGATTATGACTCGGCCCACATAGGGCATGACCTGGGTGACGGGCCCATAGTCGGTCCATAATGGGAAGCAAGGTGACTTTGAGATTCTCGTCAGGATCGAGCGGTGCAGATCGTTCGCTAATTTTACCCTCACCATAAGCCCCCCATTCTTGGAGGAGACGTCTCGATCTCCTTCGAAGAGTAGTCTACCTAGAGAGGGTGCCGATCAGACGATGGTGATCTGTGTGTGTTTGAACATTGGGTATCCTGATGCGGTGTAAATTGGTGAGATGGACCATACCCCACCCGGTGTAAATTGGTGATGCGGGGTCAATTGGTGAGATGGACCTACCGAGGGCACAGTGGTCAGGAGGTACTGCGAAGTGAGGGTTGGCTTTGATTGCCGTGCCGAAGGCACGGTGGAGTTGAGGCCTTGAGAGAGGTTCTCATGAAGGCCGGCCTTAGACGTCGCACCGAAGGCGCGGCGAAATTGAAGTCTTATGAAAGCTCCCCATGGGAGCCGGCCTCGGATGCCACACCAAAAGTGCGGCGAAATTGAAGCCTCGTAAAAGCTCCCCATGTGAGTCGGTCTCGGATGCCACTCCGAGGGCGTGACAAAATTGAAGCATTGTGCAATCTCCTCATGGAAGTCGGCCTCGGATGCCACGCCGAGGGCGCGACGAAATTAGAGCCTTGTGAAAGCTCCTCATGGGAGTCGGCCTCAGATGCCTCACCAAGGGCATGGCAAAATTGTGTTGGTGTATGCCCTAGAGGCCAGTTGTGTATTGACATTACTAGTTTACATTGCATTATGATATTTATTTCATATATGAGGCATTTCATTTATTGTGTTGTTTATTGTGCTTAAATGAGCATAATAAAGTCCTTAGAATAGTAGGTTCAATATCATGAGATATCAAGTGCATGACTTGATTGTGAGATCCTATTGGTTGTAATCATAACACTATTCTTAAATGTCCCTAGTCAAGTATTATTGTAAATTAGGACAACAATAATGCATAGAGACTTGTATGCGCGTAGACTGATGACCATATCTCACGGGTCATGAATATGAGATGTCAAGTCTTCATATGGGTACATATTAGAGTAATAATGTACTGGACAGACCCACCCTGAGAATGCTGCATGGATCGTTATGTGAGTGTCATAAGCGATTCTCACAGTGACCATGATGTATGTAGTCTTTTGACTTGAAGTCACTACGGTTCCCTACATGAAAAGTTATATGTTTTAATGTTGTCAAACATTACCTGTAATAAGGTGATTATAAAGTCGACTATTGGATATACTACAAATCATGCGAGGGATGTGAGTGACTTAGATATGATTTGTCCCTCTTACATAACAAGAGCGATATCTACTGGCCCCTTGATTGAGTGAGGCTGCAAAATGCATGGCCGTGCTCAAATGAGTCAATGAGATATTGAGTTCATTTGTTTTAGTAAGTCTACTCGGACATCAAGAAACCAAAGATTGAACTACAAGGGTGACACACTCTATGCCTTGTGGTCATTTAAGATATCTGGACAAAGAGACTTGACTACATGGTAACATTTGCCACGGATAGGTAATGTCAAGTCATTAACATTCCCACTACTTGAGTAGCAGTGATGCATTGCTAGATACCGCTCACCATTTGTAATACTAGAATATGAGTTTAGTATCACTGTCAACGTAATGGGAACTTACAGGGTCACACACTTAGAATGGATCAAAATTGGGATTTAAATTCATGAGATGAATTTAATTGGGAATCCAAGTAATAGTTAGATTCCTGATATTGGTTGGACATTTAATTAGATTAAATGAGCTGACTAAAGTTCAGAGGCCCACACATGAATCTGACCCAGGTCGGATTATGAGCCCAACAAGCTCGTTATTATTTTAGGGTTGATTTACTGCAACTATATATATGATACATATTGTCACGCTCCGTTTCCCAAAAGAATACGGAATACGGTACGCGACTAAGCCTAGCGGATAGTTTTCACCATCCATAAGCTGTACGGATCTGCTTGACTCATCATAACAGTAAATATAACAGTATACTCCAACCAGACTTGCAAAAACAATCATAACTCAACAGTATTTATCGCATCAATAATAAATGTTCCATTAAATACTAGATCCGAAACAAAACAATAATCCTGGGACAATAAGCCCAAATACAAATCTCAATATAGTTCGTGAAATAAAATAGTTCATCAAAATATTTTAATCAAATTATTGCAATTGCGCAGCTCAAAACTTTTGCTCACCAACTCCAGTAGGCAATTGATCAGCAAACCTACTCATATGGCAATTACAAGGAAAATAAGAAACTAGGAAAACATAACGCCCGTTAGATGCAAGTCCGGGCCGCAAGCAATACAAGTAGGAAAATAAAGGGAAAACTAACTAAACAGATATACTAACATGGAGATGGTAGCAGATAGAACAGTTTACATATGACAGTAAGCAGTGTAGTGATAACAGGAGAAACATAACAGTAACAGTAAGGATCAACATTAACAGTGTGTCAATGGTAGCAGTAATCAACAGTAACAGTAAAGTCCACAGTAACCGTAACAGGATATGATAATGTAAACAGTTGTTCTTATATCTAATGTTCCTTACTAACTAGGTAGCACTTCATGCGTCCCAGATTTTACCATATGGTTGCTACATCAAACAGTTTCGCTTTAAGATTTTGTAGTGGAACTTCTATAGGGCAATATATTCAGACAAACAGTAACAGTAACAGTAATAACAACAAACGGTGTCAGGGATCATGCCCTCATGCATCCAGAGATAAACAGTAGGTACCACTGTAAACAGTGGGGAAAACAAGTTCCCTTCTGAATATGCATTTCTATATTGTCCACTACTCGTTCTTTTCCTTAAAAAAACCTCGGCTTGATTTCTTTTATTATCAATAAACATGTGTGAACGAATACAAATAGGCTCAAGATATGGCAAGAACAGGAAATAAGTCTAAGATGAAATAGAGATTGCAATGGTTGATAAAATAACTCATAATGGTCAAAACAACTAAATTTTCAGTTCTGGACAACAAGACACTAATGTACCAAATCTGAGATTTCGGTTGCTAAAGAATAGAAAATCCAGATCCATTAGAAAATCTAGAAACTAGACTCTCTGCCGATTCCATCACATATATATAAGTCACATATCAGCCACAGAAACAGGGTTGAAAACAGCGTTTAATACAGAAGTTATGTTCAGCCAGAAAATGCAAATTTTTGTTTATAAGCATGAAAAGAGTGTAAAATTATCATAATTAAATCTGAGAAAAATCTGGAAGATTCCCTAACATATCTAGTTTCAAAATATAAAATATCGTAAATTTATATTATAGATAGCATGACCAACAAAATTGGGAAAATAGAGTAATGAAAAAAAATCTTGATTCTGAAAGTTCAGACATAGTAGTACCAAAACAGAGATAATTCCTAAAACATAATTCGAAATCCAGATCCGTCAAAATGGTGATAAAATAGACAAATAAGGATACAGTTCTTATTCACAAAGTTTTCATAAAAAATGAATAGGATCAGGTTGAAAACATAATTATTTACTGAATAACATGCAGTTTGGAATATTTCCATTGGTTTCAAAAGCATAAAATGAGATACAAAAGTCATTAATTAATTCCACAAAAATTAGGGATTGCTCCCATTTATATCTAAACATACTCAGTAAAATATAGAGTTCCAATTCCACTTTTAATATCAGTGTTAAAATAATATTTCATACATGATATGGCGAAAAATAGGGTTAAATCGGAACCGTCCAAATAGGGAACGAATCTTAAAGCTTAGGGGTAGAATGGTAATTTCATCTACTAACGGGTCTGAAGTGGTTATTGGATCTTCTCTCCAAAAGCCCAATAACCCACGAACAGATCCACCTCAACTGGGTGCGGGTTTCAGCCCGCAATAAGCCCAGTCTAGCAGGATAAAATTAGGGTTTCTGATTAATCCTAATCAACGGCCTTGATTCATATCTATCTTTCACTGGAAATTAGGGATTATATTCCTAATCTGATCCCAAAGGCGACTATAAATACCCCCCATCTATCACCATTAAGAGGTAATCAATCTTTTTCCAATTTACGCTCTTTCATAATCTTCCTGATTACTGACTTGAGCGTCGGAGGGTGCATCACCGGGATCAACCCCGGTGTATCGCACTTTTTGCAGATGAACGGCGGGAGTCAAACAGTCAAACTCCGGCGGAAAAGGTTAAGGTTTTGATTATTTAGTTTCCCTAAGAATCCACAAATACTATCTGTTTGCCCCCACACCAGATTCAGCGGTAACAGATTGGCGCCGTCTGTGGGAAGCAACAAATAGCAGCCCTTCCTCTTCCCGTCGGTCAGATCTACCCAGCCATGCCTTCCCGAAAGCTAAGATCCAGAGGGTCCAACCGTGGACCCACCCCTCCTCAACCACAACAGGAGATCCCCCTCCAAACCGTCCAGCCGGCGGGACTTCCTCCTCAACCTGATCAGGCCCCACAGCAGGACCAACCTCCTCATCAGAATCTCCAACCCCCTCGGGGTCAGACCGGGCCTCAGAATGCCGGTGCGGGGGGCTCCCGTCCCAATCCTCCGAAACAACCTCTCCAACATGACCACGTCTCCATGCACAACCCCTCTACCGATTCCATGGCATCTCACAATCCCCGGGCCTCCGATGACCTCCGCAATACCCTTAACAATCAGCATAAAGAAGAGGATCTTCACCGCCGTTTGGATGAAAGGCGGGCCCGAGAGGGAGTCTCCCGCCAACAACGTCCAAATGAGCGATCTCCTCATCGCCGAGAATATAGGAGGTCTCCCCCTCACCGAAGACAGAGAGAGTCCCCTGAGCACTATAGAAGAAGGCCTCGCTCACCGAGGGATGATAATGCTCCTATCACCTGTGCCGAATTCCAGCAATTCCAGGTAACCATCTTGCAAGCCCTCCATCTCCGACCCAATAACAACGATGCTCGGAGGGTCCCCACTCCTCCTCCAGTCCAAAGTCCTCGCCGACGGTCCTTAACTCCTCCCCCAGCTCCTAGAAACCCCCAACACATCCCTAGTCCTCGACACTCTCGGAGCTACCGTCGTCGTAGCCCCTGCTCTCCCTCGTACGAAGACGAGTCCAGAGGCTCATTTGATTACCATCGAAGGGATGATACTGTCTACCGTCGTCTCCATGAAATGGAGATGCGCTTGGGTCAGGTAGACAGAGAAGAAGAGCTTAGAGGAAGGACCCTCCGCCCAAGCCGACCTCCTTTCTCCCGAACCATCATGGAGGCACCTGTTCCAACAGGCTTCAAGCCTCCCCAATTCGAGACTTATTCTGGGGAGTCTGACCCCGTCGATCACATCGAAAGCTTTAAGACCCTTATGCTAATCCACCAAGCTTCCGATGCTCTGCTGTGCAAGACCTTCCCCGCTACTCTCAAGGGTCCGGCCCGGGAATGGTACTCTCGCCTTGCCCCCTCCTCAATATTTTCCTTCGAGCAATTCGAGACCCTCTTCGTCACCCACTTCGTGAGTAGCCGCCGAACTGAGAAGACCAGCATTTCGCTACTCTACCTCAACCAAAAGAAGGGTGAGAAGCTGAGAGACTATGTGAAAAAGTTCACTGCGGAAGCCAAGTCCATCGCTTCCCTCGACCAGTCGGTCGTTGCAGCAGCATTCCAATCAAATGTCCTTAATTCCAGCCTTCGGTCCTCCCTCGCCAAGAAGCCCCCGCAGAACTTCTCCGACCTCCTTTTCTAAAGCGAGAAGTATATTCGGGCTGAGGAAGCTGTGCATCGCCCCACCTTTGAGGGGCCTTCCTCCGGAGCCAAAAGAAAGGCAGGTGAAGAAGAGGGAGCCAAGAAGCTCCAGAAGGACAATGGCGGTCAGCACTGCCCTCCCCCCAGATTTGAAAAATTCACTCATCTTAATGCCAACATTTCCACTATTCTCATGGAAGTTGACAAGGAAGGGGTGATACCTCCTGCCCCGAAGACGAACACCCCTAGCAAGAAGAGGGACAAAGAGAAGTGGTGCCGCTATCACCGGGACCATGGCCACGACACCAATGATTGTCGGGCCTTGAAGAACGAGATTGAGGCTCTCATCCAGAGGGGGCAGCTGGCCAAATTTGTGAGAAAGGACCGAGCCGATCTTCCTCCTCCCTCTCGGGGGGCTAATAAGCATCCAGAACGACGCGATGAAACTCCCGAGTTTGAAGAGGAACGCATCCTGCATCTCATCCATGGAGGCCCCATGGGAGGCACCTCCAACTCCTCTCGAAAGGCTTTCATAAGGGAAGTCAACTCAGTACATGGCATGCCCCCTCCCAAAGGCATCGGAGTACCGGTCACTTTTTCAGATGAAGACCTTGAGGGTGTCCGAACCCCCCATTGTGACGCACTAGTCACCAACCTCCATATGGAAAATATTAAAGTGGAGAGGATCCTGGTGGACAATGGCAGCTCCGTTAACATCCTCTTCCTCGCTGCTTTCAAAAGGCTCAGATTATCCCGGGACAGACTTAAGCCCGCCGGCTACACACTCCACGGGTTCACGGGAGTAACAGTGACTATTGAAGGGGTGATCACCCTCGACGTAACCACTGGCAAAACTCCTACCACTCGAACGGAGCCGATGGACTTCATGGCCGACCCGGACTAGCTGCTTTCGAAGTCGTCCCTTCCGCTTATTACCTCAAGATGAAGTTTCCCACCCGGGTAGGAGTAGGGGAAGTAAGAGGCAGTCAGGAAATGGCCCGCAAATGTTACATGACCTCTACGGGGGGTCCAGTTCTCTCCCTCGAAACTCTTGAAATCCCCCAAGACGGTGTCCGACCAACGTCCGAACCGGTGGATGAATTGGAGGAAGTGCTCTTCTCTGAGCAAGATCCGAATCGCAAGTTCTTTATCAGCAAGACCCTCCCATCTGCCCTATGCTCAGACATAGTCCAATGCATTAGAAAGAACCGCGACCTTTTTGCATGGTCGGCTGCCGACATGCCAGGAATCTCAGAAAAGCTCCTCGTCCACCACTTGGGCGTTGCACCGAGGTCCAAACCGGTTCAACAGAAGAGGCACAAATTTGCTCCCAAGCGCCAACAAGCTATAAAAGAAGAGGTGGACAAGCTTCTCAAGGATTGGTTCATACAGGAGGTCAATTATCCTAAATGGCTCTCAAATGTTGTGATGGTAAAGAAGGCCAACGGGAGCTGGAGAATCTGCATCGATTTTACCGACCTAAATAAAGCATGCCCCAAAGATCCATTCCCTCTTCCAAGCATCGACGCCTTGATTGACGCCACTTCGGGCCATGAGCTTCTCAGCTTTATGGACAGTTTTTCTGGGTACAATCAAATCCGCATGTTTCCCCCGGATATCCCGAAGACCTCCTTTGTTATCGGTTAGGGCCTCTACTGCTACAGGGTGATGCCTTTCGGGTTGAAGAATGCAGGTGCCACCTATCAACGCCTCGTTAACAAAGTCTTCCAAAATCAGATCGGCCGCAACATGGAGGTATATGTTGATGATATGCATGTGAAGAGCATCCATGGGGCCGACCATGTCACCGATCTACAAGAGGCGTTCGATGTACTTAGGAAGCATGATATGAGGCTCAATTCGAACAAGTGTGTGTTCGGAGTCTCGTCGGGAAAATTCCTAGGCTTCATGGTTAGCCAAAGAGGAATCGAGGCCAACCTCGAGAAGATCAAAGCCATACTGGACATGGCTCCTCCCAAAAATGTGAAAGAGGTTCAGAAGCTAACCGAGCGCTTCGCAGCTATAGGGCGCTTCCTCTCCAAGTCAGGGGAGAAGTGTCTTCCCTTCTTCAAGGCTCTCAGGGGGGTTAAAGGCTTCGAATGGGGTCAACAACAGCAGGAGTCGTTCGATCAGCTTAAAGCCTATCTAGTCAACCCCCCTCTCTTCAGCACGCCTATCCCCGGGGAAACACTCTGCCTCTACTTAGTTGCCTATGAACAAACCCTCAGTGCTGTCTTGGTGAGGGAAGAAGACAAGACTCAGAAGCCCATCTACTACGTGAGCAAGGTACTTCGGGATGCCGAGCTCCGCTACCCAAGATTGGAGAAGATGGCGTACGCCTTGGTCATGGCAGCTAGGAAGCTTCGCCCTTATTTCCAGCCCCACTTGGTGGTCGTTCTTACCGACCAACCACTTAAGCAAGTTCTGCACGAACCCGAGACCTCGGGCCGGCTGATGAAGTGGTCGATCGAGTTGAGCCAGCATGACATATCATATCAGCCTCGGACCGTAATCAAGGCTCAAGCCTTAGCTGAATTCATTATTGAGAGCACCATCCCAGAGGTTAGTCAGGCAGCAAACGGACCTCCTATTTGGACGGTATATGTAGATGGATCCTCTTGCTCCGAAGGGAGTGGAGCTGGGGTCATTCTGGCAGGCCCAGATGACTTCGTTCTCCAATACTCCCTCCGCATCAACTTCAAGGCCTCCAACAATGAAGCGGAGTATGAAGCCCTTATAGCCGATCTCGGAATGGCCCGCAAAGCAGGGGCACAGCGTCTCCGGATATTTAGTGACTCTCAACTGGTGGTAAATCAAGTCTTGGGCGAGTACGAGGTGCAAGATGATCAAATGGCTAAGTACCTAGCCAGGGTTCGAAATCTCATGGCGCAGTTCGAAGAGGCGCTCATCCAGCGGATCCCCAGAGAAGAAAATTCCCAAGCAGATGCCCTCTCCAAGTTAGCCTCTTCCTCCCTTCAAGGTCTCGAGCAGACCATCCTGATTGAAGTGCTCTTGAGACCCAGCATAGAAGATGAAACTCCCGACTCGATGGAGTCGCTGGCTGTCCACCTTCAAGACAATTGGATGAAACCCCTAATAGAATTCCTAAGGGATGGGCTCCTCCTCGAAGACCCTAAGGAAGCTCGTCGAGTCAGAACCCGAGCGGAGCGGTACACCCTTGTTGAAGGGGGTCTTGTACAAATGCTCCTTCACACAAGTAGACGACATACCTTATTTGAGGTGTCTCTCCCCGAAACAAGCTACATATGCCTTGTAAGAGCTTCACGAAGGCATAGGCGAAGCGCATTCAGGGTCTCGATCACTCGTCCGGAAGGTGTTGAATTATGAATACTTCTGGCCTACGCTCCTCCAAGACGCCGAACGATACGTTCGGTAATGCAGCTCTTGTCAAAAGTATTCCAACATTCGTCGCCTACCGCAAGCTCAGCTCACCTTCCTATCAAGTCCGTTCTCTTTTGCAATGTAGGGGATGGATTTACTGGGGCCGTTTCCCCCAGCTCCCGGCCAGCTCAAATTCTTAGTCATGGCAGTCGACTACTTTTCAAAGTGGATAGAGGCCGAGCCCTTGGATACAATCACCGAGAACAAAGTACTTCAATTCTTCTGGAAGAGTATCATCTGCAGGTTCGGCGTCCCTCGAGTCCTTATAACAGACAATGGAACACAATTTACAGGGGCCGCATTCCGAGCTCTATGTGAAGACCTCGCCATCCAACAACGCTTCTCCTCCGTATCCCACCCACAGTCAAATGGTCAATAGAAAATGCCAACCGACAAATCCTCTCTGGTATTAAGAAGAGGCTGGATAAATCCGCTAAAGGCTTATGGGTTGATCAGCTCCCTAACATACTGTGGAATTACCGCA
This sequence comes from Hemerocallis citrina, assembly GCA_017893485.1. NCBI lineage: Eukaryota > Viridiplantae > Streptophyta > Magnoliopsida > Asparagales > Asphodelaceae > Hemerocallis > Hemerocallis citrina. The sequence goes on along the minus strand of CM030364.1, from coordinate 217,894,303 downwards.
CTACGAAATGGACCCCTACAGGGGAGTTGCCATTTAATCTCACCTATGGGTCTGAAGCTGTGATCCCCTTGGAAGTCGGTGTACCCTCTCCTCTCCTCATTGCTTATGAAGAAGAGCAGAATGCCAGGGAGCTTCAGGCAAATTTGGATTTGATTGATAAGCTCCGTGAAAGAGCCTCGATTCGCCAACAAAGCTACCGAAGGAGGATCGGGCTGGCCTACAACAAGAGGGTCCGTCCCACCGACCTCAAAGAAGGGGACTTGGTCCTCAGAAAGTTAGCTATCTCATTCCCCAGTTAGAAGAACAAGCTAGCCCCAAATTGGGAAGGACCCTACAAGATCACCACAGTGGTTCGGCCCGGGACATACCGTCTAGAAGACCTTGAAGGAAGTGAGATTCCCAGGACTTGGAATGCTGACCATCTCTTGAAGTACCAAGAGAGCGCATGAACGCCTCTCTGAGTACCTTCAGATGTCGAACCGTTCCTTTCCCATCACTTGTATTTTACTTTTGCTTCTTTATTTCTCCAATGTAATAACGGCTCGCAACTTAGAAGTAGCCAACTATTAGTTTTCAATAAAGAACCTTTTTCTTCATATCTTACTCGTGAATTGCTTGTATCTCTCTGTTTTTACCTTCTTTATACTCTAACAACGAGTTCGGAGTCCAACACTTGGCTCGACTCCGCTTCGCAAGCTCACTCTTAAGTGAGCTAGAAGTGGTTCGCCATTCGGAATTGCTCCGACAACCGTTGAAATTTACTCAAACAACGAGTTCGGAGTCCAACACTTGGCTCGACTCCGCTTCGTAAGCTCGCTCTTAAGCGAGCTAGAAGTGGTTCACCATTCGGAATTGCTCCCACAATCGTTGAAATTTACTCAAACGACGAGTTTAGAGTCCAACACTTGGCTCGACTCCGCTTCGCAAGCTCGCTCTTAAGCGAGCTAGAAGTGGTTCGCCATTCGGAATTGCTCCAACATCCATTGAAATTTACTCAAACGACGAGTTCGGAGTCTAACACTTGGCTCGACTCCGCTTCGCAAGCTCGCTCTTAACCAAGCTAGAAGTGGTTCGCCATTCGGAATTGCTCCCACAACCGTTGAAATTTACTCAAACGACAAGTTCGGAGTCTAACACTTGGCTTGACTCGGCTTCGCAAGCTCGCTCTTAAGCGAGGTAAAAGTGGTTCGCCATTCGAAATTGCTCCCACAACCGTTGAAATTTACTCAAACGACGAGTTCGGAGTCCAACACTTGGCTCGACTCCGCTTCGCAAGCTCGCTCGTAAGCGAGCTAGAAGTGGTTCGCCATTCGAAATTGCTCCAGCAACCGTTGAAATATACTCTCGCTTTGCCGCCTCGCGCAAAATTCCTACAACTAGACTAGACGTGGGAGAAAAGCAAAATCTCTACAACTATACTAAACATGGGAGAAGCTGATGCTAGGTCTGCCATTCGTATGCTAGTCTTGGTACACTGCATCTCTTGATCCTCGCGGTTGGAAGGTCATTGATATGAATTTGCCATATTCTTCGTGTTTTCTCAAGAGAAGATATCAGATTCAAACATGAACTTGTTAGAGGCTTCGGTGAATTCCCAGCCTTAACAGTCCTCAGTTATTTTTTTCAAGGCGAAGTCGAAGGTCCACGACAGACCTAGTCCTTGACCAAATACTGGACTTTGAAATCACCTCTAGAATCTTGTATATTGTCGACCAATGCTCAGGACTCTGAGGAGATAACCTCTGTTTCTTATGGTTCGTTTAAAGTTGAAGTAATCCTCCAAAAGGCGGCTCTCCACTGCAAGAAACTCACTCTCACAAATTCACGAGCCAAGAGGTTCGAAGCAGTGCTCGGCACGCCTAGTCGAGCGCTCTTGGTACTGACGCCCAAAAAAGCAAAAACCTTGTTCTGGACCTCGGCACGCCTAGTCGAGCGCTCTTGGCACCGACGCCCAAACAAGCAAAAATCTTGCTTTAGGACCTTGGCACACTTTGCCGAACACTCTTGGCACCGACTACCAAACGAGCAAAAACCAAGCTCTGGGTCTCGGCACGCAAAAGATAACTGCGAGAAATACAATAACACAAGGCTACTACAATGCAAGTCCAAAAAAAAAATGAACATCATTTCGATTATGTGTGGGGAGACAATACAAAGCGGCATCTTCTTTACAACTGAGCTACAAGACTTCCAAAAGCAAAAACTACAATGCCGACTCGTTACGCTTAGACAAAGTACAAAACTTGGAAAACAAAAAATCTTCAACGTTTCCTTAGCGCAGGGATGTTTCGCTTCAAAGACACTCGAGGGCGTCGACGCTTGAACCCGGTGCTCGTCCCTAAGCCAGCAAATTGAGACGTGTCTTCGGTGCTGCTCCTAACAGATGCACCGACAGATGCCCCGCTCGATGAAATTGCCACGCCGCTCTGGGCATCACCCGGACTTGGTCGGCCTATGGGCAAACGTGTCGCGAGCTCGTAAAATGAAATGCCTCTCTCACCTTCCTTGCGAGTACGGGAAGTGGCTCTTTTCAACGTGTCGACCTCCGCCATTAACTCGTCACGCTCGATCATCAGCCTGCCCACTGCCTTGGTCAGTTCCTCTTCCTCCGCCAGAAGTTCAGTCTCCACAATCTGCAAGTGGTGAACTTCAGTGAGCACATCGCCCCTCTCCGCTGTCATCTTCGACAGAGAGAGTTGGAGACACTTCAACCTTAGCCCATTGGTGAATGCTGTCGACGAGCCATCCTCCTCGTCTACGGGAGGAATCTCGGCGAGCCGACCCTTTAGTCGCCGAATCTTGATGTCCCGACGGCTCAAGATCACCTGTAAGTGGTTCCGCTCGCTCTCAGCCCTGCGCAATCCCAACTCGACTTCATAAAGGCGCTCTCGGCACCTGGCCAAACACAGCCTAGTCGCCCCCAAGCCAGCCTCGGAACAAAGCTCCTCCTCGGAGTGAGTAGGTTCGGCTGAGTGGGTCGCCTTGGCAAGTTGAAAAGATCAAAGCAAATAACGGGGCTCAGTGAATAGTCACAAGTTTACTCCTCATTCGGCCCATGAACAAAAGCTACATGCACCTAAGGCAAAAGTTCTTTGTCTAAACACTTAGTTGAATTTCAAGCAAACATTTTTTTAAAAAAAAAGAGTTATTCAAAAGAGACACGGGGTCGAGCTCAAAAGTTTCTTTCATTCATCACAAAAGTGCGGTGGCCAGTCCGCAATTAGGCAATACAAGATAGCTCAAAAGACAAAAGAAAAAGCGAAGAAATCAGGGGACAACCTCTTTCCCGGGGCATCGAGATTGGGCGGGGACAGATCCTCCCGAAGGGGCCACAATCGCCAGCGGGGTCACCTGAGTAACCGGCACCTCACCGACGACCTCGACCTCACGGTCTTCTTCATCATCGCCGTCCTCCTCCTCCGACTAGGAGTCGAAGCCTTCGACGTGGCCAGGGAAGAGCCTCCACCCCGAGCAGTTCACCTCGGGGTATCGCTCCGACACCTGAGTGAGGGCTTTGGCGTAGGCCTTGGCCATGTTTTGGGCGAGGAAGCTTTGCGCCTTCGCCATGGTGGCCGCCTCGGCTTCCTTCACGGCAGCAGCCTTAGCCTCCTTCGCCTCGGCCAGCTGCTTGGCCGTCTCTTCCTTCTGCCGAAGAAGGTCGCCCTCAAGCGTTGCGACCAGCCCCTCGAGGTAATCAAGCCTCGTCGTCCTTGCCTCAAACTCGATGTCAAGCTCGGTGCCCATCCGAGCCTTTTCGACCCGAGCCCGGTCGTTCTCCTGCTTCAACTCCTTTTCCAACTCCGTCATCCTTTTCGGAAGATGACCGAAGTGGACAAGGATCTGCGACAGAACAAAAAATGCAAAGAGTTAGAAAATCAAATACGAAAGTAATCAACAAGAGTAAAAATCCGACACTCACCGATACCACTGAGCGAACAATCTCGATGGTATCGTCGCCTGCCTGGCCGGCGTCCATGGTGGCCTGGTCCTTCGGCGTCGCCAGGTGCTTCACCACCTACATACTCGCCAGGGAGTCCCTGAGGAACCCATCATGCTTCCGAACCTGCCAGTCCGGAATGTGGATCTTCTTGTGCTCCTCCGTGAGGAGCACCTCGGCCGTTGCCGTTAGCAGGGGCATCTCCATCCCGAGGGCTGAGGAGATCGGGAAGTCGCCCACCTCGGTCGATGCCGAGGCTACCCCTGGAGTCGGGGTAACCAATGCCGGAGTTTCCGCCCCTTCGACCACGCTCGTGACCCTCGGGGTCTTCGTGGGCGGCAGCTTGGTGGAGACCTTCTTGCGCTTCTTCGGTGCCTTACTTCCGAGGGCGGCCCTCTGCGCCATCACCACGTCAAAATCCATTGCCTCTGCATCAAATAAGGAGCTGGTTAAAGACACAAGTTGGAATAAGCAAAGTTAAAAAAAGAAAATGAATGAGAACGTAAAAAGAGCCGCGTACTGGGATCTACGCGGCTGAGCCCTCCCCTGAAGAGAATGTCTTCGGTCAGCTCTCTCCAATCGTACTTCGGCCTTTCGAGAAGAGTCTGCACTGCCTCCTCTTCTTGAGGGTGAAGCACTGGTGACTCCTTCACTCTTTTCGACACCTCCTCCACGAAACTGGTGGGTATGGGCCACGCCTCTACGCTCCGCACTATAAGGTACTTATCTTGCCAATGCTTGATGGAGTCAGGGCAGACGACGAGCCGACCTTCGTGCCTCGGAGCCAAGTACTACCGAAACTCCGACCGGTTCTGCTGATGAAGCCGGTAGATAGTCCGGAGTACCCTCAGCTCTGGCTCAATCCCTGCCGTTTGGCAGTGGAGTACGAACCCATTGATTACTCTCCACGTGTTCGGCATCAGCTGAATGGGGCTGACCCCAAACCACCTAAGCACTTGGGTCGCGAACGGGTGGAGAGGCAGCCGAGCACCGGTGATGAAGGCATCGACCGGTCAGAAACACATATTTACTGGCATCGGCGAATTTGCCCTAACCCCGGGACCCGGTAGCATTAGTTCGTACTCCTCCGGAATCTGGAAGCAATTCCGGATCACTGCCAAATCCTCCAGGTTGAGGATAGAGACCGTCTCATTGGCCTCGGAGGTCTCCCTTGCCTCATTCTCCTCGAAGGCTCTCCCCCTCCCATGGATGATGTGCTCGGCATGCTCCTCAGGAAGCTCTCGAACCCGCTGAAGCCCGGTCAGTGGTCCTGGATACCGGTCGAACGACCCCATGCGCTTTGGATCCTCTACTATACTGTCTCGACCTAATACCTTCTTGCCCTTATCTTAGCGACTAGGAGAAGGGACTTCAACGGAAGAAGGGGAGAGCTCGGAGATAGGAGAAAGAGACATATTTATACTTGAAAAATGACTAAGTATAAATTACCTTGAAGTGATGTGTGCTGTCAGAATCTTCACCGGAAAGCGATGGATGATCACCGTGAGCTCTCTCTAGCACAAATTCGCCGTCTGAGTAAAAGTTTGGAAGAGTGAAAAATGAGAGGGGGGGGGTAAGGTTTTATAGAAGCTTGGCACGCAAAATGAGGTTAATGGGCCCAAAGAGCCAACCCATTTACACAAGGCGACAAAATGATCTGAACCGTCACATTATTTACCGCGCCTAGTTGTAACGTCGCATTAATGGCAGTCACATCTGTCAGAGTTGTCAGACCTGTCAGAAGTTCAGAAGACGTAGACTGAGCCTGACGTTTCCTATGCCAGCAAAAATCACAACCCAAGACCTCGGGACATGCTGCCGAGCGTTCTTGCCATCGACCATGTTGCATGGAAAAAATTGAACCTCGGCACATGCTGCCGAGCGTTCTTGCCACCGACCATGTTACATGGAAAAAATTGTTACGTGAAAAAAATTGAACCTCGGCACATGCTGCCGAGCGTTCTTGCCACTGACCATGTTACATGAAAAAAAATTGCTACGTGGAAAAAATTGAACCTCGGCACATGCTACCGAGTGTTCTTGCCACCGACCATGTTACATGGAAAAAATTGAACCTCAGCACATGCTGCCGAGCGCTCTTGCCACCGACCCTCTTACATGAAGAAAATCGCCCCGACTTCGGCAAAAGTCCGCCGAATGCCCTCTTCTCACCTACAGGCCGGCCGAAGTATATACGCTCTTCGGAATTATGCACCGAACCCCCAGGGAGCTCAGCCCCCTTTGAGGCGAGGGTTCGGAGGGGTCGGAAACGAAGCCAAAGCATATGGGTCATGAAATGGAGGAAACAATGTCAAATCGCCTACCTAAATATTGCAAAAAAAAAAGATTTAAAATTCAGGAAAATTAATTAAAAATTCTAAAAGACAATTATAAATCCGGGGAAATATTTTTGAGCCCCTGGGTAAATAGTTATTGCTTAGAATGGTTAATTAAGACCCCCGAACTACAAATCATCACTCTGCAAAGTCAGATAACCATCGAAAGAAGGGCTCGAGAACAATCTAGAGCGCACAACCAACTCGGAAAATCACCATACTGCCTCATGAAAAGATTCGACACCCCCATTTGGACTCCAATACAACTGCGCACACCATTAAAACAGTAAAACTACTCCTCAAAGGCTGATCAAACTCAGTCTTCGGGAGTGGGGGGCTCGTGATATGGCAAAAAATAGGGTTAAATCGGAACCGTCCAAATAGGGAACAAATCTTAAAGCTTAGGGGTAGAATGGTAATTTCACCTACTAACGGGTCTGAAGTGGTTATTGGATCTTCTCTCCAAAAGCCCAATAACCCATGAACGAATCCACCTCAACTGGGTGTGGGTTTCAGCCCGCAATAAGCCCAGTTCAGCAGGATAAAATTAGGGTTTCTGATTAATCCTAATCAACGGCCTTGATTCATATCTATCATTTCACTGGGAATTAGGGATTATATTCCTAATCTGATCCCAAAGGCGATTATAAATACCCCTCATCCATCACCATTAAGCGGTAATCAATCTTTCTCTAATTTATGCTCTTTCATAATCTTCCTGATTACTGACTTGAGCGTCGGAGGGTGCGTCGCCGGGATCAACCCCGGTGTATCGCACTTTTTGCAGGTGAACGGCGGGAGTCAAACGGTCAAACTCCGGCGGAAAAGGTTAAGGTTTTGATTATTCAGTTTCCCTAAGAATCCACAAATACTATCTGTTTGTCCCCACACCAGATTCAGCGGTAACAATACAAAATACATATAGTTCAGAATATGGAAAATATGATATGTCTGCAGTAAAATGACAATAACTCATGCATTAAAACTCGGAATTCAGATCCGTCGAAAGTTCTGGAAACTAGAAAACAAAGGCTACAGATCATGTTCACAAACTTATTTATTTTACTGATGTTAACATGGTCAAAATTACTGTACAAAATAGGACAGCACAGAACAAAAGTTCATTTAAGCATTTTATCAAACAACTTGACTACAAACGGTTCAATCTAGATGTCATAAAAAACATGGAATATGTGGGTTATTCAAATCAGCATGGCATGTGAATCAAATAGTCCATAATGAGATAATACATCCAACAATCATCTATGCAACAATCATCTACGATATATGGTGTGTCACAAACAGCATACAGTCAAGATGTCCACTAATCTAATTGTTTTCAGGCAACGGGTGTCAATTATTGTAACTACTCATGATCAAGAGATGATGTCAATGGTTAATCTAACAAATAGGATCATCATGAGAGCACAAATATTTTCATACTAGATTACTTACAGTATTAACTTGTTTGATAAAAAGAACACATACAAGCTACTTGCCTGTTATGAAGACGACGGAAACGAAGAATAGAATAACGGGAACAGATCCCAAACAGCGAACAAAACGAACAAAGAGGCGAGAAATCCAATCCAACCCAAAACACATGCACACAAAAACACGTGCACGCACTACAAAAGAGACAACAACACTCAATAGCAAGACCGGCAACACCAACGGCCAGAGAAGACGACGACAATGCGACAGGACGACAGTGACGCAGCTGGGGGTCACAGCGGTGCTCGAACACAGAGAGGACAACGGCAGGGGCTCAGCCTGGGGTGGGTGTGTAACGCCCCGTCCCAATACTCAGACAATTTTTATTATTTTTTTAGAAGACAAATTAATACTTATAGTACAACTGCCCACCACAGGCTGTCTTTCAAAAGATGGTTAACCAATTAGGTGACTCTTGATTATAGGCAATTATATTTATATTATATTTTTTATTGTATACTCCCGATATGGGATAATTCTCAAACACATTCTCTCTCTACTCCTCAAATCCTGTGTACAGAAGCCTTTGTGGGCCCCTGTCCACGTCATCCGAGAGCCGAGAGACACATCTCGTGCTGTCTCTTTCACAAATCTGGGTGGCCACACCCTGGTGATGTCATGATGACGTCACCAAAGCACAAAGCAGCACCTCTGCTCTATTCATCACGTGCCCCTCCCCCCCCACACACATTCACCATATTTACCGAAATGCCATCCTCCTCTTTTTAATACATATATATACTTATTATATCCTTTTTTAGAAATTACGGGGTATTACATACACCCCTCTTTAGAAATCAGCGTCCTCGCTGAGTACGGGGCATGCACAACCTAGTGCTGGATCCTTCTTTCTAGCCGATGTGGAGTGGAGTATCCTAACTAGCATACTATTCCCCTGGATTTGCTACCAGCGTACTGACCTTGGCCATCCTGCTAGCGTACTGTACTCCTGGATTTTCTACCAGTGTACTGACCTTAACCAGGCATACATCTCCACAGTCGGGGTCGGAAGTCAACTCTAATACCATTTGTAATGCCCCACCCCAATACTCAGACAATTTTTATTATTTTTTTAGTGTAGCGCCCCGAATTTCTAATATAATATCTCAGAAATACGTGGCATAATTTCCAGCATCAACCTCAATGTAATAGTAAACATAGCCAAACACAAATAAAATTTTCAACTTTTATTACATCAATTCTTACAAAGTACAGCGGAAAAATTTAAACACCTTGAGTTACAACTTCTTTCTTTTACAACACTTTCTTTTACGATTTACGTAAGCCACATCATCAATCTACCACATGCATCCAAAATCCAATGCTATAGGTACCTACCTGTGAAACATGAGGCTAGAGATAACCCTAACCCTCAAAACTACAGAGGTCAGCCATAACAGTGTGAGTGACATTAAAAGAAAAAAAACAATATAAATAAAACATGAAGAATTAAATTACAAGTAACACATATCAATAGTAATAACGAATGGAAAATGAAATAAAAATAAATAAAACATGAAAACATCAAGTGAAACTAGATTAAGTGTCAAGTGTAGGAAAACAGAAAACAACATGCATAAAACTAAGTCAAGGAAACACAGATGCTATATGATGAATCTCTAATGCATACTTGTCGGATTCTATGCATTCCATACTACATCGGTCCGGTGCAAGACTTTATCGTTCTCCACTTTATAGGGTTAAATTTCTCGTTATGAAACAAATCCTACTACGGTGATGGAAACAAGATCCAGAATACTCTGCGAATAGGCATCACAACCCTCGCCGCGCAAGCATCATGGAAGAATAGCTCAAAACCGGAGAATCACCTCCCTGCTGTGTATTCCATGAATAGGTTTGCGAGACCCTTGACATGCAGATACACAAGGTGCATTCCGTGAATAGGCCCGCCGACCTTCGATGCGCGAATGCACCCTGCATGCTTCATGAATAGGCCTACAGACCCTCGACAAGCGAATATACAAATGTCATCTCGAGACAGAACAACACACAGTCCTGGAACGCATCCGTTGGACAAAAAAACCCTAAGAGCATATACTTACATTTCCCAAGTTTCATCACATCTCCACTAGTGCCTGTCTTTATGTTGATTATTGTTAAAATACAAATTTCCCATATCTAGAGTTAGTGTATCCTGCCGGACTTAATTCCACAAAACAACCCCCAATGATCCCACTGGTCAAAATTTACATAGTCTCATCTGCCGGTACACAGGAATTCCACTCAACTCCTAGAGATTCACAAAACGAACATCAACATCAAAAACTTTCAATTGAAAACTCTTATGTTTATCAACAAAACGTTTACATCAATGAAAACCTCTTAGGTTAATAAAATCCAAGTTCGTTCAATATGCTCACAAACTCCAGAATTGAAATACAGTGTTAAACCTAGTAAATAGCCGAGAATCATATTTTGAAATAGTAGAAAGTCATGAAAAACCAATTTCTTCGAAAACCATATATAATTCACTTTATAAGGTCATAGGAATACGATTTAAATTCTATTATAATTAAAATACAACTCTCTATAAAATACTGTGATCTGTAGCAAAACATCATCTAAAGCAGTAAATCAATAATCCATAATGTCGAAGAATCAATCGTTAAAGGAAAACAACAGAAAAACTCAAAAAAAATCAGCCAAGCACTGACAGTCAACTGTCGAAGCCAATTCAAAAAATGGCCGGTCTACTGTTGTAACGCCTCGAATACCAAAATACGGTAATTCGTAGCTCAACAGGATCTATACTTCACTTCGTACAATTTTACAAGGAATTTTGAAACCTTTATTACATCATTGTTCTTTTACATCAATAACGCAACAGAAAATAAATGAAGTACAACATGATAAATATACAATTTCAACAACTTGAACATGTAACTAATCATCAGTATCAAATTCATCTCTATATCTCCTTGTAAGATCCATGTTCTGCATATGAAACTGTGGCCACATCAGTTACTTGCAACCGACGCAATGTTACAAACAACGATCCTCTCTATGCTGTATTATAACGAAATCTCTTACTTTAACAAATCACAAACTTGAATGCATATAAGAGTGTAAAGAGTGAATACCTTAGATATGTTAGTGTATGATAAGACTTAATGCCTAATGCAGGTGTTATACTACAATGACACTAATGCATACTTGTTCGGATTCTATGCATCCCATACTATTAAAGGGTTTAATCCCTCGCCATGATAACTACCTAGCAATAAGACAAAGTTTAGACAATCCACAAGTACGAATTCCAGTTTCGGAGATCCACCGCCCGACTATACATAATCCTCGTCGTGCGAACATCTCGCAAGTGTCCCTCTAGTCCCGATATACACATATACACTGGAGTACGTTCTACTATCCGCTTGACTATTCATGATCTCGGAATCTACCGCCCGATCAATCATAATCCTAGATTTAGTTAAGGCTCGCCTCCATCGCAAGTAACCACAGTCCCGGAATCCACCGCCTGACTGGGTCTATAGTCCCGGAATCCACCGCCCGACTATATAGAGGCCCTCCACTTACGTTTGCCCAAGTTTATTATATCTTCACTTAGTGCCTAATTCTTAAGTTTGAACATGAATAAATAATACTACCTAGTGCTAGTTTACCCTCCCACCGGTCTTACACAAAAATACCGAGAACGGCACCCTTATTGGCCACTTCTCAAAAATCAATTATTCATTACCATTACTTTTGCCGGTACCTGGGTATCACTAAGCCTCTAGAATCAACATATTTCTATGTTCAACAACTTGGGGTACTCATCCCCTTATAATTCATATTCTCAAATTTCATGTATTCATAATTTATTCAAATTCTTTCATGCATTCTTATTCATCCATCAATATGTACAATCTCAACCTATTCATTTTCACAAACACTTTTCATATTCATCCAAAATTTCTTGAATCAAGTTAATTAAGATTAAGACATAATCTCTTTAAAATTTATCTTTGAAAATCAATCTCATCATCTTCCTTTGATTTATTTTGAACTAATCTTAACATCTTTATCCTATATATATATGTCTTTCTTAAGTTCACATTTCATCTACTCATGAATATGATCTTTACTTTCCCAAAGTATAACTTAAAATAGCAAGAATATATTTTCAATCAAGTCGTTTAAGTAACACTGCAAAACAGTAAATTCAAAGTTAGAAGTCTGCATTTCATGCTATTTGTAAAAATCATAGAGAATTGTATACTTCACGAAACTTAGCATTCTTTATATCAAACTGAAGGTATACAAGTCTACTTTCATTTTGTAGTTATAAGTTTTCTCAAAATACCATATCTATAACCCTGAATTCTTCACAATTTACAGTGGGGTTGAGATACTGAATACTACTACTGTACAGTCTTGTAAAATTCATATAAAATCCAATTTTTTATGAAAATTGAGTTCTTGGATTTTTCAGAAGGCTAACTTGTCTACTATAATTTCTTAGTTCTGACTTTTCTCAAATTATTTCATTTACAATGCTGAATTAATCAAAAACCGTGTGTAGAATTCCTGCAACCAGCCAACTACTAACCAGTTTTGAGTTTAGAATTTATTAAAATAGTAGACGAACTCCAAATCTTATGAAATTTTAAAGGGATGCTACTGACATATACAAGATGCTCCACCAAAAGTTTTAGTTCCAGATTCCAACTATTTTATTAGATATGATTTTCTGAAGTGTAAACAAAATTTAAAACAGTAACTTTCTTTGCATGAATTAGTAACTTTGTGTACAAATCTATTTTCATATCATTTAATCTAATCAAGATGTACTACCATGCAATTAAACAACATCAATTCAACTTATCTTCATGAAAATCTTTCAATTAGCATGCATATTTATTCTAAATATCATCATTTCAATTTAATCACTACTCATATGCATATCAAGTTTATCTATCAATTTACCTACACATACATGATACTATAAATTAGAAAGTTCAAGAAGACACCCACCTCAAATGAAGATTCTAAAGTAAAAGAAGACTCCTAGAAGTTGCTCCTAGCTCCAAGAACGGGACTTTCCTTTTCTCCTAGCAAGCTCTCCTTCCTCCAAGTAAGAACTCAAACAATTCTCTCTTTCTTTTCCTCTCTTTCTTATTTTTATCTTTTGTTTCTTTTGATCTTTGGTGCAAGATTATGAAGGAAAGGAGGTGGTATTTATAGGGTTTGAGAAGATTGTTCTACTACTCAAATTAAGTGTTATAATTCATAACCTACATAACCCCCTTCACTAATTGCCCACCCACCATTACCCTCACAAACTTCCAACTCTTCCTATTCTTATGCATGACTAACTCTTCTTGTGACTTTTGGGTTGCACTACGTGCACGTGCAACCCACAAGCACACACTCTCATTTGTTAATTGTTATTTATTTATTTGTACATGTTGTTTACATGACAAGTGTACAACTAATTGTAGGATTTTTTCTTAGTGGGCTTTTTCTTGTGGGCTTGGTCTATTTTTATTTATTTAATTTATTTTAATGGGCTTAGAGTCTTCAATTAGGCCTATGGGTTCTAATATGCAACAAAAATGAATGAAAGGAAATTGGGCATAACTTTTAAATAAAGTTGAGAATAAAAAAAATCATAAGATGAAATTGCACGTGTAAAAAAATAAGGAATGTATTTTTCATTTAAATTTTTTTATACGGGATGTTACAACTGTCATGCGAAAATACAAATTTTAAGAACTGACAGTCGACTGCCGTCTTCAGTTCAAAAACGAAGCGGTCGACTGTCGATCCCCACAGACTGCAGTTTTAAAAATTTGTACATGTTTTACTGGTATGGCTATAGTTCTTTGTAAAATCTTAAATTTGCAAAATTAGCTTCCTGAGATGGTTTAATATGACTTGTATAACATATATGAGTTTATAAAACAGCTCAAAATCACATCAATTTCGCAAAAGAGCATATTCTCATGAAATTCTTAAAAAAAGTAGTGAATATATGTATATATGGACATAGGGTGTTCGGGCATCAGTTTTAGTATCAAAATACATCAATTAGAAGTAATAAAATGTTTAAACTCATCTCAGATTCAAAACAATTGAAATCCAATCAAAACTTCATCAAAATCACAAAATTTTCAAAAATAGTGAATTGTAAATGTGCATCCATGTATGAGAGTTTTCTAGCATCAGATAAAGCTATAAATCCATCAAATAGAGTGGCACAAGGTCTCAATTCAACTCAGTATCAAAACAACTCTAAGATCCATCGAAAGCTTCATAAAAATCACAAAAACAAGGTTTTGGCCAAAAACCATCAGACCCGAAAATTGATACTAATCCCTAACCTTTAAAACTTGATTCTTTGATCCATAAACCCCTCTTGCAATTCATTAAGCACATATGCAACCCCTCACATCATTTTCCCATGAAATTCATACAACCACAACATGTTTTAATCCAGTTTGGTTCATAAAAAAAAAAATCTAAAACAGAGCATATTTTCCTATTTACACAGTGAAGACCCTACTCTACTTACTTTGTGCACTTTTACAACATACGTCTTGTTATATGCAGTCAGATTAACAAGAACTTGATACAACACAACTTACTCATGGATATAAGCACTTACAACATATAAGTAATCAAGTTTGCACACCCAAAATTTATAAAATAGAGTGTATATACATACATACTCGACAGTAGGTCAGGTTTTATTCAATTTTGAAATTACTCATCACACAACCCGATGTAACATTTCAAAACAGAAATTATATGAAAGAATATAACATGCTCATGATTTTATTAGGTTCTTTAACAATCCCAAGTCATCCATATGAAATTTTTAATCTTCAAGACATAGCTTTCATGAAAGATCCAATCTTTAATTCATCCATCCATTCTTAGTGCAATATGTCAACATAAAATCCCTAGCATGCTTTCTAATAGCCAAATCATCACATACAACATGCTTAGAACAATAAGAAAACAGACATCTGTCACTCACCTTATTGAAGAATCAACCGAAATAATAAAGAGAATAAGAAAATCCTTCCTTTCGCAAGAAAACCAAGATCCTCGCTTTGTAACTCCAATAAAATAATATTAAAAAAATCCTTTGTGTAGTGCAGCAAAGAGACGGCTACACTCCCTTTTAAGTAGGCCGGAATTTGGTTAATTAGGGTTTTGAATAGATTTGCAAGATATCCCTTTTTGAATATATCTTTACATATATAAATCCTGATACTTGGAATTAGATAAATCAATTAAATTTAAATTAAAAAAAAAAAATAACTAACCTAACACTGGCCGACGCTGTTTGTAAACCCAGAAAAATAATTTTGTAAGTTTTGGCCTCAAAGTGGCAATTTTGCAAAAAGACAATTCTTTAACAAAACTTGCGAAATAGACCAAATCCATTAAAAAAAAAGTAAACTTTTCATCTCTGAGTTGACTAAGCATCATGCTCAGCCCAGATATCCAAAAATGTGGAGTTTTTACTCCAAGTGAAAAATTTGCACAAAACCCCCTCTTTTTGTAATATTTGCAAATAGGTGAAATAAATATCAGAAAAGTCCAGAAAATTCATAAATAATACCTACCCAAAAATAATAGGTTTCCCCAAAATAAATTCTGACTTTGGACTTTCCAAAAAAATATTTGCACGTGTAAAAAGGTAAATTTCAGAAAAATATTGATTAAATCACCAAAAACCATTTAAAATTCATTTATTAATCTTAAAAGGATTATTCAAAAATCTTGGGTGTTACAGGGTGCACAGCGAAGAGAGAAGAGGAGAGGGTGATGCGGTGGTGGTCAGTAGTCGGCATCGGAGAACAGGACGACGATAGCGACGAAGGGAGAAGATCGGGAGAGGGTCGGGAGTCGGGGTAGGGGTAGGTGACGGCTAGGATGAGAGAGAGAGAATATTAGTGTTTGTTAATTAGGGTTAGGTTGCAATTAGGGTGTTTAAATAGAGATAATATGGGTTTGGGTGAACTGGGTAGTATCCAATAGGAAGAAAAGAATCCAATAAGAGACAAATAGGTCATGAAATAGGTTTAAACAATAGAAAAGATCAATGATAAGTTGTAGGCCAAATAAATGAGAATAAAAACCTGAATCAATGCAAAATGAATCACAAGAGAGAAGAACAATACACCATACAATGGAAAAGAAATTAAATACAAACAAAATAAAATAAATAATCAAGAATTTATTAAATACAATTAAAAAAATACAAATATGAGTAATAGGGGTTACACATATATATGGAAAAGTCACATATGGAAAAACCTTAGCCGTCACAGAAATTGTGAGAGAGAGATCGTGAGGAACATCCCCATCCCGCAGCTAGCACCGCAGCGTGAGGAAAGCTTGGTTTTGATCCGTTCGTGTGGATACCGTAGAGCCGCTGCAACATTGCAGTGCTGTGATCGACATATCTTGGAGACAGCAGATCCATCCTTAAGGTATAACTCCTAAACACGTTTTATGGTTTTCGCATGGATCCATGGCTAGGTTTCAATATTTTGTAATTTTTTCCACTGTGTATTCAATCTGTATTTGTTGAAACATAACAAATTGAAGCCTTGTGCAATATACTCATGGGAGTCGGCTTCGGATGCCACGCCGAGGGCGCGGCAAAATTGAGGCCTTGTGAAAGCTCCTCATGGGAGTTAGCTTCCGATGCCACGCCGAGGGTGCGGCGAAATTAAAGCCTTGTGAAAGCTCCTCATGGGAATCGGCATCGGATGCCACGTTGAAGGTACGGCGAAGTTGAAGCATTGTGTAACCCCATTCCCGTCAATACGTATTTTCTGAATATTTTTTGTATTTCGATATTATAAATTCATTATTTGTTAAAATCATTTTGGATTTTATATTAAAGTGTTTTTCTAACAGAAAATTTATTCATTTCGAATAACAATGTGTTTTGATCTTATTTTCTAGATCTTATTGATCAACTATTTGTATTTGAGTCCAAATTATATATATATATATATATATATATATATATATATATATATATATATTGGGTCATTTTAGTAAATTGTTAAACCCGGATATTATTTTATTGTATGATTTTATTATTATAATAATTAATTATCATTTCTTGATTATTTAATTAAAATTCATCTATTGAATTATTTTGTTATTATACTAGACCTAGTTTTCTTGGCGAATTCCAACTTATTTTCATGCCCAGTTTATATCAATTCATTTGCATTATTTATTTATTTATTTGGATTTAAATTCTTGCTCATGAAACTCTTTGATCTTCTTGATGAATTATTTTCTTATTTATCCTATTTTTTTAAAAATTTTTATTGTGGGTATTTTTTATTAGAACCCTATTGATTTGGATCTACCTCTTATTGAACCCTAAAACCCAATTTCATTTGTTCTTGACTCAAATCCGCTTTTATTGAACCCTAAACCTTTAACCCAGTACCCTAATTGTACCCTATAAATGCAACCCTAATTTTTGGCAGACAAATCGAAATCCTAGCTGCCTATTCTTTCTCCTCCTGTTTTCTCTCTCCTGATTGGTACGTGTTTTTCCTGCCAAAAAACCCCCGACCCATCTCCGACGTCTTCCCCGGCCATCCTCCGGCGACCACTACTCGTCGCCACCTCCCCTCGTCGGTGCCGTCTCTCCACGACGCCGGCACCACCACAAAACTCCCCGACCCTCCTCCTCTGCCCTCGACCAACTGCAGAACCCCAAAACCCCATTGCTGCTGTCTCCGTTCCTCCTTCCTCGGCGCCGTCATGTCGACGTCGATGCCTCGCCGTTCACGCTGACAACCCACCACACCACCAATGACACCGCGGCCTCTTGGCCGACACCCTCTACTGTTGTTGACGTTGCTGCCATCTCTTCTGTTGCTGCTTGTCTCTTTGTGTGCTGTGTTGTTGGGTTCTTTTGTTTGCACGTCGAATGCACATATTATTGGTGGGTTGAACTAGTTCGTGAGTTCATTGCTTCGGGATCCTTATCCCGTTATTCTTGGTATTCAAACTCACCGTTTAAAAGGCAAGTAACTTGTATTAAATTTCTTTGCATATTCAAGAACAAAATACCGCTTGTAGTGTAGTTGGGTTCTAGAGACAATTTGTGTGTGTGAAACCCCTTGTTGATATTGACTCTATAGTGATGATTTGACCATAGTTGCCTCACGACATATATGACATGAATTAACCTAGGGTTGATCACTTTTGATATATTTGATCATGCTACTTGTGATATCTGTGCTTGATGTGTTATGCGTGATATACTTGTCGAATACTTGTAAAATACCTTATACCATGTTGCTTGGATATCTAGTACACCATATTCCATGTTATCATCCTAATGTTTTCCTATTGTTATTATCGTTCATCTCATGTCTCTAGATTGCATATTGTATTGTTGCAAATAAAATAATTAACAAGTCGGGGGTTTAAGGGTTGACTTTAGTAGTGGACAATATAGAGACTGTCGGAGGAGGGGCCCGTGTTTCCCTATTTATTGGTCTGTGGTTTATTGGTCATATCGGTCATCGATTAATTGTAGATTACTGACTACAGTATCTCGATTGATTTAGTCATCGGTCACTATTGAATATTGACTACCATTGCCGAGTACATGAACTATAGAGCCCACCACTAAGTGTAAAGTAAAACTGTTTGAATGTAGAAACTATGTAGTAAAAGGATGGATGCATGAAGTGCTACCTAGATAGTAATAATACAAGACTTGAACATAATCACTTGACACTTGCTACTTGATACTTGTTACTTGATTCTTGACACTCATTACTCGTTACTTGTTTACATGATACTTGTTCACTGGACACTTATTACACGCTACTTATACTTGTTTATCTTGCCATGCTAGTTGTTATATTTTATTATCATGCCTATTCCATGTTATTAGTTATCCCTTTTCTCATGTACTTGTGCCTGCACTACAAGCGGCCCGTAACTTGCATTGATGATCGTTTTGTTTTCTTTTCCTCTTCCTGCAATTTATTAAATTGCAGATGTTGGAGAACAGTTGCCTGCTGGAATTGGAGAACAAACATTCTGAAGACTACTGCTTTTAAATTGCTCATTGCTTTAATAAACTTAATGTATTGAGACTTATTATTATTTGGATTGGATTTATTATTGTATAGGGCTTATGTCCAGAATATTGTTATTGTTTCCTGACGTTGGATTATTATTGTATTTGGATATTTTTATTGCTTAATTCCAAGTACTATTGTTCATGAGATTGTTATTATTGCTTGCGCAATTGTTCTGTATTGATTATATTGTTGAGTTAATCGGATAAACAACTTATGGGTGACGTTAGTCATTTGCTGGGTCAATGTCATGTACTCGTATTCTGTATTTTTGGGAAGCGGGGTGTGACACCTTGTGAAAGCTTCGCATGGGAGTTGGCCTCGAATGGCACGTTGAGGGCGCAACGAAATTGAAGCCTTATGAAAGCTGCACATGAGAGTCGGTTTCAGATGTCACGCCGATGGCGCGATGAAATTGAAGCCTTGTGAAAGTTTCCTATGGGAGTCGGCCACGGATGCCACGCCGAGGGAGCGGCGAAATTGAAGCATTGTGAAAGCTCCTCATGGGAGTCGGCATCGGATGCCATGCCGAGGGCACGACGAAATTGTAATACCCCCAAAATAATTAACAATTATTTTGTATAACAATATTTTGTATATAAATATTGTTCCATTATATATTGTTATTTTTGGTATGTGAATGTTGTTGCAAGTGAATTGTGCACATTCTTGTGTATGTTGTTATATCCACATAAGTTGTATGGATGACCCAACCATGCAAATTTTTATCATAAACACATACACACTACACATACAATTGTAGTCTACATTTTTTTGACTTAGCCTACAATTATTGACTTGCATAAAAGTTTATGTGTAATTACTTAAAACTTAGGGGGTTATGTGTAAAAGTGGGGACACCTAAGCAACCCTAGGCCCTTCCATACCCTTCCACACTCCACTCAAACTCACTCTAACCTAACCCTAGCCGGCCAAAGCCCCCAAACCCCCATACCCACTCACTTTCTATATATATGAGTGTGTACAAGTGTAGAAAGAAAACCCTAACTCATTCCATTTCCATATCCATTTACATACACCCTCCATACTTCATTCACTCCATACTCCATTCACACCATATAAATCTTCATTTCCTAAAATTCTAGTTGACTAATTGGAGCAAGAATAAGGAGTAGAAGAAGCTAGCAAGCAAGGAGGAGGAGAAAGAAGCTAGGAGAAGCTTGGAGCTTGGAGATTTCATTCTTTTCTACACTTTGAGGTGGGTGTTCTCCAACTTTCATGGTTGTTAGATTTTGTGTAGTGTAGAATCTTTTTCTTAATATATATGGCATGAAATTGTATGGTGCATGTGGTGGATATTTATTTTGTGAATAGCTTGGAAAGTTGTATTTAATCTATCGTGAAATTTTGCTTCAACTCCGAAAATCATAACTCCTTGAATACAAAGAATTTAGGGTTGAAATTTTCATAGTAGCATTTCACATATGTCTTGAACATCTAAACCAAATTTCATAATTTTTGGATAATATTTTCTATATTAATAAAATCCGAAATCACTGTTGGTCAAGAAGAAAACAGAGCACTATTTACTACTTCTATTTAAAAAAATAATATCTCTCTAGCTGTATGGAATTTCAAGTTGAAATTTTATATGTGATACTTGTATGTGTCTATAACATGCTCTCCAAATTTTATTAATTTTGGACATTATTTAGTATTTTAAATTAATTTTGAACTCATGAATGGTTAGCAGTTTTTAGTTTGTGAAAATTTGTACACATTTCAGTTCTTGATCATTTTGGCATCTTAATTGAATTATTTTGAGAATACGTCCAACTAGAAAATAATAGTAGACTCACTAAACTTTCTTTAGAACCTAGTGTAACGCCCCGAATCCCAAATACACTGAATTCGAGATGTTCTACAGGATCTTTCAGCTTCTTTAGTACAATTTTATAAGGAAATTTAAACTTTTCACTTTACATCAGAGTTTACATCAATATTACACTTTACATTGCACAGCGGAAGTAAAATTTTACAACAATGGAAATAAATATACAACAACATGGAGTAATCTTTAAGCATTTGTTCCTCTTTAATCTTTATCAAGCCATTTACCTACATATAAGACTGTGGGTACGTCAGTTTATTCAACCGACGATCATTATACACGGCCATCCTCTCTATGCCGGAAATAGTATAACTTATTTTCCATATTTAGCAAACAAAAACTTGTCACGAATCAACTAAAGGGACTACCCTATTGATGTCGTGTTGTGACTGTGCACTTAGTCCTTAATGCAGTTAATTATGTTACATGACACTAATACACACTTGTTCGGATTCTATGCATCCCATACTACATAGGTCCGAGGGCAAGCCTCTTAATCGTTCTTCATCTTTGTAGGGTTCAATCCCTCGCCATGACTTAATCTACTACTGTAACTACGGTGAGTATCCTAGATGATCTATGAGTACAAGCTCGTGTACAGAAAATTCTGGAGGGAAATCCCACGCCATGTCTTGACTCATCAAGCATGCATCCTGTGGCAATTCAGCCTCACTTCATGGCACACGATCCTCTTGCAGTCACCAAACATCCCACAAGCGTGGCTAGAATCCGATCATTCTAAGTTGCGCCCACGCCATGTCTTGACTCATCAAGCATGCATTCTGTGGCTCACGCACCCGCACCGTAAACCCTAGTTCTCATACTTGTGTTTTTCTCTCACTTTCATCACATCTTTACTATGCACTATTCCTTAGTTTTTATTAGAATCATGAACAAAAATCAAAGCTCTAGAGTTAGCCTCTCCACTAAACCGGACTCATTCATTCATTTCAACATGACCAACCTTGGTCTTTCTTTTCAAATTTCATTTCATTTCATTTCCAACGCCGGGGGAGACTTAGCTACTCTTTTGTTTCAATTTTCAATTCACAATTTCCAAAATGAGCATTTCCATTCATAAATTCATTATATTGAGTTATCATACTCAAAATAGCATTTCTCTTTTCCAATCATGATTTCTAACTTGTTCAATAGTCCATGACTATACATAAATTTCATATACTTTATCAATTATCACTTTCACTTGGAAATTTACATCACTAACAAATATTCACACTTCATATTTTTCCACATTATTCTCATGTGAGAATAAATTGCATTGTGTCACACAACAAAGTTTCTTTTTGCCAAATCATCTTCTAATCCTTCATTTCAATTTCTTCTTGTAAGTTATAATTTTTCATAGGGCATTTATATAGAACCATAGTTCTATTTATGCCTTTTATTCACAAATCATAGTTTATTTCATTCAAATAATTCCCAAATCATTTTTATAAAGTCCCTTATATTTTTAGGAGAATAACCATATTTTTTTCATAATTTTTGGACACTTAAAACCCCAAAAAAAAATAATTTTTCATTCTTGCCGATAGCAAGAATCGAATTCAGCACCACTGAGTCACAGTCGACAGCACAGACCACCAGGCCATATGCGCTAAGCGCTATAAAAAGGAGACAAAAAGTATTTGATACTTTCGGTCGGTGATTCTTATATTTACAAAAAAATGTGAAATAATATATGCGCCACAGGGATTCGAACTGATCACCACAGAGAACCCAACCGCACCATATGACCACTTGAGCTACGCACTCAGTTGTCATTAATATAATTTCAATTCCATTTAACCCGTGCTCTCTGTTAATTAGAACATTTCGATGTTCAACTAGTCCCAATTTCATTTGATCTTCATAAAAAATACTGTATGACTCCATATTATTACTACTTCACATAATTTGCACACCAGTATGAGAAAAATAATTTTTGTAACAATTAGAACATATTTTCAAACCATTAATTCAACTTATACATTCTAACACTACATTTCTTCTCTTTTTGATATTTCTTCGCCTTGTAGTATTCTAATCTTTTTATCAATACATTTTCACTTTAATCCTCTGATTTTAATCATTTATCTAACATACAACTCATATTTGAATTTTATTCATGCCCATATCAACACAAAGGATCTATTTAACACATGAAATGGTAAAAATCAAACTACTAACTTTTGTGTGTAGTTCTTGATAGTAATAAATGTGTTTTTATTGATCAATCCATGATTCTAATCAATTCACAAACAACTCAATTAATAGAACCACATATCAATTTGCATATTCACATCTCAATCATTCAAGAAGTCATTTTTCCCAATTAAGGTGTGCTCTTCTTAATCATTTTCATGCTTCAATTTTTCTAATTAAACTAGCATGCAATCCTACTTTAGAAATAGGGAAAATTTACCCACCTTGTATGGAGAGAAAAACACAATTAGCAACAAAAGTCCTTTGCAAACGAGTGCACATCCTCCTAGACGCGCGCACACAAGCTCCAAAAGCACCACACCGAAAGCTCCTCCTTGAATAGCCGGCCCTCTCCTCCCTGGTAGAATGCAAGCACAATCCCACACAACTCAATCTTTTTAACTCACAAACTACTACTAGATAATGCTATTAGACTATAGGTTTGGAAGAGAATATTAAGCACAAAATAACTAGCCATGGGAGGGGGTATTTATACTAAAAATCAAATAGAATGGAGGGCTAGGATCAATTGGTTGGTTGTAGGATGGAGGGCTAGGATGAGAGTAGGAGTTGCAATAACTACCCACATCTAAGCAACCACCACACCATGATCACCTCTCAAATTTTGAGTTCCCTCCAAAAAGATCACAACTGGCCATGAAGAAGGCATGCATTTTGCACGTGTACGTGTAGTGCACGTGCATGCAACTAGGTCCAAAAAATGTACATTTAATTTTGTATAAAAATAAAATAGTCTTTTAAATTGTATTCTACATGACAAGTTGTGTAAAAATATAGTCCATGGGCTTTAGTTTATGGGCCAAAATAGTTATTTTAAAATAAAATAAATAAATTATATTTTGGGCTTTAAGAAAAAGGCTTTTTAGTATAATTAAAATATGGCTTTTGTACAAAATAATTAAAAGCACAAATTGAAATATCTTTACTCATCTTGATAAAAATATTAACCAAAAATATTGCACGTGCACACTACGTGCAAAATAAATAATTTTTCATTAATTGAAAAATCAGGGTATTACACCTGGAATATTGAAATTCCAAGAAATGTGTTATTAATGATTTTTAGAAGTTGCAAGAACTGCATTTTTTGGTTTGAATTTGCTGTTTTTGGAGCATGAAAGTTATCATCACTTTAGGACCTCTTAATAGACTTAGAAATTTTGTTTATTAACTCTTTGAAATCATGTGAATATAAGTTAGAACATAAATAAGTGAGTTAGAACATACCCATATGTGAGACAACTTGGTATGAAAGATTTAATGAGTTAGTACATGACCATGTGAGAAAGAATGTGTTGGGAATTCACATAAATATGATTCCCTATGAGGTGTTGATGTCATATTTTTGTATATTTGTACAAGTGAATATATGTGATAAATGGTGTTGTAGATTGTGTGTGCAAGTTGGTATTGTTTGGGTTAGAATAATCATTTGGAACAAGTTCGAGAAGAGAGACTGGTGGGGTATGCTCGTTTGGGACAAGTACGGCGTCGTCTCGTCTGGGACACGTGCGGCGTTGTCTCGTCTAGGACACGTGTGGCTGTTTCTCAACTGTTAATTTCCGGGATTTAGTGATAAGAGCGGGATGCAGACGTAAGTCACAAGTCTTTCGAAACTTAGGAGATGGACCCTTAAGCTTCCATCTATGTTCTGAGTTATCAATACAAACAAGGAGCAAGAGTGTAACTCTGAGTCTCTTGGCGGAGTAGGGGAAGCTCTATTGGTTCACCTTATGTTTATGGTAACTTTTGTAGAGGAAGAAGTGGAAAGAAACCACTGATTTTGGCAGAGCTGCGGTGGAAGCCGAAAGATCACCGGCCCGATCGAAAAGGAACCACTGATCCTGGCGGAGTGGAGAAGGAACCACTGATCTGAGTGAACATAGTGATCGCTGCCGTTCAGAGTGGAAAGGACCATGATTCGACTGTAGTAGCAAGGGCAGACCGTATAAACTATAGACTCGACCACATAGTAGATAAATGTTAAAAACAAAAAAAAGTACAAGAGTAGGGCGCATTGCGAGGGATCGAACCCTACCATTTGGAGAACACAAAATCGACTTGGGATGTAGCGCCCCGATTTCCAATACTGGAAAAACCGAGACACGAGCCAAGACCTTTTCTTCAATTAGTCACAATACACAGAAAAACGGAGAATTTTAAACTTTTTATTCAACACCCAATGTATTACAAGTCTGAATATTATACAACTGCAATACCTTACACTAGAGTTACAATATTACCTTTACATTCCTGAGTATTACAACCTTCAACATCTTACATCAGAGTACAAGGAATGAAGAACAACACTTGGTAACTCTCACTCGAGATAACAACACACATATTACAGCGGAACTAAATAAGACATTGACTCCTTGCTTTCCTCGCCTTGAGTCCTCCTGAATCTCGCCCTTGTACTTCGGCGATCCAGTACCTATGGAAGTGGGGACGTTAGTATTCACTGACGCTTAAAGGCTGATATCAAAGCAGCGAATCTCCCAAACAACATACAAAATATGGCAATGGTGTTGGTGTAGTTTAAGTGTTCGTGAGTGCTATGACTAGACTCTAATGCGATATTTAAATAGAACTAGGATGCTTCCTATTCTAATGTCAGCGAGTCTTCGAAGCAACATGCAGCCCATGCTACATGCGACCCCATCTCAAGCCGTTTCTCCATATATAGGGATTTGAACCCGCGTCATGAATCCTAATTGTACACAACCTGTTCCTGACACCTACACGTGACTAATTGAGGTTGCAGACGTGGTCAAGTCCCACTAATGCAGTCCGCCAGTGGTGTCTATGTTCGCCACTGCTACCCGGCTAACCGTACCTCACTCAAAAACAGACGAACCCAATGTATCGGGCGTCGTTCCAAAAACCAAAATCATAGGGTCTCGCAAGCGCAGGGTAGCGCGAAGCCTACCCTGTGGCACCCTCTGGGGTCTCGCAAGCGCAGGACTGCACAACGCATCCTGTGGCACCCCCAGCCACGGCACTTCAGGAATTAACAGCGCGAGATACGCAACCCGTGTTCTCAACTTGTGAGACGGCACCGTACGTATCCCTTTGACGGGAAGGTACAACCCAATATCACCACCTAAGGCCTGCCTCAAGGGACAAGTTGGTCGCAAGGCACCCCCTATAACCAACTCCTCTCTTTTCGATAAGGGTCTATGTAAAATGATCTTTATAAGTCACTACCTTAATGATGTTCCTGACTCGAACAATCCTAGGGATGACAATATTATAAACACAACATGCTAGGCCTTAAATTAGACTTCGCAAGACAACTCTACTAGGCTGCTCAACCTAGACTTACCAGAACCCTTCAGGATCCGGTTCGTGGCTTATCGATCCAAGACCTCAGCAATGCAAATATATATGCATGCCACTACCCTGAACTCGGATTTCGTCTATACTCCGGTCCTCGATCAACCTACACAGGTTAAGATCCGATGGTACCCGAGGAGTGACTCCTCCACAGTTCCTTAGGGTAAGAAACCACATGTCCTGATGGTCGATAGCCCTAGGGTAGTAATATTACCCTAGATGAGCACAACAACTGTGTACTAGCTAATAAGCTACACACGGTAACTAACCACATACGAGCCAATAAGCTACATATGATACAATAGCTACCTACGAGCCAGGCAGGCCTCGTAGGAGATAACAACGTACATACCAGCCAAATAAGCCACGTATGAGACCAACAGCTACGCACGGGCCGGTCGAGCCGCGTACGAGACAACAACCTACATACGAGCCAAATGAACTACGTATGAGACCCACAGCTACATACGGGTCAGTCGAGTCACGTACGAGCACAACCATATGCAAACAACCATACAGGTAATCAATCCTAGAAGCAACCAAACGTGCTTACTAGCAAACTTGATCTTCTATTATTAGAAGCAATAGAAGGATCTACCAATAGTCTATGATCGGTATTCTACCAATGAAAAACCGAAGGCGACATAACAACCATTATCAAACTGACTACCACTAGTGGTCTTCCCAATCCTTATTACCCCTACGGATGAGGAATGTCCCCATGATAGGGTCTAATTCTAATTTGAACCTCACACACTAGAACTCATGGTTTCCTTTCAAAACGAACTAGAACAACATGGAACCTACGTTCGTTCAATATTCCACTAGGATGCTACAATATACTTCTTCAAGCATGTATGGACTCCCTACTAACATTAACTACAACAAGGTAGTTGTCGTTACAATTTCAACATGATTCTTTCCCTATTACTTCAACTTATAGCATTTTAAGCATGGCATACAATTGCAAGCATCTACCTACGACAATCTAATTATGGTACATAACATAACCACCTACCACAATACTCCTAAGTACGAATACGATTTAAGCATGTGCTTATGTCAAGCTTAAGCATGAAAATCTCTATGATCTAGACATGAAGTCTGCTATAGTCAAGCATAAGCTACAACTTGAGTGTGAATACTTACTACTTAGGGTATATATCTCTACTACCACCTTAAGCACGGATCTTCATTGCTTAACATGATTAATCATCACAACCCAAGCATGAATTGTAACTCCTACAATATTCAAGCATGAATTATAACTCCTACACATTCTAAGCATGGTAGATTAATCCCTACCTTAATCTAACGTGGCATTTGTTAACCATGAGTATGTTCTAGCTTGATCTTGAACAATATTTAGGCATGAACATACACTATTTAAGCATAGATATCGTCTAAGCATGATCGTCTACTAACTTAGCATGAACAACAATTAAGTATGACATCTACTAACTTAGCATGAGCAATAATTAGCATGACATCTACTAACTTAACATAAACAATCATTAGCATGGTCATCTACTAACTTAACGTAAACAATCATTAGCATGGTCATCTACTAACTTAGCATGAACATATACTTATCTAAGCATGGATATCATGTAAGCATGAATATTTATTTGATCTAGCATGGTATATAACTTTTCTATACGCATGCAAGCATGGATAAATTAATCTAGCATGATATACCACTTTCCTACAACTATCTAAGCATAAATAAATTAATCTAGCATGGTATACAACCTTCCTACTAGCATGTAAGCATGGATAAATTAATCTAGCATGATATACCACTTTCCTACAACTATCTAAACATAGATAAATTAATCTAGCATGGTATACAACTTTCCTACAAAAGCATGGTATACAACCTTCCTACAACATCCAAGTGTAGGTAAATTAATCTAGCATGATATCCACTTTCCTACAATTATCTAAGCATAGATAAATTAATCTAGCATGGTATACAACCTTCCTACTAGCATGTAAGCATGGATAAATTAATCTAGCATGATATACCACTTTCCTACAACTATCTAAATATAGATAAATTAATCTAGCATGGTATACAACTTTCCTACAATTAATCTAGCATGGTATACAACCTTCCTACAACATCCAAGTGTAGGTAAATTAATCTAGCATGATATCCACTTTCCTACAATTATCTAAGCATAGATAAATTAACCTAGCATGGTATACAACTTTCCTACAATTAATCTAGCATGGTATACAACCTTCCTACAACATCCAAGTGCAGGTAAATTAATCTAGCATGGTATACAACTTTCCTACAATCATCTAAGCATAGACAAATTAAGCTAGCTTGGTATACTACTTTCCTACTATCATCTAAGCATTATCATGGTATACTACTTTCCTACTATCATCTAAGCATGAATCTTATTAAGCATGAATAACTACTAAGCATGAATATCTTACTAAGCATGGATAACTACTAGTATGAACATACAACATTCCTAAGTATATATATATATACTTCTAAACATGGTAAGTAATTTTAGCATTTATCCTACAACATTCTAAGCATGTATGTCATTCCTAAACATGATGGATAATTTTGGCATGAATCCTACAACATGTATATCATTCCTAAACATGATAGATGATTTTAGCATTAATCCTACAACATGTATATCATTCCTAAACATGATAGATAATTTTAGCATGAATCCTACAACATGTATATCATTCCTAAACATGATAGATAATTTTAGCATTAACCCTACAACATGTATATCACTCCTAAACATGATAGATAATTTTAGCATGAATCCTACAACATGTTACTACTACTACTACTTTATTTTAACCATGAACATAACATAAAACATCTACAACTATCTACTACTACTACTACTTTATTTTAACCATGAACATAACATAAAACATCTACAACTATCTACTACTACTACTACTTTATTTTAACCAAGAACATAACATAAAGCATCTACAACTACTTCTTTTAATCATCTATTACTACTACTACTTTATTTTAATATGAACATAAAACATCTACAACTACTTCTTTTAATCATCTACTACTACTACTACTACTACTTTATTTTAATAAGAACATCTACTAACATTTCTACCAAATCTTCATTAGTACTTATTTCTTATTAACACTAGTTGAACATAAAAAGAGATCTTTTTTGACCATTATACAACTAGTGATTTAGATAGTTTCTTTTCTATTAATAGAATTGACATCCACAAGGGTTTCTTTCTTTCTTAAGACTATAAAAGAGAACAAATAACAACAAAATAAATTAAGAACCTTCTATTTTAGTTCAACCAACATATGCTATCTTTTTAGTCCAAGTTCAATACATGTCCTACAACCAAAAATGGTTGTATAAAAGGTTCATATGCTTTGTGCATGAGTTCACATCAAGTCCTACAACCCCAAATGGTTGTATGTACAAGTCCATATGCCTTATGTCATTTTAGTCCAATTAACAAACACAAAACAACCTACTACTACTACAAAGATTCAATCTTTAGGTGTTTATTAGGCATTACCACTAGTTACTTCCTTTCATCCATACAAGTTACACCACATACCACAAACATCATACCAAAAACATCACAAGAAAGTACCCAAATGAAAAGAAACAAACAAGGAGGATGAGAAGAAGAAGCACCAAAACAACAACTCAAACAAACGAAGAAACAAGTGGAGAAACCCCCACCTTGTTCTACTTGTAGGAAGGATTAGCTAGCCAAAACTTCTCCTTCCCCTAGCTCCTAGAACTTCTATGGAACCTATAATGGAAAAACTCTCAAGTTAGTATGGTGTTCTCTCTTTCTTTTCCTTTCCTTTCTTTTGTTTTGTAAAAATGAGACAAGTGGAGAAGGAGGGGGTATTTATAGGAGGGGAGAGGATGGGGAGAGTGCAAAAGTGCACTCACATTTTGCACAAAAACCCCAAGAAGAAGCAACCGGCCATGCTTGTAGGAGGGTAGGGGTGAGGTGTAGGGTATGGCCTAGAAATGAGGTGGAAGCATGGTAAAGGGATAAGGTTTCTAGAAGGGGTTTTTACTTAACCTCCTCATGCATACAAAAACCCTAGATTAAGCCTCCTAATCAAACCCTAATCATCCAATTAGGTTGTCATGACAAGAATGAGTACATTGTCCAAGAGTACATACTACATATTTTGTATAATGTACTAAGTATAATACAAATGTATGTATGTGTACATGTATGTGTATACAAAAAATCCTCATATAATCCCCATAAATAGTTTAATTTGAAAATAATAATAAAATAAGTTTTTTTTATCAATTCGGAGGATCGCGCTACCAATTTGATGTACTTCGGATGTACACCGACCGATATATGCGCGTAGACAATGTTTGTGGACAAACCGGCGAAAGATCACCAAAATAATTTGATTTTGGAATTAAAACAAAATAATAATAAAATAGTGATTTATACGAAGTAATATCCGTCCGGGATATTACATGGGAAGTATGTAGTATGTGATGCATACGTTTCCAAATCAAGTTTGCATTTGAGTAGGAGCATCGTGTGTATTTGAGTTGTGCATTAGAATCTAGGTCATGGCATACACCAATACCTAGGTCATGTATTTATTGGTATAATTCATGATGTAAATTATTTATAAGACTACATTGTACATTATGATAATGTGATAAAAAGTTTTAATTTCCCGTGGTTTCCTGTGTGGTGTACTCATTGAGGTAAAGATTATGGGTATGCGTCATGAGTTCCAGTATATGGAAATCGGGGTGCTACAATATGGTATCAGAGATAGACTTCAAATTGTAGTACCGGGGGATCCCGTTGAAGCCTCATTAGGTACATCTCGGATTCCGAGACTAGATGGTTGCCGCCAGTATCTGAAAACAGGAGCCGAATATCCACCCATTGTAGCGGGCCTGAGGATTCTCCCGAGAGGTGAGAGCGGGGATCTGGTGCTTGTTCATCGCCTGAGCATCTTTGGTGCAGCTCCCCGAGATCGCCGTCTAAGGAGACCTCAAGGTGGAAGTTTGCAGGGGCACTTGCATTCTGTCCATGAGGTGGTATGGGAATGTTGCAAGTATTCCTGCTGGTGTTTCACCACTGGGATGCATCGAGTTTGGTGTGCCAATGAGGAGAGGCAGATCGTAGGTGTAGCGCCCCGAATTTCTAATATGAGAGCTTAGAATATACGTGGCACATTCCCAGTGATCCACTTCAATATAACAATAAACACAACCAAACACCAATAAAATTTTCAATGTTTATTACAACAAAACTTTTACATATCACAGCGGAAGACTAAACAACTCAAAATTAACTCAACAGGTCTTTACAAATTAACACTGAACACTAAATAGTCCATTTATCCCAAAAGCTAACTCAAGCATCCAACCTCCAACTCTAAGCAATAACCTGCAACATGTGAGGCTAGAGTTGAACCCTAACCCCCAAACTAAAGGGGTCAGCCATAAATGGTGTGAGTGGCATAAAAATCCAACAGCAACATAAATGAACTTAAATCATAATGTCCAACAAGTAATAATCAAAATACCAAATAGAACAACAGGTGATGCCAAAACCAAATGTCAAATGTGGAAACAGGAAATCCGAATGCATAAAGATGAGTCAATAAAACACGAATGCTGTATGCTGACAACGATGACTACTAAGAGATGAAGATAAACTATGAGAATTTGCCCATGCTTGATAATCCCGGAAGTAAATCCCACATCTCAGGTATTTTTCCTGGATAATTCAGGAGATCAACCCACATCTAAACATAGACTCATCATCACAATAATATCCCAAGAGTGTCGCCTCGACTCTAATAATTCCGTAGGTCAATCCCGCATCTCAAGATAATTACTTGGATAATGCAGGAGATATATCTCACATCGCAGGTCATCTACCTGGATAATTCAGGAAATAAATCCCACATCTAAAGCCTTACTGAGGTGCATAACTCATGTCCCCTTCGTCATGACACTACTAGTGCAAGTCCTTATTATTTTTGGTTACTGAACAAATCTCCTAGAGTAGTGTACCCCATCGGACTAAAAATATGAATAACTGAAAATTCGCCTCAATGGGCCTCAACAAATAACTCAACACCGGTATACTAGGGTCACGTACCTCTAGAGACTCAAAATCAAATATCTAAACAAATTCCCACTAAACAAGTGGCTCAACTGAATATCTCAAAATCATGTTCTTAACTGAACATCTCAAAATCAAATACTGAACAAATATCTCAAAATCAAATACTGAACAAATATCTCAAAATCAAATACTGAACAAAATATCTCAAATCAAACACACAGATCCCTCAGTGCCAGTCGACTTATGCTGAGGTAAGTCGACTGTCCAGAGGACAAATCTCCAGAATTTCACAAAAATATTCTAAGGCATATCAGTTGACTAAGAAAGTCATCAGTCGACTGCCCCAAGACAAATTCCAATAACTCTCAAGAAAATATTCTTAGTATATAAGTCGACTGAAAGGTTCATAGGTCGACTGTCCTGAAAGGACTGGACAAATTTTACAATCAGCTGACCAGTCGACTGACAATAGCCTAGGTCGACTGTCCCGAACAATTCTCAAAAAGACTGAAGATAATCAGTAGAGTCGTACCAGTCGACTGCACAGTAGGCCAGTCGACTGTCGGCCTACAGTTTTCAAAAATAGGTCTGGACACAAAATCAAACTGAATATTTCTAAAGAATCATTGTTCATTGTTTATCAAACAATAGTTCGTACACAAGCCAATGATAACTCTCAAAATAATCTCCAATACGGATACATTACTCATCCATTAATTCCTCAAATCTCAACTTCTCATGATCTAAATCTCTAATCCTCCATTAGGGTTTCTCAACTAAATTTCTTCCTCGACTCATAATCAAAATCTGATATGAAATCATAAGATCTAGATGTTTATCATCCGACCACAACCTAATCAATTCTTAACATGCTTTCCAACAATACGATCCCATAAATCAATATTTCCTCAACAAATCTTGATAATTCTCATACATGGTCCAAATATCAATAAGTATCCTCATCATCCATATCAAAATAAAAGATCCATACTATGCATACAACGAGACTAACAAGACAATATCATAACGATCCCAAACAAAGTGTAACAAAAGATCTTACGTCATTCATCAATCAAAACAAACAAACAAATCAAAGCAAAACAAAAACAAACCACTCACATTGCTTTGAAGAAAATCCACAAAAAAGCTCTCCTCCTTGCTAGATCCAAAAAGCCTCTTCTTGCTCCTCAAACAAATCTCAAAATCTGTATATTTTGTAAATGACGGCTGGGAAAGAAATCCCTTATATATGACGGATTAATATTAGGGTTTTACTCACCTTTTGCAAAACAATCCTTCCCAAAAATACAACTTACATATATATACATTAGTCTTGTAAATTCAATAAAACTCCTTTAAATTAGGATCTAATAGAAAATATACTTCTAAACCTCAGCCAATACTGCTCAAAACGTCCAGAATACCAATTTTGCATTTCAACCCTTGAAAATGTCAATTTTGCAAATAAGTCCTTCTTGTCTCAAAAATTGCAAATAGTATCAATTAATTTCAGAAAAATCTGAAAAAATACTACATAAATTATAAATAATAAATAATGATTTTTCATAAAGAAATCTTAATTTTTCAAACTTCTAAAAAGTCATTTGCACGTGTTTTGCACGTGTACAAAAGATAAATTTCTTAGAAAATATTAATTAAATCTCCAAAAATCATTTAAATTCATTTTCAAATAATTAAAATAATATTTTAAAATATGGGGTTCTACAGTAGGAGCTATAGCTTGGTCATAAGTTTGTTGTAACTGTTTCATTTACTGACTGCGGACTGGCTACCACCCTTGTAATTCTCTTGTTGTGGGCTTGCGTAGACTGTATACTCGTTCTCGTTGGGGATTCTTTTAGTTATGTGGTAGGACCACAGTACGCTGGGCTGCTCGTCAACCCACAGTCCCTTAGGGGATTTGTCAAGTCGCTTCTTAGGACCATCGAAGATTTGCCGGTTGGTGTTCTCGGCCTGGTTGTTGGACCGTGGGTGTGCGATGGAGGATAATCTTTGCTGAATTCCAAGGTCTTCACAGAATTTGCGAAAACCCTTTCCTGCAAAATGAGTTCTGTTGTCAGTAATGAGGGTCTGAGGGATCCCGAATTGGCAGATGATGTGCTTCATGAAGAATTGTTGGGCCTGATACTCGGTGATAGTGGCCAAAGGCTCTGCCTTGACCCATTTTGAGAAGTAGTCGATGGCCACAATGAGGAAGTGCCTGGCCGGTAGCTTTAGAAAATGGTTTGACTAGGTCCGTCCCCCACATGGCAAAGTGGACTTGACTGGCGAGTGATTTAAGATTCGCTTGGGGAAAATGACGGACCAATGAGAACCTTTGGCACGGGCCACACTTTTTGTCCAGGACTTGGGCATTTTAGAGGAGTGTAGGCCAGTAGTACCCATGGTTGAGAATTTTCCTCACAAGTGATCGACTGCCCGTGTAGCAGATGCCGATCCCCGTGTGCATTTCCTCGAGCGCATACTTGGTCTCCTCCGGTGTTAGGCATCGGAGGTAGGGTTTGCTGTCGGACTTTGTGTAGGAGCACTTGAAGAGGATGCGGTCAATTAGCACGAACCTCCCGGCCTTGATCCTGACCCATCTGGCCTCACAAGCATCTTGGGGGAGCCCCCCATTTCATATGTAGTTAAGGATCGGGTCCATCCATTTTGGTTGCTTGGTAGGTGGGTCAAGATAGAGAACTTTAGAATTTTCCTTATCGATGCTTGGCTGAATGAGGACCTCCACTAGGACTGTTCGATCGAGGCCCTCGAATGAGGAGGATGCCAACTTAGATAAGGCGTCTTCTTGACTGTTCATTTCTCATGGGATCCTGACGAGGGAGGCATCTTCGAAATCGACCATGAGGAGCTTGACCTGAGCCAGGTATTCGACCAGTAATCTGGCATCGCTGGCTTCATACTCCCCTCATACTTGATTAACGACGAGCTGGGAGTCGTTGAAAGCTTTGACACATTTAGCCCCCGCCTCCTGGGCTAGGAGGCATTCGGCTATCAGGGCTCCGTACTCCGCTTCGTTGTTAGAAGCCTTGAAAATGAACCTTAGGGAGTATTGAAGGGTAAATCTGTCTGGGCCACCTAATACGAATTCAACCCCACTGCCTTCCTCACAGGATGATCCGTCCATGTAGAGTTCCCAAACAGGCTCCTCTTGTGGAGTCTCAGAGTACTCCGGGATGGCCGTACTCGACTTGTAGCTGATGTAGTGCTGGCTCAGCTCGAAGGACCACTTGATTAGGTAGCCCGAGGTCTCCAGCTTATGGAGGACTTGCTTCAGCAATTGGTCCGTGAGGATATGAACCGAGTGGGCTTGGAAGTATGGACGAAGTTTTCGGGTGGCCATGACCAAGGTGTAAGCGATCTTTTCCATTTTTGTATATCGAAGTTTAGCGTCACGGAAGATTTTGCTAACATAAATGGGCTTATGGACTCCCTCCTCTTCCCTGACGAGGACTGCACTGAAGGCCTGCTCTGAAGCAGCTAAGTAGAGGTATAACACCTCATCGGGCTCGGGCTTGCTAAGAGAAGGGGGATTGACGAGGTACTTTTTCAGCTGGTCAAAAGCTTATTGTTAAGGCTCTCCCTATTTGAAGTTCTTTGCCCATGGAGGGCCTTGAAGAAAGGGAGGGACTTCTCCCTTGACCTAAAAAAGAAACGACCGATAGCTGCGAGGCGAACGGTGATGCATTGTACTTCCTTGATATCCTCAGAGGGATCATGTCTAGGATGGCCTGAATCCTCTCAGGGTTTACTTCTATCCCTTGTTGGCTGACCATAAAGTCGAGGAACTTTCCTGCGGTAATGCCGAAGGTGCATTAAGAGGGGTTGAGTCTTATATTGTGCTCCCTCAGAACCCCGAAGGCTTCCTCCAAGTCCCTTACCTAGTCTCTGCCTTGGAGGCTTTTGACCTGCATATCGTCGACATAGACCTCCATATTCTGACCAATTTGTTCTTTAAAGACCCGGTTAACAAGTCTCTGATATGTGGCACTCGCGTTCTTCAATCCAAAGGGCATGAACTTGTAGTAGTAGAGCCTTTGGTCGGTAACAAAGGCAGTCTTCAGAATATCTGGGGGATACATCCGGATCTGGTTGTAACCAGAATAGGCATCCATGAAGCTCAATAGCTTGTGCCTAGATGTGGTGTCGATTAGGGCGTCGATGCTGGAAAGGGAGAATAGATCTTTTGGCCAAGCCTTGTGGAGGTCAGAAAAGTCGATGCACATCCTCCATTTGTCGTTTGACTTCTTGACTAGCACGACATTGGCCAACCATTCTGCGTAGTTGACCTCTTTGATGAATCGGGCAGAGAGGAATTTTTTGACCTCTTCCTTCATCGCTTGTTGCCTTTTGGGGGCAAACTTTCTGCGTCTCTGTTGTACAGGTTTGAGTCTGGGCGCACGCTTAGTCTGTGCATGATGAGGTCCTCAGATATTCCTGGCATGTTCGATGGCGTCCAAGCAAACAAGTCTTGAATGCAGTGAATACAATGAATAATTTCCCCCTTCAAGGTTGGGAGAGAGGCTTACTCATATTGAAGCACTTGACGGGTTCAGCCTCGGAGAATGGGATCTCCTCAAGCTCGTCTACCGGCTCAGGGGCGATCGAACTTCGGTTTGATGGGATCTCGACTGCTTCAAGAGGAAGGATAGGGCCCCCCACCGTGGCGGTAACAGGCCTGGGATGCCTCCTGGTTCCCTTTGACGACCTTGACTCCGGACTTGGTCGGGAATTTCATGCACATGTGGTAGGTCATGGGTACCACTTGGAGGAAGGTGAGGCCAGGTCGGCCTAGGATAGCATTATAAGCAGTTTTAACATCGAACACCATGAAATCCATTGCTTCTGTTTGGGAGGTCGGGACCCTCCCGACGGTGATGTCCAATGTAACGACCCCCTCAATCTGGACCGGGATGTTGGAGAAGCCATGGAGGTTGTACCCTGCCGGCTTTAGCCTATCCGGGGGAGTTTCAAGGCTTCGAAGGCCACTAGAAACTGGATATTCACTGAACTTCTGCTATCGACAAGGATGCGGCGCACCTCGTGGTTGGCAAGCACAAGGCTTATGACCAAGGCATCACAGTGCGGGACGTGACCGCTTTCGAGGTCGTCATCGGAGAAGGAGGCAGCCAATCCGAGACTTTCGGGGGGGGGGGGGCAATTGTAAACAGAGTTTACCTACCTGATGAAGGACTTGTGGGAGGAGCTAGACTCCCCCCCCCAATGGGCCCGCCATGGATGCAGTGGAGGATGGCCAGGTTATCAGTGTCCTGGTGTTCGGGCTCCGGTTCCGGACGTCTGTTCGCCCCACGAGGGGACAGAGAGGCTCTCGGGCCATTCCAAGTAAATTTGGCAAGTACCCTCTCCGAATGAAGTCCTCGATTTCGTTCTTCAGAGCTCGACAATTGTCGGTGTCTTGGCCGTGGTCCCGATGGAAACGACTGTAGTACCTCCTGTCCCTCTTCATGTTTGGAATATTGGACCGAGGAGGGTGCTAGAGTATGTCCTTGCCCTCGATTTCTATTAGGATGGCAGACACGCACGCAAGCGGGGTAAACTTGTCAAACCACAAAGGTAAGGGGAAACGCCCCCATGCAGAGGCGTCCTTCGGGTCTTCTTGGCAAGTTCATAGCTTTCTGCTTTCCTCTTCCCTTTGGTGGGGGATCCCTTCCGACCCTCGGGATGGAGGGCATCCTAGGCCTGGATATACTTTTTGCTTCTCTAAAGAAGGTTGGGAAAGTTGGCCGGGGTCTTCTTGGCGAGGGAGGACTTCAGCGAGTCATGACGGACATTGTGTCAGAATGCTACCTCTGCTTCCCCAGAATCGAGGGAGGAGATCGACCGAGCCTCAGCCGTGAACCTCTGGACAAAGTTTCAGAGGGATTCCCTGTCCTTCTGTCTGAGGTCCAGCAGTGAGGCACTCATCTTCTCAGCCTTTTGGTTGGTCACGAAGTGAGTAAGGAAGCTCTCCTCGAGCTGGTCGAAGGAGTTGATCGAACTGGGGGCAAGCTTGGTGAACCACTCTCGTGCGGGGACTCTTAGGGTGGCCGGGAATGCATGATAGAGAAGGGGATCCGAGGCACTGTGAATCATCATGAAGGTTTTGAAGCCCTCGATGTGATCAACATGATCCGTTTCTCAGTTGTAGGTTTCAAATGCCAGAGGCTTGAAGCACCTCGGGACGGGCGCGCCGAGAATATAGAAGGAGAATGGCAGCTTGTTCGGCTGATATCTCTCTTTGGACTACCTCCAGCCCTTGGTGACCTGAGCGAGGCGATCCTCCATTTCCTAGAGTTGCTTGAGGATATGGTCTTCCCATCCTTCGGATCGAGTTGACCAGTGAGATTCATCGTTCCCATGCTCGACTGCTCCTGTTCGGTCGATTGGTTGCTCAGGTGGTTCCTCGCCTGGGATGGTTCAGAGTGTTTTGTCTCAGAATTCGTGGAACTCTGCCCTGATTACATGACTCCCATCCCCTCGGCTATTAGAGGGTCGATGGTCCCCCGGAGAGTGGCTGCACTCCCTGTCTCGACTGTGGGAGGAGTGGCGAGTTCGACTGAGGTTGCAATCCGTGGGTCCCTCGCTCCGGGATTGGTTGAGGCTATTTCGGAGGTCCCCCTCATTCGTCGACTGCTGATGACATTTCTCAGGTCAGAGACCATCAGCTGGGTTACCTCCCGTGCCACCGAGCGGGAAGTGCTCGGGTCCTTGGTCCTGCGGCTGTCGGGACCCTTGAGTTGCCGCTCGACTTCGTGTCGGGCGTGGAGGAAGTGGGGGGTCAGACGACTGACCCCCGTGTGGAGTCTTCTTGGCCCTAGGAGCCATAGGGGTCGTCTATCACGAAGTAGAATTTGGAAAAGAGGCTCAGATCTAGGTTTCTCGCAGACGCGCCAATCTGATGTTGCCTGTTTTTGGGTGTGGAGGCAACAGATAATGTGAGTTCTTTTGAGGAAGGGAAAACTCAGATCTCGCCCTCCGATCTGACGATATAGTGAGTCTGATGTGGTGGATGTGGTGGATCTGGATGGTTCTGCGGGCATCACATACTTGCAAAAAAGTGAGACACCGGGAGGACTCCCGGCGACAGACCCTTCGATACTCAAGTCAATAACCAGAGTACTAAGAGAAGCTTAAATGGTGAAAATTGCAATTACCTGGTTACTGTAGAGGTAGGGCTGTATTTATAGGTGTAAGAGCCTGATTAGAGTGGGTCTATGGGTCCTCTGATTAGGCGGTGTAACCCACACTGGGCAGGACCTGGGTGACGGGCCCGTAGTTGGCCCATAAGGGGAAGCAAGGTGACTTTGAGATTCTCTCCAGGATCGAGCGGTGCAGATTGTTTGCTAATTTTACCCCCATCAATCAGATATGCAAGTTTTATGGAGAGAACATCTACGCAGCCTTGAAGAATGCATTGAGATGTTTATATGTAGCATTCAAAAATATGGGTTGCAGTAATGGAGAATTCATTCAAAAATGTGAAGAATTCATGCCAGACTGGCTGTCACATATGCAAAACTCATTAAAACCTAGCATTTCCCATTCTTATATGTATCTAGCAATTAGATAACCAGATACAAAACATGCAATGTGATAACCTGATAAAAAACATGCAATTAGCTAACCCAATGCAAAAAAACATGATGCACAAACAGGTGCTTATAGAACCTGATACAGATAACAAGGTTCATGAAGTTGATGTTGAAGAAACTAATACAGAAATTTTTAACACATAAACCTGATAATGCAGAAAGCCTAATACAAAAATAGTTTTGCATGATACAAAATAGTTTGACCTGACACATAAACCTGATAATAGTTTAGCCTGATAACAAAAACCAATGCACTAAATAGAGTGCAACACAAATTCCTGGCCACAAAGGCAATTATTACAACCAATTTGTACTATGACATCTCACCCCTGCCTTTCCAATCCTGACCCTTCCACTACTGACTCTGAGAGGTACAGTCCTCCCCTTCACCCTCCATCTCAATGAAATTGTTAGTTGTGTTGGTTGAGTTGGTTGCGAAAGTGGTAATATTTGAATTCCTAGCCAATGAATTTATGTTCCTTGTGATTGAAATTCTGCAACACTCCCCTGAGATAAAATTACCTGACTATCACTTGCAATTTGAAGAAGTATCATTACATTGCTATCAATGTATCATTAGTTAGTTGCTGTAAGTATAATAAATCAAGAAGAAAATGATGTACTCCACTTCTTTCAGTGATTGTATTAGTACTTGTATTAGTGCAAAATTAACTGAGACTAATGTACATTGTTGTGTTTGTTGTAACGCCCCGAATTAATAAAAATATGGTAATTCGTAGCATAGCAGGATCTTTACTTCATTTTGTACAATTTTGCAAGGAATTTAAAACTTTTCTTTGTACAATACTGTTCATTTTACATCAACGCAGCGGACAAATAAAGATTACAATAAACCATGTACAACTTAAACATCAACATTAAAACAGTCTCTAGCTTTAAATTCATCTTTTAGTCTTTGCCAATCCAAGCCCTGCATTGAATACTGTGGGCACGTCAGTTACTTACAACTGACGCAATACCATATGTGGCGATCCTCGCTATGCTTCAATAGCGACTCACTAACTTTAGCAAACACATACTTGAAATGCATTAAAAATGTAAAAGTGACTATCCTAAACATATCAGTGTACGATATGCCTTAGATGCCTAATGCAGATTTACACTACAATGCTCTAATGCATAATTGTTCGGATTCTATGCATCCCATACTACATAGGTCTGAGGGCAAGCCCTTAGGGTACTTCTCATTATAGGGATTATATTCCACGCTATGCAACCTAACCCAATAAATATACTCCAACACGTAGCTACCAAAGAGTCACACCCCCAGGATATTGGACCTTACCGACCTACCTCTAGCCCACCTCAGTGGATTTACTAGGCGTATCCTTAGCCACGAACCCAAGCAAGTGGATCTCTCGCAACTACGAACCAGGCTTACCCTAGCTCACATTAGTGGATTTACCTGGCGTATCCTATCTGTCCCAAACATTCATAGGGACTGCAGTCTCTTTGCTGGCCTTTCCGATGATAGATGGTTGTACCCCTAGCCTATATACATGGATTTACCAGCCGTACTCCTTGATCTCGGACCCCTATGAGCTGCACATCCTTTAATGGACCTGTTCGTTGTTGTTTCTATCATATCTTCTTCTAGTATCTATCCTGGGATTTACACACATGAATAAATACTTCCACCTAGAGTTAGATTTCCCTCCTACCGGACTTAAACAAAATACCGAGATAGCCCACATAGCCAATTCTCAAATCAATTAATTCTTCTCATCACTTGCCGGTACTTGGGTCTCACTAAACCTCTAGAATCACATCTTTTCATATTCCATAATCATGGGTACTCATACCCTTATAGTTCATGTTTTCAATTCACATTTTTACTCAATTCTCTCATCTTATTCTTGTATTTATCAACATGAAGGACAATCTCAAATTATTCATTTTCACAAAGCTCTTCTATTTCATATTCATCTAAACTTTGCCAGTCCCAAGTTTACTAAGAAATAAACACCAACTCTTCGAGACTCATCATTAGAGACTCACTATCTAAATCTCTTTACCTTCCTTTACTCACAAATCAACTTTTATTATCTTAATTTTATACTTCTTTCTTGTATATCAATCTTATCTATCACATGGTTATAACTCTTAAATTCCCAAAAATATAATCTAAAACAGTGAGAAAATATTTTAAGTTGTTCCTCGATATTTAAAAGTATTTATATATTTTTTCTTGATTTTTAGAAACTCAAAAATAATAATAAAAGAACTCAAAAATTAAAAAAAAGGAAACCCATCACAGGGCTTGAACCTAAGACCCCTGACCCCGCCTCGCGCCACGTGGCGAGTGTAGGCAACGCACCCCCCGCTAGCCACTTGAGCCAAGTGCTCAGCTGATATAATATGGGGTTATTTTCTTCTCCCCGCTACTGACTTTAGAAAAAAAAAGTTTTCTATTACAATGGCAGACCCACGACTCGAACCAGCACCGATAGAGAGGCGACCAAACACCTACCCAATGAACCAAGCTTAGATTCACAACCTCTATATATTTTAATTCCATGAGTATTTAATCTTCGTTAAATCTTCTTTTCTACATTTTAAACTATTTTGATTTTCATTCTTTTCCCAAAAATGATATTATAAAATATAGTTCTAGATCCCAGAATTTCTTTTTTACTGATTTTAATTGTATTTAAGATATTTATACTCATTTTTTTCATAATCATTTTTTTTGGAACATATAAACATATAACTTGACTTCTTTGCAAAACTAACTTTTTTCTTCAAAACTACTACTATTTTATATCAATAAAACTCAAAAATTGTTATCCTACTAACTTTATTCATATAAATGAAAATTTACTTCAAATTTTCCAAATTAATCTTTTCTTTTTCTTGAATGAATTATAAGACAAAATGCAACTAGTTAATTTTTCTACTAACTTAATGCAATTCTTTTCTTTCATTCCACTATTTCCTTCCCCAAAATTGTTTCTAATTTTTCATTTCTTTTTATCCACATTCTATACACAAATTTTAACCCATTTGTAAGCGACCCAAAATTTCATACAATAATCAAGTTGTTCTTTCGTGTCCAACAATTCTACACATGCTTTTTATTAAATTTTCTCCATTCTAATCTACCAATCAATTTATATACTACACATTAACATACAATGAATTTTATGATTTTTTTTCTACCATTAGCATTCTTTAACATTACAACATGCATCAAATTGAATAGTAGGATTCATTAAATCAACCAAAATCAACCATAAAACTCCTAGGCATGATATCTACACTATCTAGAAAATAAGAAGAGACACCCACCTCAAATTGATGAAAAGCAATTAGAACTCCTAGAACGACAGCTCCTAGCTTTAATCAAAATCTCCTGTTCTTCTCCAAACTAGCATCCAAGCACTCCCAAAGCAATTCCGGCCTCTTCTTCTACCCTCTTTCTTTTTCTCTCTTGATTTTGATTAATAGTTTGTGCAAATGTGAATGAAGAGTTGTAGGTATTTATAAGACATTTGTGTGGTGGAAAATGATCCCACTACTCAAATAACCACCCCACTCCTCACACTCACACCCCAGTCTCCCTCTCTTTTATCCCAAGGTCGGCCTACCACTTCATGCACAAAAACATGTGCATGTGTAGCACACAAGCACACTTCTCATTTTAATAATTAATTATTATTTATTAGTTGTTACTAGTTTGTTACATGACATGTAAGGTTGCACTTTTATTATTTGAAAGAGTATTTAATAAATAAATAATTTTTGGGGCTTTAATTTTCTAGTGGATTTAAATTAGTCTTTTAGGCCTATGGACTTTCAATTTAGAAAAAATAATAAATAAGACAAAATAAATAAGAGAAATGCTTGCATAACTTAGAAAAAATTTGGAACCCAAAAATGAAATGAAATAAAATAGCACGTGCGTTGCACATGCAAAAATGAAAAAAAAAATGTTTTTTTTAATTCTAAAATTTCACTGAGATGTTACAGCACTCCATCCTTAGAATAGTTCCGTTCTCGGAACTACTCTTAAAGAATGAGAAAGAAAAAGAAAGAAAATTTTATTTTAATTAAAAAGTTCAGAGTGATCTCTCATCATCCTCTCTTTTGATTTCCAAGTGGCCTCCTCAAATAGTTGATTTCTCCATACAACCTTGACTATAGGTATAGTCTTATTTCTCATGACTTTCTCCCGTCGATCCAAAATCTCAACCGGATGCTCTGTGTAGCTCAAATCTAACTGCAAACCTTCTGGCACTTCGAGCAATTGGTGACTTAGATCCGAAATATAACCTCATAATATAGACACATGGAAGACATTGTGTCCTTCTGCCAACTCTACCGGTAGTTCTAATCGATAAGCCGTCTTCCATTTCTCTTCAATATCTTATAAGGACCTATGTACCTCGGGGCTAATTTCCCTCCCTTTCCAAACCAGATCAGTC
The DNA here is from genome assembly GCA_017893485.1 of Hemerocallis citrina. Taxonomy (NCBI): domain Eukaryota; kingdom Viridiplantae; phylum Streptophyta; class Magnoliopsida; order Asparagales; family Asphodelaceae; genus Hemerocallis; species Hemerocallis citrina. Next base: position 217,849,839 of record CM030364.1, on the reverse strand, counting down.
TCTTAGTTGGAAACACTTTCAAGAAGACATATTCACCTTCCTCGAACTCCAGATCTCTCCTCCGGTTGTCAGCATAACTTTTCTGCCTGCTTTATCTGTCAACTAACCTCTTCCTGATCAACTCGTTCTTTTCTGAGGTCTGTTGCACAATTTCCAATCCATACATCTGTTGCTCCCCTACTTCATACCAGCACACCGGTGTTTCTGCACTTCCTGTAACACCCCGTTTTGTACTTTACCTGAATATATGCCTATGTGTATGTATATTGTTAATATGCGTGCAATTGATTGTAGTATTATGGGTCGATTGTGCCATCGTGGTGGATGGTTAGGATTACGGAACGGTTTTTGGGAGAGTTGCATCCCAAGGATGCACGAGAACGAGACGGACCGATACTAGTATAACCGCTAGTTTTCGGCACGACGCACATGCAAATATAACACGGTATGGTACTACAGTGAATATAGATTGCATGCGCTCGTTAAAACACGCGTCTCACACTTGTTGGAGCTCACTAAGAGCTATGTTGGGCAGCCAACACACCTAACACAAAACCAATGGGCTAGCCATGGTTTTGGGGCCTACAAAACCACCTATAGTCTAACCCCCCCCCCCCCCCCCCCCCCCCGCGTCTAATCCGGCCCACACCTCCATCACCCTTCATTTCTCCCATTTTCTCTGGAATTTTCAGAAGAGAACACCCCAAAGAGAAGGAAGAGAGAAAAGAAGAAGGAAGTGAAGGAGAAGGAGATTTCCAAGAGGAGCTTGAAGAGATTCCTTCTACTACTACAACCTAAGGTGGGAAGTTTCTCTAAACTTGAAATTCTTGTATTTTAATCAAATTTGGTTGCATGAATGTGTGTTAGAATGCATAGGATGGCTTTTCTAAAGTTAGAAGTAGAAGTCAGAATGGAACTAGAGAAAGCTGGTTCGGAGTGCCATGTTGTGGATTTTTCCGAGAGCACAATATGTTGATTAGACCACAAAATTAAAAGGGTTTGTTCATTTATATGTTAAGATCATCCATGAATTATTTCAGATTTTTATATGATCATTTGATGTGCTAATAAAATTGTGAGATGGATATGTGTCGTAAGACATACTCAGGAAAAGTAAAACAGAATGGTTGATATTGTAGGAATTTTCGTGATTTATTAAAACATGATTTTGAAATGAAAGTTTTACTCATTATTCCTGAATGCATTTTGATTATCTAAAAAAATCAGTAGATTATTTGGATGATTTTAAAGGCATGAGAAAAATCTATCTCTAATCAGTATCTGATGTTGAATTAGAAAACTGGATGGTTTCTGTGCTCACTTGTAGTAGCTATTACTCGCTGAATAATTAGAATTTTGACATGAGGTCTTTTGCATGATGTTGGTTATGATGTCTAGTGTCTCCACCATAAATTTTGTGTCAATTGGACAAGTGTGCAATTTACTGTGATTTTGTGTTTGAGCACTATGCTGTTTTCAGCCAGTTTCGACACTCTGTAAAGAGTAGGAAATTGAGACCTGTTAGAGGCATATTTGGAGGATCTTGACCCAGGAGATAGTTGTAGGGGACACCTAGACCTTTCCAAAAAAACTAATTTGAGGCAAATCCAGTAAACATTTGAAGTTTTATGATTTTTGTAAGACTGGACAGAGGACAATAGTAGAGCTGAATGCTCTGAATTGGAGAGACCAATTGTGTAATGAGTGTATCGATGATAGATGAGCATGTTAGGGTGATTTAATGGTGTAATTTGTACTCATGACCAACTAGAGAGTTTTTGAGGACACCCACACCCTTCTACAGAATTTGAGTTTGTGTCGTTCTGATGAACGAGTAGGATTTTGTGTTACTGGTAAGGTGCAACCCGTGCACAGGAAGCACGCAGGTTGGAGCTTGAGAAGCTAATTCGAGGACTTAGACGGTTGAGTCTAAGCTTGTGATCAACTAGGTAGTTATAGCCTATGATCGTACCTTTCCAGGTTGGGCCATACACTCCAATCGGAGTTGTATCGAGAGAGGGATGACCATGTTGAGGTTCGGGCAGAAACCCGTAGGTTGCTTAGTCTGGGTTAGGACTAAGGATTGTGAAAGCAAATTTTCCTTGTGTGTGAGCCGAGTCGGTGACTCGTGGCTAGGGATGGTTGATCTCGGTTATTGAGGTTGTTGTTTCCCCGAGTGGGATGTGTGACTCGAGTTAGTCACTAGGGTAAAGGATACCCTGCACCTATCAAGCCTATATTATTAGACTTCTGCTGAGCGTAGGACGTCCGAGCATGCCAGTGAGTGGAGCTCACAGTGCAATTTTATATTTATAGCCGGGGTAGCGGTAGGCGTAGGCCATTTTGCTGGACGAGTCCAAGTCGGGGAAGTGGCGGACCGGACCGGTGTCGCCAGGGGCCAGAGGTTGATAGGCAAGTGGGGAAGCAGTTAATTCTTACCCGAAGAATTAGAGTAAGGTAGGGGTTAGAATGGTTTATTAGGGGGTTGGAAAATTGCATTAGTCCTAATATGCCATAGTCGGTGTTGTATATTCCAGTCGTAGGGATACGTTCTCGGCCGCTCATGGATTGAGTCCCCGGCTCGTATCTCGATCTGTTGATTCCCAAAGTTTTGCCGGAGTAAGGTGCGGGAGGCCCGAAGGAATTGACCTTCCGTGGTGCTCACGTCCCTAAAGCGCGGGTTTGTATTTTGTGTTTGGTATATATTTGTTCATAACCCAGGCTAGGGGTGAACATGCATGCGAGAGTCCATAAATGGACATGTGGAACCAAGGGTCGTAAGGACCAGGTTCAACGTGTTTTCTAAGGAGGTCCGTACGCGGGTACCAACTGGCGGTGACCACTTGGGCACTACAGGGCGGAATTAGACCGACCGCTGCAATCTCCTTAGGTGACGGACAATCTATTGGGAACTGGAGTGTGTACAAGAGCAGGGTGCATGGCGAGGGTTCGAATCCCTATATTGTGGAGAAAGATGGCTAGATTTGGGGGCGTATGTAGTATGGGATGCATTCGTGCTCCGAAGTCTTGCTTGCATTAGAAGTTAGGCATGCGAGTTTGCTGCATCTAGACTTAAGGTCATGTCATAACACTGTACTAGAACCCGAATCCACTAAACCCTTGTTTTGGCACATCACCTTTCTATTTTGCATAAATTATTGGTTGTGATTGAATTTTAGAGGATCGCTGTTATCACCAGCTTTGCGTCAGTCGAAGTGCTGACGTTTCCCACCTTGTAGGTATTCGGAGCCGATCTACAGGTACCACGGAGCTTGAGTTAGTCCAAGGATCCAAGGGACATATACAAGCACTGTTATATTGTTGTAAATATTGTAACTTTTATTTGGACATTGTAACCCTTGTAAATGTAATATTTATATGGAATAAAAGTTTTTAAATTTCCTGTACTTCTGTGATTTGGCTATTTTGAAGTTCGACTCCTGGAGTAGGGTCTCAGGTTCTCGGTATGGGGATTTGGGGCGCTACAGTAAAGTTGGTATCAGAGCAGAATTCAAATATTAGTCCAACACAACAAGAAAATTAAAACTTAGATGCATTGTGAGAATTGGGTTTAGTCAGATAGCTGATGATTATAATTCATAATGTTGCTTTTACAACTTATGCCTTATAATTTTTTCGTATCTGTACTAATTCCATATTTTCTCTTGCAGATGCCGAACTTGGACAACGGACACTCGAACGGATGGTCAAATGGACAAGGTCCTGTACCCCCACTTCCACCTCCACCCCCACAGCCCACAGCCTTAGCACAAGTTATCACCAGGATGTCCTAGGAGTTGGCTGCCTACAAATGTAGTCACGGACAGCTAGAAGATCGTTTTGAGGACCTCGCAAGGGCGTTGATAACCGCGGAAAGGAGAGTGGCCAAGATGGAGAGGGCCAAAAAGAAATGGAAGACGAGGGTAGTACTGTTGAAGCACCGATACGAGGAGAGGATGGGTCAACTGCAAAGCAGGTATCTGGCACTGAGGACGCAGGTCTGCGACATGCAGGATCTGTTGGACCGTATGACTGCCGGGGATAGCTCCGAGGTTGGCGACTCGCCAGGAGCAGGGGAGCAGTGACTTTCTCTAGTATTATAGGATCTCTTTTGATGTGTATAGATGACGACCTTTTTGAATAGCTAGGCTGACTGCTATTGTTTTGATGGGTGTAGTATGAACCCATGGGATGATGATGATGTGATCATGTATTGACAAATCTTTGTAAAACCTTTTTGAAATGAATGAAACTAGTATGTTTGACTAGTGCTAGTGTGTTATGGGGTTTTGCATTATGATGTTGGTTGATGGTGTCTGTGTTAGCTTTCAGATGGCAGGAAGGACTAGAAGCAACCGAAGTGTCCAGACTGAAGCCGAAGGCAGTGGAGCCAACGGCACTGGCCTTGATGTAAGGGGAGAGTTCGCTCGAGTATATCAGATGATTGGAGCATTTGTGGAGGCTAGCAGGAACCAAGCGCCGCCACAAGGAGCACTAGGAGTTGCAGTGAACACTGATCCAGTGAAGATGGTGGAATCATTTAGAAGGATGAAACCGCCAGTCTTCGAAGGGCAGGCTGATCCCACAGCTGCTGATGACTGGATACGTCAGGTGGAGACAGTGTTTGAAGTGATGGTGACTCCCGAAGACAGCAAGGTACGTCTCGCTACAATCTTGCTAGAGAAGGACGCCGGAGTTTGGTGGCAGTCCGTAAAGCATGGTCTCGGAGAAGGACAGATCACTTGGGAAGATTTCCTTGAGGAATTCTGACATCACTATTTCCCTTTGGATGTGCAAGAGGAGAAGGCAATGGAGTTCCATAGCTTGAAGCAAGGAAATATGACAGTCAGAGAATATGAGATGAAGTTTTCTCAGTTGTCAAGGTATGCGCCGGAGATGGACCAAGAAGAAGCGAAGAAGGCCAAAAGATTTGAGCAAGGACTTAGGCCTAGATTGAGGTCGAAAATGGTTCCCTTGGGCATTCGCCATTTCGACAAGCTGGTGAGAAGAGCCGCAGCAACAGAGGCAGATATGAATCAGAGTCAAGGAAGGACAGAGTTCTGGAACAAAGGGAAGAGAACCACCCCAGCAACAAAGTTCAAGAAGCAAGGCAAGAACCAGAAGTTCCGGAAGATCAATCCCAATGCAGGAGAATTCAAGCCCAGAAGTTGTTATCGTTGTGGAGAGCAGGGACACTTTATAGATCGATGCCCCAGGAAGAATGCAGTGAAATGTTTCCAGTGTGGACAAGAAGGGCATATCAAGCCAGAATGTCCCCAATTGGCAAGGAACAACTACAGGACAGGGTCGGGAGCAACCGACAAAGGGAAAAAGCCCATTCGTCAAGGAAGAGTATTCGTCTTGACCAAGAAGGATGCTGAAAAGGATGGAAGGGTAATTACTGGACATATATATATATATATATATATATATATATATATATATATATATAAATGGAATTTTGGCAACAGTCTTGTTTGATAGTGGATCGACTCATTCTTTTGTGTCAAAATCTTTTTCAAGAAAACTAAGATGCACACAAAAGGAAATTCCAGATTTAGCTTTGATGGTAGCTACGCCGTCAGGGGCAAACCTCACTACAGATCTATGCTATAGGGGATGTAAGCTCCAGATTAGCGGAGAAACCCTAAGTATCGATTTTGTTGGAGTTGGGTTTTGCCGGGACTGATGTCATTATTGGCATGGATTGGATGTCGAGGTATAAGGTAAACATTGACTGCAAGGAGAAGAAGGTAATTATTTCAGCTGAAGGAGTGGAACTTGTATTCCACGGGGAGCAGAGATCGGAGGCAATGACTTTCGCAACTGCTAGTGAAGTACGGGTACCAGAAGAGGTGAGCAAGATACCAGTGGTGAGGAATTTTCCACTTGTATTCTTAGAGGATTTACCTGGAATTCCCCCACACCGTGATGTCGGGTTTAGCATCACAATTCAACCAGGAAGCGCTCCAGTATCCAAAGCACCTTATCGAATGGCACCAGTAGAGCAAAATGAGATCAAGAAGCAGATTGAAGAGTACTTGCAGAAAGGATTTATCAGACCAAGTGCATCGCCTTGGGGAGCACCAGTATTGCTGGTTAAGAAGAAGGACGGGTCGTCCAGGATGTGTATTGATTATCGGGAATTGAATAAGGTAACTATTCGGAACAAGTACCCAATTCCCAGGATCGACGATTTGTTCGATCAACTTCAGGGAGTAGCAGTATTTTCCAAGATTGATCTACGATCTGGATATCATCAGGTACGAGTCAAGGAAGAGGATGTACCTAAGACAGATTTTTGAACTCGACATGGACACTATGAGTTCTTGGTAATGCCGTTTGGAGTGACTAACGCTCCAGCTATTTTCATGGACTTAATAAACAAAATTCTATGGCCGTTTATTGACTCATTTGTCGTGGTCTTCATCGACGACATTTTGGTATATTCAAGGACGGAAGAGGATCATGCTAAACATCTAACAGCAGTCTTGAGCAAGTTACAGGAGCATCAGTTGTATGCCAAATTATCTAAGTGTGAGTTCTGGAAATCGGAAGTTGCATTCCTAGGCCATATCCTTTCTAAGGAGGGAGTGGCAACGGATCCTCAGAAAATAGAGGCGGTCAAGGAATGGCCACAACCGAAGATGGTGAAGGAAGTAAGAAGTTTTCTGGGTATGACTGGGTATTATCGGAAGTTTATCCAGAATTATGCAAGGATAGCTGTACCCCTTACAGCTTTGACAGAACCAAAGTTTCGACTGGACGGAGAAGTGTGAAGAAAGTTTTCAGGAACTGAAGAACCGTTTGATCTCCGCACCTATATTGGTTTTACCTCAGGAAGACAAGGACTACGTCATCTACAGTGATGCGTCGTATTTGGGGTTCGGATGTGTGCTGATTCAGGAAGGCAAGGTTATAGCTTATGGTTCGAGACAGCTACGATCATACGAGACGAACTATCCAACCCATGACTTGGAACTTGCAGCGATAATTTTTGCTTTGAAATCATGGAGACATTATATATACAGAGCAAAGGTGAAAATCTGCACTGACCACAAGAGCTTAAAGTATATCTACCAACAGAAGGATCTCAACTTAAGGCAGAGAAGATGGTTGGAAGTACTCGAAGACATCAGGCCTGAGATTATATATCATCCAGGAAAAGCCAACATGGTAGCAGACGCACTCAGCAGGAAGAGAAGTATGGCAACATTGATAGCGACCCGGAGAGAGCTAGATGAAGAAATCAGGCAAGCAGGCATCGAAGTGGTTACACAACACATAAGTGCAGTTCTAGCACAGTTAGTGTTACGACCAAGCTTGGATGAGCGAGTGAAAGAGGCTCAGACCAAAGATCCAGAGATGGAAGACATGAAGAAGCAAGTGCATGAAGGAAAATTGGCGGAATTCAGTATAAGAGAAGGGTCACTATGGTTGGGTAACCGACTATGTGTACCAAAGGACGAGGAGTTGAGGGAAGAGATCATGAAGGAAGCTCACTCCACATTACTCACGATTCACCCCGGAAGCACCAAGATGTATCGCGATGTGAAGCAACACTATTGGTGGTCAGGGATGAAGCGAGATATAGCAGAGTTTGTCGCCAAGTGTTTGACATGCCAACAAGTTAAGGCTGAAAACTAGAAACCAGGAGGATTGTTACAGCCTTTGCCCATCCCAGAATGGAAATGGGAGAACATCAGTATGGATTTTATCACTGGGTTACCCAGGAGCCCTAAGGGAAATGACTCAATATGGGTGATTGTAGATCGATTGACCAAGTCAACACATTTTCTTCCAGTAAAGACGACCTGGACAGTCGAGAAGTTGGCCGAGGTCTACATTGAGAACATAGTAAAGCTACATGGAGTGCCAGTGTCGATAGTATCCGACCGAGATGCAAGATTTACGTCTCGATTCTGGCGAAGTCTACAGTCAGCATTGGGAAGTAGAACAGACTTCAGCACAGCTTTTCACCCTCAGACGGATGGACAGACGGAGAGAGTCAACAGGATTCTCGAGGACATGTTACGGGCATGCATTTTGAACTTCAGAGGAAGTTGGGAGAAATACTTAGCCTTGGTAGAGTTTGCTTATAATAACAGCTATCAGGCAAGCATTGGCATGGCCCTGTATGAAGCTTTGTATGGACGAAGATGCAGGACGCCGATTTGTTGGTTCGATGTAGGAGAGCGGCAGATGTATGGACCAGAAATCGTGCAACAGACGTTGGAGCAGATCGAGCTCATTCAGAAGAGGCTTCAAGGAGCATAAAGCAGGCAAAAGAGCTATGCGGACAACCGCCGAAGAGAGTTGGAATTTGAGGAAGGCGACTCCGTATTTCTCAAGGTATCGCCGACCAAAGGAGTTATCAGGTTTGGGAAAGGCGGGAAGTTAGCTCCGAAGTATATTGGACCATACAAGATTCTGAAAAGGATCGACAAGATGGCTTATTAGTTGGAGCTGCCGGGCGAGCTATCTCAAGTGCATGACGTGTTCCACGTCTCTATGCTACGGAAGTATGTCTCGGATTCGAGCCATCGGTTGCCAGATGTTTCGAAGGATTTACAGGTAGATCTTTCCTGTAGAGAGAAACCAGTCAGGATACTTGATCATCAGGACAAGGTATTGAGGAACAAGGTTATCCCGATGGTCAAAGTTCTCTGGAGGAACCAGTTCGTTGAAGAAGCCACTTGGGAGCCGGAGAGCCGCATGAAGGCCTTATATCTGGATTTATTTTGAATGTTTTCTATGTTTGTTGTTTTTCTTTCTCCCACTAAGGACGTTCTGGGGACCAAACGATTCTAAGGAGGGAGTGATGTAACACCCCGTGTTGTACTGTACCTGAATATATGCCTATGTGTATATATATTGTTAGTATGCGTGCAATTGATTGTAGTATTATGGGTCGATTATGCCATCGTGGTGGATGGTTAGGATTACGGGATGGTTTTTGGAAGAGTTGCATCCCAAGGATGCACGAGAACGAGACGGACCGATACTAGTATAACCGCTAGTTTTCGGCACGACGCACATACAAATATAACACGGTATGGTACTACAGTGAATATAGGTTGCATGCGCTCGTTAAAACACGTGTCTCACACTCGTTGGAGCTCATTAAGAGCTATGTTAGGCAGCCAATACACCTAACACAAAACCAATGGGCTAGCCATGGTTTTGGGGCCTACAAAATCACCTATAGTCTAACCTACCCCCCCCCCCCCCCTCCCCCCCCGTCTAATCCGGCCCACACCTCCATCACCCTTCATTTTCCACTTCATTTTTCCCATTTGCTCTGGAATTTTCAGAAGAGAACACCCCAGAGAGAAGGAAGAGAGAAAAGAAGAAGGAAGTAAAGGAGAAGGAGATTTCCAAGAGGAGCTTGAAGAGATTCCTTCTACTACTACAACCTAAGGTGGGAAGTTTCTCTAAACATGAAATTCTTGTCTTTTAATCAAATTTGGTTGCATGCATGTGTGTTAGAATGCATAGGATTGCTTTTCTAAAGTTAGAAGTAGAAGTCAGAATGGAACTAGAGAAAGCTGGTTCGGAGTGCCATGTTGTGGATTTTTCCTTGAGCACAATATGTTGAATTAGACCACAAAATTAAAATTGTTTGTTCATTTATGTGTTATGATCATCCATGAATTATTTCAGATTTTTATATGATCATTTGATGTGCTAATAAAATTGTGAGATGGATATGTGTCGTAAGACATACTCAGGAAAAGTAAAACAGAATGGTTGATATTGTAGGAATTTTCGTGATTTATTAAAACATGATTTTGAAATGAAAGTTTTACTCATTATTCCTAAATGCATGTTTATTATCTACAAAAATCATTATATTATTTGGATGATTTTAAAGGCATGAGAAAAATCTATCTCTAATCAGTATCTGATGTTGAATTAGAAAACTGGATGGTTTCTGTGCTCACTTGTAGTAGCTATTACTCGCTGAATAATTAGAATTTTGACATGAGGTATTTTTCATGATGTTGTTTATCATGTCTAGTGTCACCACCATAAATTTTGTGTCAATTGGACAAGTGTGCAATTTACTGTGATTTTGTGTTTGAGCACTGTGCTGTTTTCAGCCAGTTTCGACACTCTGTAAAGATTGGGAAATTGAGACCTGTTAGAGGCATATTTAGAGGATCATGACCCTGGAGAGAGTTGTAGGGGACACCTAGACCTTTCCAAAAAAACTAGTTTGAGGCAAATCCAGTAAACAGTTGAAGTTTTATGATTTTTGTAAGACTGGACAGAGGACGATAGTAGAGCTGAATGCTCTGAATTGGAGAGACCAATTGTGTAATGGGTGTATCGATGATAGATGAGCGTGTTAGGGTGATTTAATGGTGTAATTTGTACTCATGACCAACTAGAGAGTTGTTGAGGACACCCACACCCTTCTATAGAATTTGAGTTTGTGCCGTTCTGATGAACGAGTAGGATTTTGTGTTACTGGTAAGGTGCAGCCCGTGCACAGGAAGCACGCAGGTTGGAGCTTGAGAAGCTAATTCGAGGACTTAGACGGTTGAGTCTAAGCTTGTGATCAACTAGGTAGTTATATCCTAGGATCATACCTTTCCAGGTTGGGCCATACACTCCAATCGGAGTTGTATTGAGAGAGGGATGACCATGTTGAGATTCGGGCGAAAACCCATAGGTTGCTTAGTCTGGGTTAGGACTAAGGATTGTGAAAGAAAATTTTCCTTGTGTGTGAGCCGAGTCAGTGACTCGTGGCTAGGGATGGTCGATCTGTGTTATTGAGGTTGTTGTTTCCCCGAGTGGGATGTGTGACTCGAGTTAGTCATTAGGGTAAAGGATACCCTGCACCTATCAAGCCTATATTATTAGACTTCTGCCGAGCGTAGGACGTCCGAGCATGCCAGTGAGTGGAGCTCACAGGGCAATTTTATATTTATAGCCGGGGTAGCGGCAGGCGTAGGCCATTTTGCTGGACGAGTCCAAGTCGAGGAAGTGGCGGACCGGATCGGTGTCGCCAGGGGCCAGAGGTTGATAGGCAAGTGTGGAAGCAGTTAATTCTTACCCGAAGAATTGGAGTAAGGTAGGAGTTAGAATGGTTTATTAGGGGGTTGGGAAATTGCATTAGTCCTAGTAAGCCATAGTCGGTGTTGTATCTTCCAGTCGTAGGGATACGTTCTCGGCCGCTCATGGATTGAGTCCCCGGCTCGTATCTCGATCTATTGATTCCCAAAGTTTTGCCAGAGTAAGGTGCGGGAGGCCCGAAGGAATTGACCTTCCGTGGTGCTCACGTCCCTAAAGCGCGGGTTTGTATTTTGTGTTTGGTATATATTTGTTCATAACCCGGGCCAGGGGTGAACAAACATGCGAGAGTCCATAAATGGACATGTGGAACCAAGGGTCGTAAGGACCAGGTTCAACGTGTTTTCTATGGAGGTCCGTACGCGGATACCAACTGGCGGTGACCACTTGGGCACTGCAGGGCGGAATTAGACCGACCGCTGCAATCTCCTTGGGTGACGGACAATGTATTGGGAACTGGAGTGTGTACAAGAGTAGGGTGCATGGCGAGGATTCGAATCCCTATATTATGGAGAAAGACAGTTAGATTTGGGGGCGTATGTAGTATGGGATGCATTCGTGCTCCAAAGTCTTGCTTGCATTAGAAGTTAGGCATGTGAGTTTGCTACATCTAGACTTAAGGTCATGTCATAACACTGTACTAGAACCCGAATCCACTAAACCCTTGTTTTGGCACATCACCTTTCTATTTTGCATAAATTATTGGTTGTGATTGAATTTTAGAAGATCGCTGTTATCACCAGCTTTGCGTCAGTCGAAGTGATGACGTTTCCCACCTTGTAGGTATTCGAGCCGATCTACAGGTACCACGGAGCTCGAGTTAGTCCAAGGATCCAAGGGACATATACAAGCACTGTTATATTGTTGTAAATATTGTAACTTTTATTTGGACATTGTAACCCTTGTAAATGTAACATTTATATGGAATAAAAGTTTTTAAATTTCCTGTACTTCTGTGATTTGGCTATTTTGAAGTTCGACTCCTGGAGTAGGGTCTCAGGTTCCCGGTATGGGGATTTGGGGCGCTACACTTCCTTCCATATAGAGCTTCATACGGTGCCATACCAATACTAGGTTAGAAACTGTTGTTGTAGGCAAATTCTACTAGAGCCAAATGACTCTCCCAATTGCTGCCAAAGTACAACACACAACAGCTTAGCATATCTTCTAGTACCCGATTGACCCTCTCAGTCTGCTTATCAGTTTGAGGATGGAAGGCAGTACTGAAATCGGTCTTGGTCCCCAAAACTGCCTGAAGAATCTTCCAGAAATGCGAGGTAAATCGCGCATCTCGGACAGATACAACAGATAAAAGGAATCCATGTAGCCTCACGATCTTTCCAACATACAATTCAGTCAATTTCTCCATAGACCAGGTGAGCTTCATTGCCAAAAAGTGAGACGATTTGGTGTAATACCTCGTAATTTCGATATATATATATATATATATATATATATATATATATATATATATATATATATAATAAATTGGGGGTGGACCTATAGATTCTTCTATAGGAGTAAAAAAATATATGGAATTAGGTGTTGGGGGGGGGGGCACGGTATGAAGTACAGCAGAAAAGCATCTGCTGTGTGTGTTGAGAAAGCGCTGATGACGTCAGCTCTTACATGTGGGGGCCAATCCGTTGGAAAATTTTGGAAAACAGGAAGGAGCAATGTCTTGATTAAAATTGTGACGTGGCATATTTGAAGGGGCCCACGGGTCTCTTAAGTATGTACACGGGATTGAATTGGGGGAAGAATTGATATAATAATTCCATATCGGGAGTACACAAAAATTAATTGAGTATAAATAAAATTGCCTATGATCAAGAGTTACCTAATTGGTTAACCACCTTTTGAGAGGCAGCCTGTGGTGGGCAGTTGTACTACATAATATCTAATTTTTCATCTAAAAATAATAAAAATTGTCTGAGTATTGGGGCAGGGCGTTACATTTGGTGAGTCGGTCCATTATCACCCAAATTGCATTGTTTCCCTTAACTCCTGGGTAATCCAGTAATGAAGTCCATGCTGATGTTATCACATTTCCATTCTGGAATGGGTAACGGTTGCAACAAACTCCCGGGTTTTTGATTCTCGGTCTTGATCTACTGACAGACTGCACATCTAGCGACAGACTCAGCCACATCCCGCTTCATCCTGACCACCATAAACACTGCTTGATGTCCTTGTACATCTTGGTACTCCCTGGATGTACAGACAACAGAGTGACGTGTGCTTCCTGTAGAAAAATTTCCTTCAGTTCTGCTTGATTCGGTACACACAACCGCTCTCCAAACCACCGTAATTCATCTTTCACCTGGAATTCTGCCAACTTGCTCTTTCATCCCTTGGATCTCTGGATCAGTCTTCTGACCGTCAATAATCCTTTCTCTCAAAGTGGGTTGAAGTCTCAACTGAGCTAAGGACACCCCTAATCCTCGTACCAACACTTCTATACCTGCTCGATCGAGCTCCTCTGCCAACTTCTCCTGAGTCGTGATCAGACGAGACAAACTGCTCTTCCGGCTGAGCGCATCAACCAACACATTGGCCTTGCCTGGATGGTAATTTATTTCGGGATGGATATCCTCCAATACTTCCAACCATCTCCACTGCTTCAAGTTTAGATCCTTTTGCTGGTAGATGTATTTCAGACTTTTGTGATCCGTATACATGTTGATTTTTCTCCGTACACTTAGTGCCTCCACTATTTTAATGCAAAGATGATTGCTGCAAACTCCAGATCGTGGGTTGGGTAATTCTTCTCATGCGGTCTCAGTTGTCTAGACCTATAAGCTATTACCTTCCCTTCCTGCATCAGCACACAGCCCAGTCCACGGTGGGAAGCATCGCTGTAGACATCGTAGTCGACTCCTGCTTTTGGTAAAGCCAGTATGGGAGTGGTAGTCAACCTTTCCTTCAATTCCTGAAAGCTAGCCTTGCACTATTCTGTCCATTTAAAAATCACGTTCTTCCCTGTAAGCCCTGTGAGTGGCACAACTATCTGGGCATAGCCCTGAATGAATCTTCGGTAGTAGCCAGTTAAACACAAAAAGATTCTGATTTCCTTTACTTAGTTGGTCTTGGCCAATCCTTTACTGCCTCAATCTTTTGCGGATCAGTGGCCACTGCCTCCTTAGAAAGGATGTGACCCAGGAAGGTGACTTTGGTTTTCCAGAAGTCACACTTAGACAACTTCACATATAGCTTCTGTTCTTGTAGCTTCTTCGGTACCTCTGCTAGGTGCCTAGTATGCTATTCTTCTGTCTTGGAGTAGACCAAAGTGTCTTCGATGAACACTACAACGAAAGAATCGATGAATAGTTGCAAGATCCTGTTCATCATGTCCATGAAGATTGTAGGTGCATTTGTCACTCCGAACGGCATGACTAAGAACTCGTAGTGACCATGTCGAGTTCTAAACGCCGTCTTGTGCACATCCTCTTCCTTCACTCGGACCTGGTGATAACCCAACCATAAATCTATCTTAGAGAAAATAGCTGCTCCTTGTAGACAGTCGAATAGATCATCGATTCATGGTATCAGAATTTATTTTGCACTGTCACCGTGTTCAATTCTCTATAATCGATGCACATCCTCATCGTTCCATCCTTCTTCTTTACCAAAAGAACTGGTGCTCCCCAAGGTGACGCACTCGGCTTGATAAATCCTTTGCCCAACAACTCTTCAATTTGCTTCTTGATATCATCTTGTTCCACTGGTGCCATTTTGTACGGTGCCTTAGAAATTGGTGTACTCCCTGGCTGAATGGAGACGCTGAACTCTACATCCCGATGAGGTGGAAGCCCGAGTAGATTTTCTAAGAACATTGTTGGATAATTCCGGACCTCGGGAATCTGTTGGACCTCCTTAGAGACTTTCTTCTTTCTCAAAGCTGATACTAACTGTTTGCACTTCCTCTTCCCTTGAAAAGTAACTGCTAGTCCTCCCGGTGCCTTCACCACAACCTCCTTATTCTTGCACTCAATACTGCCAATGTAGATGGACATCCAGTCTATGCCAATGATGATGTCGGACCCCAAAACTGCCAACTCGATGAGGTTGATACCAAATACTCTGCCTTCAATCTCGAGGTCACACCCATCATAATACCGATCGGTCGTCAATATTTCTCCTAACGGGATAGCTACAACTAGAACTTTGCCAGGAAAGATTTTTGGTTCTACTCCCAATCGTTTTGCAAATGAAGGTGACACAAATGTATGAGACAATCCAGTATCAAATAAAACGGTTGCTTTTATTCAATTAATCATAATTTCTCCTGTTACATAGTGAACGCTCTCAGTACATAACATTTATTTTAATACAACTGGAAAATAACAACAGTAAGGCTCTATTCAAGTTCTCCCATACCGGCGATGACGTTATCTGCATTATCTGCATCGGCTTCAGTCAGAGCGAATACTCGCCTCTGCCGGTATGGCTTCTGTCCCTGGTCGGCCTACTTCTGACTCGGTCCTCCCCGCTGGAACTGAGGGCACTCAGGCTTGATATGATCCTCCTTCCCACAGTTGAAACATGTTACCTTCCTCCTGTTTGAGCACTCCGTCTTGTAGTGGCCACTCTTTCCACACAGGAAGCAAGTACCTGGCATTCCTGCTACAGCAACTACATTGGCTCCGGTGGGTTTGAACCTCTGTGCTAGGGGCCATCCCCTGAAATTGCTTGGTGCTGCATACCTTTTGCTAGCGCTCCAGGTTTTTCTCTTGTTCTGAGCTGTCTGGTACTGATTCATGTCGGCTTCTGTGGCTGCCGCCCTCCTGACCAGCTTATCAAACCTTTGGATACCGAGGGGTATCATCCGAGACCTCAGGCTTGGCCTCATTCACTGCTCAAACTTTCTTGGCCTCATTCACTGCTCAAACTTTCACGCCCTCTTGGCCTCATCAATAACCATCTATGGCGCATACCTGGAGAGTTGATTGAACTTTGTCTCATACTCTCGCACTGATAGGCTTCCCTGTTGCAGACCCAAGAACTCTATTGCCTTCTTTCTTGTACATCCAACGGGAAGTAGTGGTTGCGGAATTCTCCCAGAAATTTCTCTTGTTGGATCCTGTAAGCAAGGCAAATAACACTAGAGAGGGGGGGGGGTGAATAGTGTTGTTTAAAAAAAACTTAATAAATTAAAATTGATGCAGCTGTTAAGTCGATTGTAAACAAGAGATCCGTCGACTGTTGCGCCAGATAAAGAGAGTAATCAACTGAAGAACAACGAGTCTGTTAAGTCGACTTAAATAGAGAACCAGTTGACGGACAGACACAATTTACAAAGAAATGCAGCAAAAATAAAATTGCAAGTTAGAGAGTTCAAACCACAGAGAATCAACAATGCTAACACCACGATATATCCTGGTTCGGTCCTCCCGACCTACATCCAGTCCCCAAGCAACCCACTTGAGATTTTCCACTATTCTTAAAAAAAAATACAAGAATACTCTTTGACCTTTGAAAACAACTATGTCAAATCCGTAGACCTCTCTCACCACTAGAGAAAGCAAGACCCCACTCTACAACCTAGAGTGAAACTGACTCTACACCAAGAGTCCTTCTCTCCAACCAAGAGGACCACTCTCACAAACCGAGAGTAAGCAACAAAAAATGGAAGATTACAATAACCTAAAGCCTTGTTTTTGAGTGCTTTTTGTTGAGAGGCTAAAGCTCAACTTCTAACTTCAGTCTAGAATGAAATCTTTTTTATACAAGACTGAAATTAGAGAACCAAGTCTAGAGAATGAGAGTATTGGAAAACTTGAGTTCTTTTTTTTCACAAAAAATAAGAAGACTTGTTAATCAATTGTGGGAACCTTTTACAAGTTGATTCTATACTCTATTTATAGAGTTAGAATCTCCAAGACGTTGGAAAACAGTTCCATAACTGCCATAAAACGGCTGTAAAAGATTTGAATTTGATTTTTTTTTAAACTTCAGAAAACTATCAAAATTGCTTGAACAGTCGACTGAGTTGCCATATGAGTCGACTACTCAGAACTTGAGTGAATTCAGTCTGTTTCGTACTATAACAGTCGACTGCTTACTAGAGTAAGTCGACTGGTACTTGACAGCTGAACTTATACAAGTTTTATTTTGACTTTTTATTTTAGTAAACTTTATTTTTTATTCTTAGGGGATGTGTGAGTGTGTGTGACAAGGCTTTTTACAAAGATTTCTAAGACACAAATATTACAAATAGATTACAAGACACTTGTTCTTTTAGCTAATCACATTTGAAGCACTTTGAGAAGTCTTCATCTTGTATCTTGATCTTGAGTCTTGAAATCGTTCTTGTCTATGTGGCTTGAACTAGTGCTTTTGAAAGCTTCATCATTGTATTGTGGCCTTGAACACTTTAAGTACACACTGCAAAAGATATGTAAGATAAAACAATTGTGTATTGTGTTGTAGTCATCAAAATCAAGAATCTACACCTCCTAAGTGATATGTACATTTTCCAGGGTCCTCTTCAGCGATTGCCACCAGACCCCTACATCTTTTTCCAACTGGATGGTGGCCAGCTTCACTTTACTTGCCTGTGGGGTCTCCAGAACTTCAAATACTGTTTCAATTTTCCTAATCCAGTCGTCTGCTGCATCTGGATTGGCCTGGCCCTCGAACATAGGTGGCTTCATTCGTTTGAACGACTCCACCAATCTGATCTCTTCCAGGACTTGTACTGTTGGTCCCACCCTGGTGTTCCCGGAAACATTTGTGGCGAAGGCATTAAGGGTTTGGTATATTTGAGCCAATTCTATTCCTAGGTCGAGCCCGTTGTTCTCACCACTGCGTCCTTCGCCATTGCGGGTCATTCGTCCGGCCATTTCTGGGTCATAAAATTTTCATTAATCACCATAAATAACAACAACTTACATTCTTCTTTCAACAAAACTTTATTTATTTCCAAATTTTAAACTTATACATTCTGAAAATAAACTTGCTCATACATCCAGTACATAACTTCAACATAAAGACAACCTAGATCCAACGGTTCCTCTTGGCTTCTCTGATCTCTCCCCGTTGTTCATTGATCTCCTTCTTCATTTCATCGTACTTCTGATGACATTTCTGTTTTCTCCAACGAGTTTTTTTGTCTAGTTGGGTGAAGTGTCGGGCATTCCTGTGCCGGAGCTTCTTAAGTTCCCATACTCGGTAACTCGGTTCTAGGATGCGTTCCCTGTCTTCATCTCGCTGTACTTCCAAGTGGTTTACTCTCCACTTCTGGGTATCCAATTCCCTCCAGAGAGAAGCAATAACACTGCCTTAGTCGCCTTGAACTGGTTCTTCGTCTGAGGACTCATCTGAGGAATCGGGTGGAGGTGGAGTAATCTCCCGGGATTCAGATAGTTCTTCCTCTATTTCTTTCAGGTCTTCTTCTTCTATGGGTTCTTCTTCGTCCAGATAGTACCATTCTACTTCATCCTCTGGGTCATGATGATTAGCCATCTTATAGGAAAAATGAGGAGAAACATCAGTATATAGAGCAACACAAATGTAAACTACTTACATTAAAATCTCTATAAGCTGAACTTATACTCTAATGTCCACCATAATGTGTCTTCCTTGTAAATTTGTACAACTCATTGAAGTTGGGCTCTGATACCACTTTGTAACGTCCCGAATTCTAAAATACAGTAATTCGTAGCATAACAGGATCTTTACTTCATTTCGTACAATTTACAAGGAATTTAAAACTTTTCTTTGTACAATACTGTTCATTTTACATCAACGCAGCGGAAAAATAAAGATTACAATAAAAAATGTACAACTTAAACATCAATATTAAAACAATCTCTAGCTTTAAATTCATCTTTTAGTCTTTGCCAATCCAGGCCCTACATTGAATACTGTGGGCACATTGGTTACTTACAATTGACGTAATACCATATGCGGTGATCCTCACTATGCCACAATATAGCGACTCACTTACTTTAGCAAAAACATACTTGAAATGCATTAAAAATGTAAAAGTGACTATCCTAAACATGTTAGTGTATGATATGCCTTGGATGCCTAATGTAGATTTACACTACGATTCTCTAATACATACTTGTTCTGATTCTATGCATCCCATACTACATAGGTCCGAGGGCAAGCCCTTAAGGTACTTCTCATTATAGGGTTTATATCGCACGCTATGCAACCTAACCCAATGAATAAACTCCAACGCGTAGCTATCGAAGAGTCACACCCCCAGGATATTGGACCTTACCGGCCACCCTTAGCCCACCTCAGTGGATTTATCGGGCTTATCCTTAGCCACGAACCCTAGCAAGTGGATCTCTCGCAACTACGAACCAGGCCTAACCCTAGCCCACCTCAGTGGATTTACCGGGCGTATCCTGTCCATCCCAAACATTCCTAAGGACTGCAGTCTCTTTACTGGACTTTCTGATGATAGATGGATGTAACCCTAGCCCATATACATGGATTTACCGGCCGTACCCCTCGATCTTAGAACCCTAGGAGTTGTACATTCTTTACCAGACCTATTCGTCGCTGTTTCTATCATATCTTCTTCTAGTGTCTATCCTGGGATTTACACACCTGAATAAATACTTCCACCTAGAGTTAGCTTCCCCTCCCACCGGACTTAAAAAAAATACCGAGATAGCCCACATAGCCAATTCTCAAATTATTTAATTCTTCTTATCACTTCCCGGTACTTGGGTCTCACTAAACCTCTAGAATCAAATCATTTCATGTTCCATAATCATGAGTACTCATATCCTTATAGTTCATGTTTTCAATTCACATGGTTTTAAGTCTTAAATTCCCAAAAATATAATCATGAGTACTCATATCCTTATAATTCTTCTTATCACTTGCCGCTGTTTCTATCATATCTTTCTTGTATATCAATCTTATCTATCTCATGGTTTTAAGTCTTAAATTCCCAAAAATATAATCTAAAACCGTGAGAAAATATTTTCAGTTGTTCCCCAATATTTAAAAGTATTTATATAATTTTTTCTTGATTTTTAGAAACTAAAATAAATAAATAAAAGAGCTCAAAAATTAAAAAAAGGAAACCTATCACAGGGCTTGAACCCGAGACTCCTGACCCGCCTCGCGGCACATGGCGAGCGTAGGCAGCGCACCCCTCGCTAGCCACTTGAGCCAAGTGCTTAGCTGTTGTAATATGGGGTCATTTTCTTTAAGTATTACCTTCCCCGCTACTGACTTTTAGAAAAAAAAGGTTTCTATTACAACGGCAGACCCACGACTCGAACCAGCTCCAACAGAGAGTTGACCAAGCGCCTATCCACTGAGCCAATCTCAGATTTACAACCTCTATAGATTTTAATTCCTTAAGTATTTAATCTTCATTAAATCTTATTTTCTACATTTTCAACTATTTTGATTTTTATTATTTTCCCAAAAATGATATTATAAAAATATAGTTCTAGATTCTAGAATTTCTTCTTTACTGATTTTAATTGTGTTTAAGAGATTTATACTCATTTTTTTGTACATAATCATTTTTTGTGCGGAACATATGAACATATAACTTGAATTCTTTGCAGAACTAACTCTTTTCTTCAAAAATACTACTGTTTTATATCAATAAAACTCAAAAATTGTTATCCTACCAACTTTATTCATATAAATGAAAATTTACTTCAATTTTCCCAAATTAATCTTTTCTTTTTCTTTTGTGAATTATAAGACAAAATGCAACTAGTTAATTTTTCTACTAATTTAATGCAACCTTTCTTTTCTTTCATTCCACTATTTCCTTCTCCAAAATTGTTTCTAATTTTTCATTTCTTTTTATCCACATTCTATACACAAATTTTAACCCATTTGTAAGGGACCCAAAATTTCATACAATAATCAAGTTGTTCTTTCGTGTCCAACAATTCTACACATGCTTCTAATTAAATTTTCTCCGTTCTAATCTACCAATCAATTTATATACTACACATTAACATACAATGAATTTTATGATTTTTTTCCCTACCATTAGCATTCTTTAACATTACAACATGCATCAAATTGAATAGTAGGATTCATTAAATCAACCAAAATCAACCATAAAACTCCTAGGTATGATATCTACACTATCTAGAAAATAAGAAGAGACACCCACCTCAAATTGATGAGAAGCGATTAGAACTCCTACAAAGAAAGCTCCTAGCTCCAATCAACAGCTCATCTTCTTCTCCAGACTAGCCTCCAAGCACTCCCAAAGCAATTACGGCCTCTTCTTCTACCCTCTTTCTTTTTCTCTCTTGATTTTGATTAATAGTTTGTGCAAATGTGAATGAAAAGTTGTAGGTATTTATAGGACATTTGTGTTGTGGAAAATAATCCCACCACTGAAATAACCATCTCACTCCTCACACTCACACCCCACTCTCCCTCTCTTTTATCCTAAGGCCGACCTACCACTTCATGCACAAAAACACGTGCACGTGTAGCACACATGCACACTTCTCATTTTAATAATTAATAGTTATTTATTAGTTGTTACTAGTTTGTTACATGACATATAGGGTTGCACTTTTATTATTTGAAAGAGTATTTAATAAATAATTAATTTTTTGGGCTTTAATTTCCTAGTGGGCTTAAGTTAGTCTTTTAGGACTATGGACTTTTAATTTAGAAAAGACAATAAATGAGACAAAATAAATAAGAGAAATGCGTGCATAACTAAGAAAAGTTTTAGAACCCAAAAATGAAATAAAATTGCACGTGCGCTGCACGTGTAAAAATGAAAAATGTACTTCTTTTTAAATTCTAAAATTTCTCTGGGATGTTACACTTGTAGTAAGTGCCTCTTACACTGGCTCTGCCTCTCCCTATTCCTACACCAACCCCCCACTCTGTCCACCCCTTCTTGTTGAATGCAATCCCAGTGTGGACCCTCTCCTACAATATAAATGTTGAATTAGACAGTGTATAGTCAACCACAAGTATCAGATCATCATTAAGGACATTTTACCTATGTAATGGCTCTGTGAATGATTGACTAGCCAATTGATATGGCTAAAAATGGGGTTAAATCGGAGTCGTCCAAACGGAACACGAATCTTGAAGTACAGGGGTAAAACGGTAATTTCACCAACCCAAGGATCCAAACTGGGCATCGGGTCTTCGCCTTAAAAACCCAATAACCCACGAATGGATCCACCTCAAAGTGGGTGCGGGTTTTAACCCGTTACGCACCCATTCCATCGGGACAGAATCAAGGTCCCTGATTAACCTTAACCAACGGCCCTGATTCACATCCATCCTACCGCTGGGAGTCAGGGATTAAATTCCTTAACTGATTAGGGGGGAATATACCTTATCAGATTACTTTCCTTATCTGATTACAAGGAATATTACTTATCTAATCACGGGGATTACATTCCTAATCCAGTCCCTAAGACGCCTATAAATACCCCCCATCCATTTCCATTGCAAGGTAATCAACCTTTCGCCAGTCTTTACGCTCTTTCATAGTCTGCCAGATTACTGACTTGAGCGTCGGAGGGTGCGTCGCCGGGAACAACCCCGGTGTCTCGCACTTTTTGCAGGTGCGCGGTAGGAACGACGACCGAGGCCCGACGGAACAGGTACGCAGGTTTTCCTATTCAGTTTCCCCAAGAATCCACAAGTTCTATCTGTTTGCCCCCACACCAAATTTAGCAGCAACAGATTGGCGCCGTCTGTGGGAAACTAACGAATAGGGACCTCTCCTCTTCCCGGTGAACAGGTTTTCTCCTGCCATGCCGCCTCGCAAAGTTAGATCTAGGGGCTCCAACCGAGTGCCCAACCCCGACCAGCAAGAAGTCCTTCCTGATCCCGCTCAGCAACAAGGGCAACTCCCTCCTACCATGGAAGAGCCGCTCCAACGGAACCCTCCACCTCCTGATCCAAAGGGGCTTAACCCCCAGAAACAGCCTCTTCACCAAGAGAACATCTCCATCCACACCGCCTCCAGTGCCTCCATGGCCTCCCATCATCCCCGAGCCTCTGGTCGCCACAATGCCCCTCCCAAACGCCCGGAAGATGATGACCTTCGTTGCCATCTGGATGAAAAGCGGGCTCGGGTGGAAGCCTCCCGCCAGCGAGAGCGATCCCCCCGACACCGAGAGCACAGGAGGTCCCCCGTCCGAAGAGGGAGAAAGGACTCCCCCGATCACTATCGAAGGAGGCATTCTCCAGCAGGTCGGCAACAGCCTAGGAACAGTGAGGCACCCATCACCCGTGCCGAGTTCCAGCAATTCCAAGGAATGGTACAACAGGCCCTCAACCTCCGTCAGAACCCCATTGAGCCGAGGGCCCCATCCCCTCCCCCGGTCCGGAGCCCTCGCCAACGGTCCCCTTCTCCTCGACCCGCTCCTACCAACTCCAGGCGCACACCAAGTCCTCGTCGTTCTCGAAGTTACCATCGCCGCAGCCCTCACTCTCCCTCATACGAAGACGAGTCTCGGGGCTCGGCAGATCACCGTCGGAGAGATGACACCATGAACCGCCGTCTAAACGAGGTGGAGAAGCTCTTGGGACAGATGAACCGGGAAGAGGAGCTTAGGAGGAGGACACTACGTCCTAGCCGACCCCCATTCTCCCGGACCATAGTAGATGCCCCTGTCCCGTTCGGTTTCAAACCTCCCCAGTTCGAGAACTACACTGGGGAGACCGATCCCGTTGACCACATCGAAAGTTTTAAAACTTTGATGCTCCTCCATCAAGCTTCCGATGCCCTCCTCTGCAAAACATTCCCTGCAACTCTCAAAGGCCCAGCTCGAGAATGGTACTCTCGCCTTGCCTCGGCATCGATATTCTCCTTCGAACAGTTCGAAACCCTGTTCATCACCCATTTCGTCAGCAGCCGAAGGGCCGAGAAGACCAGCATCTCACTATTGCACCTCCGTCAGCAGAAGGGGGAGAAATTGAGGGACTACGTGAAGAGGTTCACAGCTGAAGCGAGAACCATCGCGTCCCTCGACCAGTCCGTCGCTACCGCGGCGTTCCAATCCAATATCCTCAATTCCAACCTCCGCTCCTCCCTCGCCAAGAAACCGCCGCACGACTTTTCTGACCTCCTCCTCCGCACTGAAAAATACATCCGAGCTGAAGAGGCCGAGGAACAGCCCAACTGGGAAGGAACCGCCTCCGGGTCTAAGAGGAAAGGAACGGAAGAAGAGGGAGCAAAAAAGTTCCAGAAGGATAATGCTGGCCAGCGCCGGCCTCCCCCTAGATTCGAGAAGTTTACTCCCCTCACCACAAACATTTCCACCATTTTCATGGAAGTCGAAAAAGAAGGGGTCTTGCCTCCTGCTCCGAAGATGAACACCCTGCTAAGAGAAGAGATAGAGAGAAATGGTGCCGCTATCACCGGGACCATGGGCACGACACCAACGATTGCCGTGCGCTAAGAAACGAGATTGAGGCCCTTATCCAGAGAGGGCAGTTGGCAAAATTCGTGAGAAAGGACCAAGCCGAACTTCCTCCCCAGCCTCGGGGGGCTAACAAACGTCCGGAACGAGAAGAGACGCCAGAGTTTGAGGAAGAATGAGTCCTCCACCTCATCCACGGGGGTCCAATGGGGGGCTCCTCAAACTCTTCTCGGAAAGCTTTTATTAGAGAGGTAAACTCGGTCCGAACCACCCCTCCTCCTAAAGGCCTCGGAGTGCCCGTCACCTTCTCTGATGAAGATCTCGAGGGCGTCCGCACCCCTCATTGTGACGCACTCGTCATCAGCCTTCACATGGCCAATTTCAAAGTCGAGAGGATCTTAGTGGATAACGGTAGCTCCGTCAACATCCTCTTCCTCGACGCCTTCAAGGGGCTGAAACTCTCCCGAGACAGACTCAAGCCCGCCGGCTACACGCTCCATGGGTTCACGGGAGTACCGGTAACGATTGAAGGGGTAATCACCCTCGACGTCACGGCCGGCAAAACTCCTACTACCCGCACGGAGTCGATGGATTTCATGGTCGTAGATGTCCCAGCGGCCTACAACGTCATTTTGGGTCGGCCCGGCCTAGCCGCCCTTGAAGCCGTCCCTTCTGCCTATCATCTCAAAATGAAATTCCCCACTCGGGCTGGGGTGGGAGAGGTAAGGGGCAATCAGGAACAGGCCCGCAAGTGTTATATGACTTCCACCCTCGGACCCGTCCTCTCCTTAGAAACACTCGAGATCCCCCAAGATGCTGCTCGGCCAACTTCCGAGCCGGTTGACGAGTTGGAAGAGGTACTCTTCTCGGAGCAGGAGCCGACCCGCAGGTTCTTTGTCGGCAAGACCCTCCCATCCGCACTATACGCGGATATTGTAAAATGCATCCGAGCCAACCAAGACCTGTTCGCATGGTCAGCTGCAGACATGCCCGGTATCTCCGAAGAACTCTTGGTCCATCGCCTCAGTGTTGATCCGGGGTCCAAACCGGTCCAGCAGAAGAGGCGCAAGTTCGCTCCCGAGCGTCAGCTCGCTATCAAAGAAGAGGTGGACAAATTGTTGAAGGCCCGGTTCATACAGGAAGTAAATTATCCTGAGTGGTTGTCAAACGTAGTAATGGTGAAAAAGTCCAACGGAACATGGAGAATCTGTATTGATTTCACTGACCTCAACAAGGCCTGCCCTAAAGACCCCTTCCCTCTGCCGAGCATCGACACTCTGATTGACGCAACCTCAGGACATGAGCTCCTCAGCTTCATGGACGCTTTCTCGGGTTACAATCAGATAAGGATGTTCCCCCCAGATATTCCGAAGACATCTTTTGTGACCGACCAAGGACTCTACTGCTACCGAGTCATGCCGTTCGGCCTAAAGAATGCAGGGGCAACATACCAGCGCCTCGTCAACAAGGTATTCCAGGCCCAGATTGGCCGAAACATGGAAGTGTACGTGGATGACATGCTTGTGAAAAGCATCCGGGGCATTGATCACGTGACCGACCTCCAAGAAGCATTTGATGTTTTGAGAAAGCACAATATGAGACTCAACCCGAACAAGTGTGCTTTCGGCGTCTCATCAGGCAAGTTCCTTGGCTTCATGGTTAGCCAGCGAGGAATAGAGGCAAATCCGGAGAAGATCAGGGCCATACTGGACATGGCCCCACCTAGAAACGTCAAAGAAGTTCAGAAACTGACTGGTCGATTAGCCGCCATTGGGCACTTTTTGTCGAAGTCTGGGGAGAAGTGCCTCCCGTTCTTCAAAGCCCTGAGGGGGGCTAAGGGGTTCGAGTGGGGGCAGCCACAACAAGACTCCTTCGACCAGCTTAAGGCTTACCTCGTCAATCCACCTCTTCTCAGCAAACCCATACCGGGCGAACCCCTCTACCTCTACTTGGCAGCCTCCGAACAGACGCTAAGTGCGGTCTTAGTCAGGGAAGAAGAAAGAACTCAGAAGCCCATTTACTACGTCAGCAAAGTGCTCCGGGACGCCGAGCTACCCGAAAATTGAGAAAATAGCCTACGCCCTGATAATGGCTGCGAGAAAGCTTCGGCCATACTTCCAGTCTCATTCGATGGTCGTTCTTACCGACCAGCCGTTGAAACAGATCCTTCACAAGCCAGAGACTTCCGGCCGCCTCATGAAGTGGTCGATCGAGCTGAGCCAACATGATATTACTTATCAGCCTCGGACCGCAATCAAGGCGCAGGCGCTGGCCGAATTCATAGTTGAAACAACTATCCCCGACTCCGAGCAGACAACGAAGGGACCGCCTATCTGGTCGGTATATGTCGATGGATCCTCTTGCAACGAGGGGAGCGGGGCTGGAGTCATCCTTGCGGGCCCAGACGACTTTGTCCTTCAATATTCCCTCCGGATAAACTTTAAAGCCTCGAATAACGAAGCCGAATACGAGGCACTCGTAGCCGGCCTCGGGATGGCCCGAAACGCAGGGGCGCGACGCCTGCAGATCTTCAGCGACTCTCAGTTGGTCGTCAACCAGGTCCTCGGCGAATATGAAGCCCGCGATGACAGGATGGTAAAGTACTTGGCTAAAGTAAAGAGCCTCATGGCGCTCTTCGAGGAGGCCCTCATCCGAAGAATCCCCAGAGAGGAAAATGCCCAGGCCGACGCCCTGTCCAAATTAGCTTCCTCATCCCTGCAAGGCCTCGAACAAACTGTTCTGATAGAAGTCCTCCTCAAGCCAAGCATAGAGGACGAGGCTTTCAACTCCGTCGAAACACTGCCACTCCCCCTCGAAGATAATTGGATGAAGCCCCTCGTCGAGTTTTTAAGAGACGGACTCCTCCCAAGGGATCCGAAGGAAGCCCGAAAGATAAGGACCCGAGCCGAGCGTTACATACTGGTCGAAGGCATTCTGTATAAGCGCTCCTTCACCCAGGTGGATGGTCGACCCTACCTAAGATGCCTCTCCCCCGGACAAGCCGACTACCCCCTGCAAGAGCTCCATGAGGGCATCGGCGGAGCCCACTCCGGCTCCAGAGCCTTGGCACGCAAAGTGTTAAACTACGGGTATTACTGGCCCACTCTCCTACGGGACGCCGAACAACACGTTCGGCAATGCACCTCCTGCCAGAAGTATTCCGACATCCGACGCCTTCCACAAGCACCACTCTCCTCCCTATCAAGTCCGATCCCCTTTGCAATGTGGGGGATGGATTTACTGGGGCCATTTCCACCGGCCCCCGGACAATTGAAGTTCCTAGTCGTGGCAGTCGACTATTTCTCGAAATGGATAGAGGCCGAACCCCTGGCTACAATTACCGAACATAGAGTCGTTCAATTCTTCTGGAAAAATGTAATCTGCCGATTCGGTGTTCATCGGGTCGTAGTTACAGATAACGGTACGCAGTTCGCTGGAGCTACCTTCCGAGCCTTATGTGAAGACCTAGCCATACAACACCGCTTCTCCTCCGTCTCTCATCCCCAGTCAAATGGCCAAGCCGAGAATGCCAACCGACAGATCCTCTCCGGCATCAAGAAGAGACTCGACAAGTGCTCCAAGGGATTGTGGGTCGATCAGCTGCCCAATGTGTTGTGGAATTATCGAACCACGAAGCGGACCCCGACAGGCGAGAGTCCGTTCAATCTCACCTATGGGTCCGAGGCCCTCATCCCACTAGAAGTTGGGATACCCTCTCCTCGCCTGATAGCCTTTGAAGAAGAACAGAATGCCAGGGAGCTCAGAACGAGCCTAGACTTGATAGATGAAATCCGGGAAAGGGCAGCCATACGGCAGCAAAGTTACCGGAGAAGAATCGAACTCGCCTACAACAAACGGGTCCGCCCAACCGACCTGAAAGAAGGGGATCTGGTCCTCCGAAAACTGGCCATTTCGTTCCCCGGACAGAAAAGCAAACTGGCCCCAAATTGGGAGGGACCGTACAAAGTCTCCAAAGTGATCCGCCCCGGTGCATACAAGCTAGAAGATCTTGAGGGCCGAGAAATTCCCAGGACTTGGAACGCCGACCATCTTCTGAAATACCAAGAGAAGGCAGCCACGCCTATCTAAGTAACTCGAGATGTCGGACCACTCCTCTCCTGCCACTAGTAATTTTTCCTTTGTTCTTTTTTCATTGTAATAACGGCTAGCAACTTTAGAAGCAGCCGACCATTAGATATTAATAAATAAAGTTCTTTCGCATTTGCTACTACGTCTCTGTTTTTAATTCCTTAATCTTACGATGGTTCCGGAGTCCAACACTTGGCTCGATTCTACTTCGCAAGTTCGCTTCTGAGCGAACCAGAGGTAGCTCGCCATTCGGAATTGCTCCCACAGCCGTTGAATGGTCCGGAGTCCAACACTTGGTTCGACTCTACTCCGCAAGTTCGCCCCTAGGCGAGCTAGGGGTAGTTCGCCATTCGGAATTGCTCCCACGCCCTTAATCTTACGATGGTTCCGGAGTCCAACACTTGGCTCGATTCTACTTCGCAAGTTCGCTTCCGAGCGAACCAGAGGTAGCTCGCCATTCGGAATTGCTCCCACAGCCGTTGAATGGTACGGAGTCCAACACTTGGTTCGACTCTACTCCGCAAGTTCGCCCCTAGGCGAGCTAGGGGTAGTTCGCCATTCGGAATTGCTCCCACGCCCTTAATCTTACGATGGTTCCGGAGTCCAACACTTGGCTCGATTCTACTTCGCAAGTTCGCTTCCGAGCGAACCAGAGGTAGCTCGCCATTCGGAATTGCTCCCACAGCCGTTGAATGGTACGGAGTCCAACACTTGGTTCGACTCTACTCCGCAAGTTCGCCCCTAGGCGAGCTAGGGGTAGTTCGCCATTCGAAATTGCTCCCACGCCCTTAATCTTACGATGGTTCCGGAGTCCAACACTTGGCTCGATTCTACTTCGCAAGTTCGCTTCCGAGCGAACCAGAGGTAGCTCGCCATTCGGAATTGCTCCCACAGCCGTTGAATGGTACGAAGTCCAACACTTGGTTCGACTCTACTCCGCAAGTTCGCCCCTAGGCGAGCTAGGGGTAGTTCGCCATTCGGAATTGCTCCCACGCCCTTAATCTTACAAAGGTTCGGACTCCAACACTTTGTTGCCGAGATCGTTCTACGGGCGTGAGTTCGGTACGATCTCGGCTCGGTTCCATTCGCCGAACACTCGCCCCACCGATCGTTTTACGGGCGTGAGTTCGGCACGTCTTCAGCTCGCCACAGTTAGCCGAACACTCGTGCCACCGATCGTTTTACGGGCGTGAGTTCGGCACGTTTCCAGCTCGCCACAGTTAGCCGAACACTCGTGCCACCGATCGTTTTACGGGCGTGAGTTCGGCACGTTTCCAGCTCGCCACAGTTCGCCGAACACTCGTGCCACCGATCGTTTTACGGGCGTGAGTTCGGCACGTTTCCAGCTCGCCACAGTTAGCCGAACACTCGTGCCACCGATCGTTTTACGGGCGTGAGTTCGGCACGTTTCCAGCTCGCCACAGTTCGCCGAACACTCGTGCCACCGATCGTTTTACGGACGCGAGCTCGGCACGTTTCAGCTCGGCACCGTTTGCCGAACGTTCGTGCCACTGACCGTATTACACGCTTAAGTTCGGCGGTCAACACCAATCAAAAACACCAAGTCTCAGACCTCGGTTCCACGACTCCACAATCAGAGCAAACATTGAGCAACTATGATATGACGACAGTTAAATCGATTCCAACTTTATTAAAAACAACCCTTACATACATCAATATTACAAGACACTAAACGATTACAAGAAATTGAAAAGCGAAGACTACAAGACACCGAACCCGGACCCATCAACGCTTCCGAGGTACAGGGATGCTCCTCTTCAAGGACACTTGAGGTCGGCGACGTTTGCCTCCGGAACCCGATCCCAGGCCGGCAAGTTGAGACGTGTCCTCGGTACTGCTTCTGGCCGTCACGCCGACGGATGCGCCGCTCGACGAAATGGCCACTGAGCTCTGCGCGTCCCCCGGGCTCGGATGGCCGAGGCGCTCGCGGGTCGCCATCTCGTAAAAGGTGATGCCCCGCTCGCTCTCCGCTCGGGTGCATGACGTGCTCCTCACATTAATCGGCCCCGAACGCGGCCTCAGGCGAGCCACCTCCGCTTCCAGCTCGGAGATCCGACCCCTCAATGAACCATCTTGCGCGTCGGCCTCAAAGGAGGCCGGTACGGCCGAGGTCGGAACTCCAACATGGCTCGCATGAGATGACGAAGATGGGTGACTTCGATGCTCCTATCGACGGTGGCTCTCTTCAAAACATCGACTTCGGCCGCCAATTCATCTCGTTCAGCCGTAAGATCGGCCACCTTAGTTGTCAGCTCCTCTCCCTCCGTCCGAAGCTTAGTCTCCGTAGATTGCAAATGCTGAATCTCCGAAAGCAGGTCGTCCCTCTCTGCCGTTACCTTTGACAGCGTGTGGCGAAAGCACTTGGTCCGAAGGCTACTAGTGAAGGCAGATGGCGAGGCATCGCCCTCACCCGAGGCAGTCATCTCGGCAATCCTGCCCTCCAGGCGCCGGATATCGCTGTCCCGCTGCCCTAAGATAAGCTGAAGCTATCCTTGCTCGGTTTCGGCTCGGCACAGTCCTAGCTCGACCTCGTAAAGTCGCTCTCTACACCTCGCCAGACTCAACCTTGTCGCCCCGAGCCCGGCCTTGGCTCGAACCTTGGCATCCGACCCTGTGCGGGCTCGAACCTTGGCATCCGACCCTGCGCGCTCGATCTCTTGGTCTACCAGGGCGAGCTGAAAAGAAATACAGACGAGCAACAAAAGTTCAGACATGGCCCAAGTCCTAGACTTCGGGGGTTCTAGTGAACAAATTCTCGAACACTCAACATACAACAGACAAGTGCAAGAAGCCGAGCCCAAAAAGTTGAAGTTTTTCATTCATTACAAAAAGTAGCGGTGGCCAGTCCGCTATTAGGCGTTACACAAAAAAAAAAAAAAAAAAGAACAGACAGAAAAGAAAAAAAAAGACGGGAACAGGGCTCGACCTCTTTCCCGGGGCGGCGAGAAGGGGTCGAGGGCGACGCCTCCGAAGGGGCAACCGTCGCCAAGGGGGTAACCACCGACCCCTGAGCTCCGACGGCTGGATCGACCAAAGGCTCGTCGTCGCCCCTTTCCTCCTCTTCTTCTTCCCCCTCCGATTCGGGGTCAAAGCCTTCGACGTACCGCGGGAAAAGCCGCCAACCCGAGACGTCAACGGTGGGGTAGGCCTCCGTCACCCGGGTGAGAGCGTCGGCGAAAGCTTTGGCCTGCGCCTGCGCCTTCTCCAAAGTTGCCTCCTCCGCTTTTTTCACCGCCGCCGCTTGGGCCTCGGCCGCCTCCGTCATCTGCTTGGCCGCCTCCTCCTTCTGCTGCCGAAGCTGGTCCTCCAGCGTCTTGACCCGGTCCTCGAGGTAGGTTGCCCTCGCCGACTTCGCCTCAAAGTTCAGCTCGAGTTTGTCGAGCTCGCCCCGGATCTTGTCCCTCTCCTTCCGGGCCTGATCGTTCTCCTTCTTCATCTCCTTCTCCTGGGCCGCCAACCTCTCGGTAAGGTGCCCGAAGTGAACAACGATCTGCGAATAGAATGCAAAAAGTCACAAAAATTACAAACTTAAGAAGGTCGGCATGAAGAGGAGGAAGCTCGGCTCAACACTTACCGACACCGCCGAGCGCGCTATCTCGATGATGTCGTCCCCCTCTCGTCCGGCCTCCATCGCCGCACGATCCTTCGGCGTGGCGAGGTGCTTGATGGCCTCCATGCTCGCCAAGGAATTACCAAGGAACCCATCGTGCTTCCGAACCTGCCAGTCCGGGACGTGGATCCTTTTATGAGCCTCGGTCAGAAGCTCCTCAGCCGCCTTCATCAACGGCGGCGTCACCATGGTTAGGACCTCGGTGACGGGCAACTCGCCGACCCTGGCCGACGACGAAGCGGCCCCGACCTCAACCGCGGGGGACTCCAAGATCTCTACCTCTTCGGCCACCGGCGTAATCTTCGGAGCCTTGGGCGCCGGCTGCTTCGACGCCACCCTCTTCCTCTTCCTCGGAGCCTTGTTGGCAAGGCTCGTCCTCAACGCCAGCACCGCTTGGTAGTCCATTTGCTCTGCGCCAAAAGTCAAGTCGGTAAGCTCGGAACAAGACAAGGAAAAGGAAGTAAAATGAAAATGAAGACAGTAAATAAAAGCAGCGTACTGGGGTTGACATGAGCGAGCCCTCCCTCATACAGAACGTCCTCGGTCAACTCCCTCCAGTCATACTTCGGCCGATCAAGAAGCGCCCGTACGGCGTCTTCGTCTTCGGGTCGAAGTGCCGGCATTGCCTTCACCCTCTTCGGAACACCTTCCACCCAACTAACGGGAATAGGCCAGGCCTCCGCGCTACGCACCAGAAGATACTTCTCGCGCCAGAACTTGATAGAGTCCGGACAGACGACAAGCCTTCCCCCATGCCTCGGAGTCAGATAGTACCGGTAGGCCGACCTATTCCCTTGGTGCAGCTGATAGATGGTCCGAAGCACATTCAACTCCGGCTGGATCCCCTCCGCCTGGCAGTGAAGTACGAAGCCGTTTATGACTCTCCAGGCGTTCGGCATAAGTTGGATAGGGCTGACCCCGAACCAATTTAAGACCGTCACCGCGAACGGATGGAGAGGTAGCCGAGCCCCGGCGATAAAGGCGTCGACCGGCCAGCAACATATAGTCACCGGCAACGGCGAGTTGGCCCTAACCCCGGGGGCCGGCAGCATAAGCTCGTACTCCTGCGGGATCTGGAAGCAGTCTCGAATCGCCCCCAAGTCCTCTTCGGCGAGAATCGACACCGTCTCGTCGGCCTCCGTTGTCTCCCTCGCCGCGTTCTCCTCGAACGACCTCGCCCTCCCATACAATATCCGTTCCGCCTTATCCTCTGGGATTTCTCGAACCCGATGGAGCCCCGTCAACGGTCCCGGCAGCTGGCCGAACGCCCCCATGCGCTTCGGATCCTCCACAATGGTGTCTTTGCCGAACACCTTCTTGCCCTTGGCAGCTCGGCTCGAAGTTGGAGCTCCGTCGGCTCCGAGGGAGGGCTCGGACGAGGAAGAAGTGTGGGAAACAGACATGTCTAGAAGATAAATATGAAAGTTACCTTGAAAGGGGAAATCGTCGGAAACTTCGCCGGAAAACAGTCAGTGATCACCTGAAGCTCTCTCACAGCAGACTAAGACGCGAACAAAAAGCTTGGAAAGTAAAAAATGAGGAGGGGGTGAGGATTTTTATAGAGGAGCCAGCGCTTCAATCGAGGTAAATGGGCCTCTAACGCAGGCCCACCTCCACAAAACGACAAAAGGAGACCCCAAACGTCACCTTGTTCTCCACGCTGATTCAGACGGCGCATTAATGACCACCTCGCCTGGCAGAAGTCCAGGAGGCGGCATTAATGGACGTCATGTCTGACAGAATCCCAAGAGGCAGCGTTAATGGGCGTCACATCTGTCAGAACTCAGACGACGTCACATCTGTCAGAAGCGCAGGGGGTTACATCCGCCAGAACCGCCAAAACTCCGCCCAAAAAGAAACGAACAAGTCCGAATCTTCGGCACAGTTCGCCGAACACCCGTGCCACCGATCGTTTTACGGGCGTGAGTTCGGCGCGTTTTCAGCTCGCCACAGTTCGCCGAACGCCCTTGCCACCGATCGTTTTACGGGCGTGAGTTCGGCACGTTTTCAGCTCGGCACGGTTCGCCGAACACTCGTGCCACCGATCATTTTACGGGCGTGAGTTCGGCACGTTTTCAGGTCGCCACCGTTCGCCAAACACTCGTGCCACCGATCGTTTTACGGGCGTGAGTTCGGCACGTTTTCAGCTCGGCACGGTTCGCCGAACACTCGTGCCACCGATCGTTTTACGGGCGTGAGTTCGGCACGTTTTCAGCTCGCCACAGTTCGCCGAATACTCGTGCCACCGATCGTTTTACGGGCGTGAGTTCGGCGCGTTTTCAGCTCGCCACAGTTCGCCGAACGCCCGTGCCACCGATCGTTTTACGGGCGTGAGTTCGGCACGTTTTCAGCTCGCCACCGTTCGCCGAACACTCGTGCCACCGATCGTTTTATGGGCGTGAGTTCGGCACGTTTTCAGCTCGGCACGGTTCGCCGAACACTCGTGCCACCGATCGTTTTACGGGCGTGAGTTCGGCATGTTTTCAGCTCGCCACAGTTCGCCGAACGCCCGTGCCACCGATCGTTTTACGGGCGTGAGTTCGGCACGTTTTCAGCTCGCCACCGTTCGCCGAACACTCGTGCCACCGATCGTTTTACGGGCGTGAGTTCGGCACGTTTTCAGCTCGGCACGGTTCGCCGAACACTCGTGCCACCGATCGTTTTACGGGCATGAGTTCGGCACGTTTTCAGCTCGCCACAGTTCGCCGAACGCCCGTGCCACCGATCGTTTTACGGGCGTGAGTTCGGAACGTTTTCAGGTCGCCACCGTTCGCCGAACACTCGTGCCACCGATCATTTTACGGGCGTGAGTTCGGCACGTTTTCAGCTCGGCACGGTTCGCCGAACACTCGTGCCACCGATCGTTTTACGGGCGTGAGTTCGGCACGTTTTTCAGCTCGGCACCGTTCGCCGAACACTCGCGCCACCGATCGTATTACGGGCGTGAGTTCGGCACTAATTCGGCTCGGCACCTCCCGCCGAGCGCTCGTGTCCCCGACCCTCTTACGGGGGCGAGTTCGGCACCGAGCGAGTTCGGCGTCAATCGCCGAATGTCCGCGGCGCCGACTGCGTCGCAAGCGTGACTTCGGCGTCCTTCGCACCAACACCCAACAATCAGAGACGGGCAAACCGCTAACTAAGAAGAGCACGACGACGGTTCAAGAGTTCCATCTGCAGGAAAAATCACCATACCGCCTCCTTCGCGATTCAGCAATGCTCCATTTTAGTTCTCGATACAACCCTGATAGCCAGTGAAAACAGTGAAACTACTCCTCGAAGTCTGATTAAACATCAATCTTCGAGAGTGGGGGGCTCGTGATATGGCTAAAAATGGGGTTAAATCGGAGTCGTCCAAACGGAACACGAATCTTGAAGTACAGAGGTAAAACGGTAATTTCACCAACCCAAGGATCCAAACTGGGCATCGGGTCTTCGCCTTAAAAACCCAATAACCCACGAATGGATCCACCTCAAAGTGGGTGCGGGTTTTAACCCGTTACGCACCCATTCCATCGGGACAGAATCAAGGTCCCTGATTAACCTTAACCAACGGCCCTGATTCACATCCATCCTACCGCTGGGAGTCAGGGATTAAATTCCTTAACTGATTAGGGGGGAATATACCTTATCAGATTACTTTCCTTATCTGATTACAAGGAATATTACTTATCTAATCACGGGGATTACATTCCTAATCCAGTCCCTAAGACGCCTATAAATACCCCCCATCCATTTCCATTGCAAGGTAATCAACCTTTCGCCAGTCTTTACGCTCTTTCATAGTCTGCCAGATTACTGACTTGAGCGTCGGAGGGTGCGTCGCTGGGAACAACCCCGGTGTCTCGCACTTTTTGCAGGTACGCGGTAGGAACGACGACCGAGGCCCGACGGAACAGGTACGCAGGTTTTCCTATTCAGTTTCCCCAAGAATCCACAAGTTCTATCTGTTTGCCCCCACACCAAATTTAGCGGCAACACCAATCCAACATTAGATGAACTTCCATCCATTCCTCCAATCACTTAGTTAATTTGTGCCTTACAAGTGGACTTGTTGTGATTACTTCCATGGCAACCTCTACATGTCATTTTCCTCTTTGACATCTTCTGGCTTCCGACATCATCTTCATCTCTTGCTCGGGTTCTCTTAGTCTTTGGTCTTCCTTTTGGTCTTCTAGCATGTGGTGGACCAATTGTATACCAAATATCTTGATACTGTCGTTGAGATTTACAAGGAAAAGGTGCTATAGAGTATTGATATGCTACCTTGTACCTGAAATTAGACAATGTATATCAAAAGACACATGTTTTTGAGATTGTTATATTTTCTTTGAGTATAGTACAAAAAGGAATCAATTGCATTTCAAAAGGTAGTAAACAGGAATCAATTTTACCTGTCAATATTGCAGTATGGATCCCCAAATGTAGCCCACTCTACTCTAGTCATTATGCATATCACATTAGCTGCATGTATGCAAGGCAGCCCAGTTAGCTATCATTGTCAGCATGTGCAAATTCTTTCTACCATGTCAAGCACCTCTCTCATGTCTGCACTTTCAACCTCTACATTCCTTTGATCTGATTTTCTAACTATCCACCCAACAACCTTCTTACTAATATCTCATATGTATCTGTCTGCCATTGGTACCAACACCCCCTTCCATCTTCTAGCAATCTGCCTTCTCAAAGTCATCTTCTCCATTATTTTGATCATCACACAGTCTATAAGTTCAACAACTGGAAGATATCTTGCTGCCAATATCCATGCATTGAAACTCTCTGCCAGTTTGTTTGTAATAAGTGTTGCCTTGATCTTGGAGTGAATTGACTTCTACTCCAAAGGTGGGTGTGTTTCTCTAATTGAAATGCATCTTCTGGAGAAATTTCTTTCAATTCTCCTATAGCCTGATCATATTACATGGCTGAGTAGGCTTTAGCAGCTCTCCAAACCAATATTTCAAATATTTCACAACAGAAATTCTTCTTGAAATTCTTCCATAGATGTCAAACACAAAACCTATGTTCTGCATCATGTAACAACATTGAGACTGCTTCTTGTAATCCCTTTTCCTGATCACTCATAATGGAAATATGTCCCATGTCATTCCCAAGAGCTTTTAAATGTTGAATAAACCAATGCCAAGAGTGGAGATTTTCTAATTCAACTACTGCAAAAGCTAATGTCTACAACCCATTATTTTCATCCCATGCATTGACAGCAAGCAAAGTCCCTAGATACTTACCCCTCAGATGACACCCATCCAGGCCAATATATGGTCTACAATTTAACTTAAAGTCATCTGCACATTGTTTGAAAGACACAAACATCCTATGAAAAGATTTATCATTCTCTAATTCAATTTCAATGTGACTACCTGGGTTTCTTGCCTTGAGTTTTGTTCTTAAAGAGTACACAAGGTTGTAGCTCTGGTCAGTGTTGCCAAAAAACAACTGCCTAGCTTCTTCCCTTCCCCTCCAAGCCTATTTGTATCCAATCCTATTTGTTGTCAATCCATTTAATAATATCCCTAGGCCTCAAGTTACGATTGATCTTCACATCACCCCTAATTACCTCTGCAATCCACTATTTTGAAGCAACACTATTCGCACATGGGTTGGATTGTACCTCATAACATTAAATGTGACCTTAACTACCATCCTAGATGCTCTTATTATCCATGGAAAATTCTGCGTACCACACAATGCAACAATTGCAGTGTTGTCATTCTTCTTCAATCAATATCTGAAATTGTTTTGTATACTGAATTATCTCAATGTCATCCTTAACCTATTATTGTCTGAAAACTTGCTGTCAATTTCAAATTGAGGAGACTGACACCACACTGAACCTACATGCTCTTGCACATACCCTGTCCTCCCCTCTGCCTCTGCTGCTTTGGTGACCTCCATATAACCTTAACTTTTTTAGTTTCTTCCTCTTCTTTTGCTTCTTCTTCACACTCATTATCAAAAAGAATGGTATGAATCTTCATAGTAGCAATCATTTGCTTGATCATTTGCAACTTCCAAAATTTCATTTTGTACTTCTTCTTCTTCATCATCTTCATCAGCATCAGATTCTTCACCCTCTTACATAATATCGGACTTCATCATCACTATCCTCATAATCAACTTCATATCTGGGTAGTGCTGTCATATCAACTGAAATCTGGACATCTTCATTTACATTTTTGTCATTGCCTCCACCCAAGTCAATGTGTTCATCAACATTATCATTAGCTGCAGGCTTCACATAAGTGCCAATTTCATGATGGAATCCAATTTGCCTTATATAAGAATCATCATCACTAGACACAACCAGTTGCTCAGAAGGAATGGGCCCACAGCCTATATGACAGCTAGTCTTCCTTCCACCAATAATTTCATCTACATGAACACCAAACCTACTGCAATTCTTGGGTGGCCTAAATGAAAAATATAGCTCTAGTGTTTTCTTTTTCTCTTGATGCAATTTCCATAGATCACCATATTGTACATCATGTTTAATTACTCCATACTCTTTAGGTGCGGTCACAAGCTTTGCATATGCTACTTTCATCATATACCCCTCATTATATGGTAGTAACGCATGAAGTCTTTCACTTAAGTAATCTAGATTACACTCCCCTGAGTTAATTAGAAAACTTTTCGTTCGATATCGTTCATATTTATTTCTATTTGTTCTGGAAATTACTTTCCAATGCCTGTAGTAGAATACTAACATAGTGACTATATCTATCACCCTGTTACACAATAATCACTATAACAAATGCATAAGTGCTTGTCTATAACTCAAATAATTAACAATACATAACCATAACATAACAAACAACACAATACAACACCAAAGTAAGCTCTAATGATTAAGAATCATAACACAACCCTAACTTAGATCAAATCAGATCAGAATTAAACCCTTAATTGATCAAATCCCAGTTCAACCCTAACTTAAATCAAATCAGATCATAATTAAACCCTAAATTGATCAAATCCTAATTCAACCCTAACTTATATCAAATCTTTGATTAAACACTAAATTGATGACCAAATACTCAATTCATCAACAATCAACAATCAACAATCAACAAAAGCAAATTAATTCTATTCCAACTATCCATCACGTTTTCCCACCATTTAATACAGATTGATACAATCATAAAATGCTAAATATCATACTGTAATATCCCGAGCAGTTATTAATAAGATTATTTGATTATTTGATTATTTGATTATTTGATTAATTTATTAATTTATTTTATTTTTTCAGAATTGAAATATTTTTGGTGTACTTAGTTTAATTAATAATTATCATCTGTATATATACCAGTCGATATGTATATGCGTTATATCATTTTTGTGCTGAAATCTTCCGAGCTGATAATAATTTTTTTATATATTATTTTTGTCAGAATTAAATTATTTTTATACAAATTGTTCGGTTTGGCGAACAAAAATTATCGGTATATATATTAGTATATACGTAAACGTATTGTATCGATTTCGTACATTTGTAAAAATCATGTAGTATGTATTTTTGGACAAAAATATCTTTATTTTTGTCATGATTGATCAAGATGAGTGACTAGGATTTATTTGGAGGGACAAACATAGGGTTTAAAATTGATGGAAATACAAATGAGGATTAATAGGTATAGTTATTCTAGAATGCCCTTCCACCTCACCTAGGTTGGCCGGCCACAAAATATCCTCCCAAGGGGTGAGAGCGCTAAACCCTAGTTATAATTTCCTCCTATAAATACCCCCCCCCCCCCCCCCCCCCCCCCCGCGCGCCTCATTTTCCAAGAGAAAAAAAATTGAAGAGCAAAAGAAAGAGAGAAAGAATTCTAACTTGAGAGTTTTCCATTTGTAGATTTCAATAGGAGCTAGGAGGAAGGAGAAGGAAGCTAAGTCTAGTTCTTCCAACCTAGTAATCAAAGGTGGGGGTCTCTCTACTTTTTGTTTATATTGATTTTTGTCATCTTTTTAATGTTGTTATATGTTGTTAAACAACTTGAACTAAAACCATGTGCATATGAATATTGGGGATCAAAAAGATCACATGAAGAGTTTGAATGGTAGAACTCAAAACCACCACATAAAGATAGTCTTTAACATTGTTATGGTTATTTTTGTTATTGTTGTCATTTATGCTAACAAAAAAAAACTATAACAACTTGGACTATTTCATGTGCATATCAGAATAGATGAATTAAGAATATCTACATTCTTGATTAAAGTGGAAAATTTTAATTAGAACACTAAAAGACTAGTTTTAGTTGTATGCGTAACTTCTAGTTTTAAAAGGAGTAATCTTTTTGGTGTATGTAGAACTTATAGATAATAAAGGAGTAACCTTTTCATGCTTGTAGAATTTTAGTTCATAAAAAGTAGACTTTGTTGCTTGTAGGACTTGTAATTTATGAAAAAGAAGACTTTTTGTTGTATGTAGGACTTGCAATTTATAAAAAACAGATTTTCGAAATATGTAGAAATTTATAGTTCATAAAAAAAGTAGATTTTGAAATATGTAGAGACTTGTAATTTATAAAAAGTAGATTTTTGTAATATTTCAGAACTTGTAATTTATCAGAGCAATCTTTTGTAATATGTAGAATTTCTAGATAAAGTATTTATTACTTTCTATAAGTTTACTTTCATGCTTGTGAGGAATCAAATTTTGATAATTTTAGTTCATAAAAGATCAAGTTGTAGTAACATGCTCTACTTGCTTCTAGGTTGCTAGAAGACTTCCATGATTATTCTAGTTAGAATCTAAAAGGAACCCATGAATTTTTATGATTTACATTGCATGTTGTTCTAGTTAAAGATTAAGAAGAACCCACGGATTGTATGTTACATGTTGTTCAAGTTAAATTCTTGTTTGCATGTCATTCTAGTTAAAATTGGACCATACCATGTGAATGTTCTTCATCTTCAATATGTGGATGATAATAAGATGTTAGTGAGCTTATCACAAGATACTAGTTCATATAAGCGGGATTTTGCCGCGAAATATTAGTGGCAAAATCATGCACTCAATTATGGGTAATAATGGTTGGTAAAGTCACTTTTGTTGTTAGATTAATAGAAGCTCGTCTAGGGTATTGTAGTTACCCTAGGGGTCGTCGACCATCAAGACTCGTATCATACCACCTTAGAAACTGTGGATAAATCACACCTCGTGTGCCGGCGGATCTTAACCGGTGTGGGTTGATCGCGGGCCGAGAATGTTGACGAGATCTGAGTTAGGGGTAGTGACGAGTGAAGGAGAACCCGTCACTGGTGTCTTGGATTGATAGGCCATGAGTTGGACCATGACAATCTTAAGAAAGTCTAGGTTGAAAACCCAGTAAGATTGTTTAGGGTTAGTGCAATCATTAGGGTAGTAACTTGTAATGATTATTACTTAACCATTTTTCCAAAAGGGAAGAGTTGGTATAAGGGGTGATACATTATGGTCCAACTTGTCCTATAGGCCGACACTTGGTGGTGTTATTGGGTTGTACCTTCCCGTCAAAGGGATACGTATGGTGCCTTCTCACGCATTGGGAGCACGGGTTGCGTATCTCATTCTGTTAATTCCTGAAATACCATGATAAGAACGGGAGGTTCTCCTGTTGGAACTAGAGGGTGGACCCCGGAATTCCGTCACGTTCTATGTCGGGTCATAAACTACTGTCCTATGAGTTATAGGTGCCACAGGGCAGGCTTCGTGCTATCCTGTGTTGCGAATACCCTGCATTCGTCTGGGTTTTGAGGGAGGTTCGGTACGCCGGTTAGTAGTGGTAAATATAGACACTATGAGCGTACTGCATTGGTGGGACTCGATCACGTTTGCAACCTCATCAGTCACGTTGTATCTGTCTTGAACAGGTTGTGTACAAAAGTAGAATTCCTAACGTGGGTTCAAATCCCTAAATATGGAGAACGGCGTGATATGGACGTATGTAGTTATGGGATGCATATGATTCCAGATTATCGCTTGCATTAGAATAAGTGCATCCTAGCCTTAGTTGACATTGCATTAAGATTCTAAGTTATAACACCCACGAACACTTAAACTACACCTACACATTTTACCATGCTTAAATTATGTTTGTTTAAGTTGAGATTCGCTGCTAGTCATCAACCCTTAAGCGTCAGTATATGTACTGATGTCCCCGCTCAATTAGGTTGTGGATGCAGAATCACGAAACCGGGAGAACTCTAGGCAAGGCATAGCTTCCAAGTAAAGATTCCAATGTTCATTTGTTTCTTTCATGTATACTCTGATGTAATTCATTGAAATAATGGTAACACTCAGCTTGTAATATATTATGCCGAGTAAAAAGTTTTAAATTTTCCTGTTTTTCTGTGTATTGTGGCTAATTGAGTGTAAAGGTCATGGCTCGTGTCTCGAATTCTCTATATAGGAAGTTTGGGGCGTTACAGTGGTATCACAGCTGAATTCAATTTATAGTCCAACACAGTAGGAAAATAGACTTAGATGCCTTGTAGTGGTTGGGTTTTTTGCTTGTTGTAGAATATTATTATTCATATTATTGTTTCCTTCAACTTATATTTTATGATATTTCTATATCTAAGCTAACTCCT
Source organism: Hemerocallis citrina (assembly GCA_017893485.1). Taxonomy (NCBI): domain Eukaryota; kingdom Viridiplantae; phylum Streptophyta; class Magnoliopsida; order Asparagales; family Asphodelaceae; genus Hemerocallis; species Hemerocallis citrina. Next base: position 217,807,098 of record CM030364.1, on the reverse strand, counting down.
GTGTCTACTCCTTACAGGATGGCTGACGGAGCGATTCCCCATGGGAATGGGTGGGCGAATGGGATAATGGTCGAGGAAGACTCAGATATAGAGCCCATCACTGATGGTGACGAGTCACCAGTTGGAGCTGGGTTGGCCAATGGGGCCATAGCCCCTGCGGATGGCCAAATTCCTGTACCTCCACCCCCGCCACTGCCCCAGCCGACTACAGTGGAGCAGGCCTTTGAGCAGGTGTTCCGCGATCTCGGAACGTGGGATTGGTGCCATGCCTGTCTTGAGAACATAATGGATTCCTGCGAGTATGTGATCCTCAATACTGAGAGGGAAGTGGCAGAGTTGAGGAGGGCCAAGACAAGGGCCGACCGTAGGACAATGATCATGAAGCACACACACAGAGTGCAGTTTGCACGGCTGGAGCGCAAGTGCGCTGAGCTTCAGGCACAAATCACCCAGCTGTAGAAACTTTTAGGACCACCACCTGTTGGGAGAAGCCCTGCATAGGACGCCAGCAGTAGCGATTTGGCGGCTAGGTGCCGAGCAATCATTTTGTTGTATTTTCATTTTGCTATTTACCTCTATGTTATAATGTAAAGGGAAAATGCAAATTGTAAGATAAAGGGTTTTAATGAAATGAAGTATAGCCTTGCGTTTTCTAAAAATTTTATGCACATATTGAGATTGGATGGATGCTATTTTTGCAATATCATAATATGATGCGTATGTTTATTCCATTATTTTCTACCAGATGTCTCGTAGAACCAAGGGTGGTAGAGCCGACCCGAATGATGGCGAGGGAAGTGGAGGAAATGGTACAAGTCTTGATATAGGGGCAGAGTTCGCTTGGATGTATCAGGCATTCGGAGACCTAGTGGAGGCAAGCCGAAATAATGTGAAACAACAGGGAGCACCTGCAGATAACCGGAGAGTTGCAGCTGCCGACCCTGTCAAGATGGTTGAATCTTTTCTTAGGATGAGGCTGCCTGTTTTTGAGGGCCAGGCAGACCTGACAGCAGCTGACAACTGGATTCATCAGGTAGAAACAATGTTTAAGGTGATGCTGACACCGGATGACAGCAAGGTCTGGTTGTCCAGTATTTTACTAGAGAGGGACGCCGAGGTCTGGTGGCAGTCGGTGAATAGGGGCATGGGCGAAGGACCCATTTCCTGGGAAGACTTCTTAAGGGAGTTCAGGCAGGACTACTTTCCTTTGGATGTGCAGGAAGAAAAGGCCATGGATTTCTTCAACCTGAAATAGAGAAGCCCGACGGTTCGTGAGTACGAAACCAAGTTCACTCAGCTCTCCCGGTATGCCCCAGAGATGGTACATGACGAGGTCAAGAAGACCAAGAGGTTCGAGCAGGGACTCAGGCCCATACTTAGAACCAAGATGGTACCCTTTTGCATCCGAAGGTTCGAGAAGTTGGTCTGCCGTGCAGCAACGACGGAGTTAGATATGAACCGAGGACCAGAACCACAAGTGAACATTGGAGGATGGAACAAGGGAAAGAGGCCTGCACCAGCATCGGGATTCAGGAACTAGGGCTGGAATCAGAAATTTTAGAAAACTGTTGGCAAAACCGGAGGTGCCAAGCAAGGAAGCTATTTCCTATGTGGCGAGTAAGGGCATTTTCAAGAGCCAGTGCCCGAAGAGGAACTTTCAGAATGATACCCGTACAGTTACAATTGCAGGAAGATTGGTCACGTTCGGCCAGACTGTCCCCAGCTTCAGAGGGGCTACAATAGGCCAGCTCCAAAGAAGAACAACAAGAGGAAGGGGATTGCTTGCCAAGGGTGAGTATTCGCGCTTACGGAGGAAGATGTCGATGGAGATGAGGGAGTCATCACCAGTAGGTGAAGAAAAATTATGGCTAAGTTTACTTTAGTGTTTTGAATATTTTGGCATAAGACCATGAATGATGTAAACACTTTTGTAACAGGATAGATTAATATAAATGGAATCCAGGCAACTATTTTATTTGATAGTGGTTCATCGGATTCTTTTGTATCTGAAGTGTTTTCAAAGAAGTTGAAATGCACCCAGGAGGTAACTCCGGATTTGGTTTTGTTGGTTGCTACCCTATATGAAGCAACTCTCCCTACAAATTTGTTCTATAAGGGATGTAAACTCCAGATTGACGGAGAGACCCTGAGTATAGATTTGCTAGAGCTGGGATTTGCAGGGACGGAAGTGATTATTGGAATGGATTGGATGTCCAGGCATAAGGCTAGCATAGATTGCAAGGAGAAGAGGGTAGCCATTACATCATCCGAAAGACCAGAACTTGTGTTTCAAGGGAAGAAGAAGCATAGTGAAGAAATTCTTGTAGCTGCCACTAGAATACGTGTGCCAGGTGAAGTCACGGAGATACCAATTGTACGTAAATTTCCTCGTGTATTTTTGGAAGAATTAACTAGACTCCCACCACATAGGGATGTTGAGTTCAGCATTACTATCGAGCCAGGCAGCGCGCCAGTGTCAAAGACACCGTACCGGATGGCACCAGTGGAGCAGAAAGAAGTTAAGGAGCAAATTGAAGAACTGCTACAGAAGGGATCCATCAGGCCAAGTGCTTCACCCTAGGGAGCACCTGTACTACTTGTGAAGAAGAAGGATGGAACCGTAAGGATGTGCATCGATTATCGGGAGTTGAACAAAGTTACTGTTCAGAACCAGTATCAATTTTCCAGGATGGACGATTTATTTGATCAGCTCCAGGGAGTGGCTGTGTTATCAAAGATTGATCAACGTTCAGGTTATCATCAAGTTCGGGTCAAAGAAGAAGATAAACCCAAGACAGCATTCCGAACCTGGCACGGTCATTACGAGTTTTTGGTGATGCCATTCGGAGTGACCAATGCTCCAGCGATCTTTATGGACATGATGAACCATATCTTGCGAACCTTCATTGATTCATTTGTGGTTATCTTCTTAGACGACATCTTGGTGTTTAAAAAACAGAAAGTGAGCATGTTGAGCATCTGACAGCGGTACTGAGCAAACTATGAGAGCATCAACTTTATGTCAAATTGTCAAAATGTGAATTCTGGAAACAGAAGTGGCGTTCTTAGGCCATGTCCTTTCTAAGGAGGGATTGTCTACAGACCAGCAGAAGATCGAGGCAGTAAAGAGTTGGCCTCAGCCGAGAACTGTGAAGGAGGTCAGGAGCTTCTTAGGCATGACGAGGTACTACAGGCTGTTCATCCAGAACTATGCCAGAATTTTTGTACCACTTACAACATTGACCAAGAAGAACGTAAGCTTTCATTGGAGTGAGAAATGTGAAGGGAGCTTTCAAGAGCTGAAGAGCAAATTGATTTCTGCACAGATTTTGGTTTTGCCTTAACTAGATAAGGGGTACATGATCCACAGTGACGCTTCATTTTTGGGATTCGGATGTGTTCTGATGCAAGAAGGGAAGGTCATAGCATACAGATTGAGGCAACTTCAACAGCATGAGAAGAATTACCCGATGCACGACTTGGATTGGCCGCGATAATTTTTTCTCTGAAGTTGTGGCGACACTATGTCTTTGGGACCAAGGTAGAGATGTTTACCGACCATAAAAGTCTAAAATATATCTACCAACAAAAGGATTTGAGTCTCAGGTAGAGGTGATGGTTGGAGGTATTGGAAGACATCAGACCAGAAATCTTATATCATCCAGGAAAAACCAATATTGTGGCAGATGCGCTCAGCAGAAAGGGGAGTATAGCCAGGCTCATTGAAACAAGAAGGGAGCTAGATGATGAGATCAGATAAGCCGGTATTGAAGTGATTGTTCAAGATATGAGCACTGTTTTGGCACGTCTGGAGTTGCAACCGAGTCTGAATGGCCAACTCAAAAAGGCTCAGATAGGAGATGCAGAGATTGAAGCACTAAAGCGACAAGTCAATGAAGGAAAAGTCTCAGAGTTCAGAGTGAAGGAAGGGTCGCTTTGGTTTGGAAACATGTTGTGTGTGCCTAAAAATGATGAATTGAGAGAAGATATCATGAAGGAAGCACACTCCACTTTACTCACAGTTCACCCAGGAAGCACAAAGATGTATAAAGACGTAAAACAACAATTCTGGTGGACTGGAATGAAGCGGGATGTGGCAGGATTTGTGGCCAAATGCCTTACATGTCAGAAAGTTAAGACAGAAAACTAGAAACCGGGAGGTCTATTGCACCCATAGCCCATTGCAGAGTGGAAATGGGAAAATATCAGTATGGATTTCATCACAGGAATGCCTAGAAGTTCGAAAGGGAATGACTCAATTTGGGTTATAGTGGACCGTTTGACAAAGTCTGCACATTTTCTTCCTGTAAAAATGACTTGGTCGGTAGAGAAGTTGGCATAGGTCTACATCGAGGGCATTGTAAAGCTACATGGGGTGCCAGTATCGATCGTTTTTTATCGAGATGTAAGGTTTACATCTCAATTTTGGCAGAGCCTCCAAGAAGCATTGGGAATGAGATCAGAGTTCAGCACAGTTTTTCACCCACATACTGATGGGCAGACAGAGAAAGTTAATAGAATTCTCGACGATATGCTGAGGGCATGTATAATGGACTTCGTAGGGAGCTGGGAATGACACTTAGCATTAGTAGAGTTTGCATATAATAACAGCTATCAAGCAAGTATTGAGATGGTTCCATATGAAGCATTGTATGGAAGAAAGTGTAGGACGCCCGTGTGCTGGTTCGAAGTAGGAGAAAGGCAGATGTTTGGGCCTGAAATAGTGCAACAAACATCCTAGAAGATCGAGTTAATCAGAAAGAGGATATAAGTAGCACAAAGCAGGCAGAAGAGATATGCCGACAATCGCCGACGAGATTTAGAATTCGAAGAAGGTAATTCGGTATTTCTGAAAGTCTCACCTACTAAAGGAGTGATCAGGTTCGGAAAGGGTGGTAAGTTAGCACCAAGATATATTGGACCGTACTAGATTTTGAAGAGAATTGAAAAGTTGGCATACAGACTAGAGTTGCCAGTCGAATTGTCCCAAGTACATGATGTATTTCACGTTTTGATGCCGAGGAATTATGTACCGGATCCAAGTCATCAACTGCCAGATGTTCCTGAAGACCTACAAGTGGATCTTACATATAAGGAACAGCCCGTCAGAATTATTGATCGTCCGGATAAAGTGCTAAGGAACAAGACTATTCCGATGGTCAAGGTTCTTTGGAGGAATCAGTTCGTGGAGGAAGCCACTTGGGAGCCAGAAAGCCGGATGAAGCTTTCTTTTCCCGAGTTATTTTGAGTGTTACTTTTGGTTTTCTGTTCTTCTTACTTAGTACAGTTCTGAGGACAGAACTATTCTAAGGAGGGAGTATTGTAATATCCCGAGCAGTTATTAATAAGATTAATTTATTAATTTATTAATTTATTTTATTTTTTCAGAATTAAAATATTTTTGGTGGATATTACTTAGTTTAATTAATAATTATCATCTGTATATATACCAGTCGATATGTATATGTGTTATATCATTTTTGTGCTGAAATCTTCCGAGCCGATTTTTTTTTGTTGTCAAAATTGAATTATTTTTATACAGATTGTTCGGTTTGGCGAACAAAAATTATCGTTATATATATTAGTATATACGTATACGTATTGTCTCGATTTCGGACATTTGTAAAAATCATGTAGTACGTATTTTTGGACAAAAATATCTTTATTTTTGTCATGATTGATCAAGATGAGTGGCTGGGATTTATTTGGAGGGACAAACATAGGGTTTAAAATTGATGGAAATACAAATGAGGATTAATAGGTGTAGTTATTCTAGAATGCCCCTCCACCTTACCCCTCCACCTCAGCTAGGTTGGCCGGCCACAAAATATCCACCAAAGGGGTGAGAGTGCCAAACCCTAGTTCTCATTTCCTCCTATAAATACCCCCCCCCCCCCCCCCCCACCTCATTTGCCAAGAGAAAAAAAGTTGAAGAGCAAAAGAAAGAGAGAAAGAATTCTAACTTGAGAGTTTTCCATTTGTAGATTTCAATAGGAGTTAGGAGGAAGGAGAAGGAAGCTAAGTCTAGTTCTTCCAACCTAGTAATCAAAGGTGGGGGTCTCTATACTTTTTGTTTACATTGATTTTTGTCCTCTTTTTATTGTTGTTTTATGTTGTTAAACAACTTGAACAAAAACCATGTGCATATGAATATTGGGGATCAAAAAGATCACATGAAGAGTTTGAATGGTAGAACTCAAAACCACCACATAAAGATAGAGTCTTTAACATTGTTATGGTTATTTTTGTTATTGTTGTCATTTATGCTAACAAAAAAAAACTATAACAACTTGGACTATTTCATGTGCATATCAGAATAGATGAATTAAGAATATCTACATACTTGATTAAAGTGGAAAATTTTAATTAGAACACTAAAAGACTAGTTTTAGTTGTATGCGTAACTTCTAGTTTTAAATGGAGTAATCTTTTTGGTGTATGTAGAACTTATAGATAATAAAGGAGTAGCCTTTTCATGCTTGTAGAACTTTAGTTCATAAAAAGTAGACTTTGTTGCTTGTAGGAATTGTAATTTATGAAAAAGAAGACTTTTTGTTGTATGTAGGACTTGCAATTTATAAAAAACAAATTTTCGAATATGTAGAAATTTATAGTTCATAAAAAAAGTAGATTTTGAAATATGTAGAGACTTGTAATTTATAAAAAGTAGATTTTTGTAATATGTCGGAACTTGTAATTTATAGGAGCAATCTTTTGTAATATGTAGAATTTCTAGATAAATTATTTATTACTTTCTATAAGTTTACTTTCATGCTTGTGAGGAATCAAATTTTGATAATTTTAGTTCATAAAAGATCAAGTTGTAGTAACATGCTCTACTTGCTTCTAGGTTGCTAGAAGACTTCCATGATTATTCTAGTTAGAATCTAAAAGGAACCCATGAATTTTTATTATTTACATTGCATGTTGTTCTAGTTAAAGATTAAGAAAGAACCTATGAATTGTATGTTACATGTTGTTCAAGTTAAAGATTAAACCCATGAATTTCTTGTTGTGTGTTGTTCTAGTTAAATTTTAATTAAGAACCCATGAAATTTAGTTGTATGTATTTTAGTAAAATTTTAGAAGGAACCCATAAAATTTACATTGCATGTTGTTCTAGTTAAAGACTAAGAAAGAACCCATGAATTATATGTTGCATGTTGTTCTAGTTGAAATTCTATAAAGAACCCATGAAATTAATTCCATGTAGCATGTTGTTCTAGATTAAATTTGAGAAAGAACCCATGACTTCTAGGTTGCATGTTTTTCTAGTGAAATTCTATAAAGAACCCATGAATTCTATGTATCATGTTGTTCTAGATTAAATTTGAGAAAGAACCCATGACTTCTAGGTTGCATGTTGTTCTAGTGAAATTCTATAAAGAACCCATGAATTCTATGTAGCATGTTGTTCTAGATTAAATTCGAGAAAGAATCCATGACTTCTAGGTTGCATGTTGTTCTAGTTGAAATTCTATGAAGAACCCATGAATTCTATGTAGCATGTTGTTCCAAATTAAATTTGAGAAAGAACCCATGACTTCTAGGTTGCATGTTGTTCTAGTTGAAATTCTATAAAGAACCCATGAATTCTATGTAGCGTGTTGTTCTAGATTAAATTCGAGAAAGAACCCATGACTTCTAGGTTGCATGTTGTTCTAGTTGAAATTTTATAAAGAACCCATAAATTCTAGTTTTTGTGTCATTCTAGTTAAAATCGGACCATACCATGTGAATGTTCTTCATCTTCAATATATGGATGATAATAAGATGTTAGTGAGCTTATCACAAGATACTAGTTCATATAAGCAGGATTATGCCACGAAATAATAGTGGCAAAATCATGCACTAAATTATGGGTAATAATGGTTGGTAAAGTCACTTTTGTTGTTAGAATGATAGAAACTCGTCTAGGGTATTGTAGTTATCCTAGGGGTCATCGACCATCAAGACTAGTATCATACCACCTTGGAAACTGTAGATAAATCACACCTCGTGCGCTGGCGGATCTTAATCGATGTGGGTTGATCGTGGGTCGAGAATGTTGACGAGATCCAGTTAGGGGTAGTGATGAGTGAAGGAGAACCTGTCCCGGTGTCTTGGATCGATAGGCCATGAGTTGGACCATGACAATCTTAAGAAAGTCTAGGTTGAAAACCCCGTAAGATTGTTTAGGATTAGTGACATCTTGTAACGATTATTACTTAATCATTTTTGCCAAAAGGGAAGAGTTGGTATTAGGGGTGATACCTTATGGTCCAACTCACCCTATAGGCAGACACTAGGTGGTGTTATTAGGTTGTACCTTCCTGTTAAAGGGATACGTACGGTGCGAGGTTCTCAAAGCGATCCGCTAGCTGTCCGTTGCTCCATTTGTAGGCAGGCAGCTCCTGGGACAACATGGTGATAACTTGTACTATGGCCGTGGGCTGTGGGGGTGGAGGTAGAAGTGGGGGTGCAGAACCATGTCCATCGGACCATCCATTCGAGTGTCCATTGTCCAAGCTCGGCATCTGCAAGAGAAAATATGGGAATTAGTACAGATACAGAAAAATTATAAGGCATAAGTTGTAAAAGCAACATTATGATTATAACCATCAGCTATCTGACTAAACCCAACTCTCGCAATGCATCTAAGTCTAATTTTCCTGCTGTGATGGACTAATATTTGAAGTATGCTCTGATACCAACTTATCTGTAGCGTCCCAAATCCCCATACCGGGAACTTGAGACCCTACTCCAGGAGTCGAACTTCAAAATAGCCACAATCACAAAAAGTACAGGAAAATTTAAAACTTTTATTCCATATATATATTACATTTACAAGTGTTACAATGTCCAAATAAGAATTACAAGATTTACAATAATATAACAGCACTTGCATATGTCCCTTGGATCCTTGGACCAACTCGAGCTCTGTAGTACCTGTAGATCGGCTCCGGATACTTACAAGGTGGGGAACGTCAGTACTTCGACTGACGCAAAGCTGGTGATAACAACGATCCTCTAAAATTCAATCAAAACCAATAATTTATGCAAAATAGAAAGGTATTGTGCCAAAATAAGGGTTTAATGGATTCGGGTTCTAGTGTAGTGGTATGACATGACCCTATGACTAGATGCAGCAAATTCACATGCCTGACTTTAATGCAAGCAAGACTTTGGAGCACGAATGCATCCCATACTACATACGCCCCCAAATCTAGCTATCTTTCTCCACAAATTAGGGATTCAAACCCTCGCCATGCATCCTACTCTTGTACTCAACCAGTTCCCAATAGATTGTCCGTCGCCCGAGGAGGTTGCAGTAGGTCGGTCTAGTTCAGCCATTGCAGTGCCTAAGTGGTAGCCGCCACTTGGTACCTGCCACGGACCTCCTCAGAAAGCTGCGTTGAATCCGGTCGCCCGACCGATTGATTCCCTATGTCCACCTATGGACTGACACATGCGTGTTCACCCCTGATCGGGTTATGAACTTATATATATACCAAAACACACAACCCCCGTGCATAGGGACGTGATCACCTCGGGAGGTCAAATCCTCCTAGTCTCCCTTACCTTACTTCGGCAAAGCTTTGAGAATTAACAGATCGAGATACGAGCCGAGGACTCATCCATGAGTGCCGAAAACGTATCCCTACGACTGGAAAGTACAACACCGACTATGGTTTATAAGGACTAATGCAATTTCCCAACCCCTTAATATGCCATTCTAACCCCAGCCTTACTCTATTACTTTGGGTAAAGATGAAATTTGCTTCCATACTTGCCTATCAACCTCTGGCTCTGGCGATGCCTGTACGGTTAGCCACTTCCCTGACTTGGAGTTGTCCAGCATTACGGCCTACATTTTCCATTTCTCCGGCTGTGAATGTATGTTCACCCCTGACCCGGGCTATGAACTTATCTCAAAGGCACGCTCGGATGTCCTACGCTTCGGCAGAAGTTTATAATGTAGGGTTGACAGGTGCAGGGTATCCCTTACCCTAGTGACTAACTCGAGTCACGCCTCCCACTTTGGGAGTCAACCACACCAACAACAGATATCAACCATCCCTAGACAAGATTCATCAACTCTGATAGTACACAAGGGAAATATCCCCACAATACTTAGTCAAAACCAAGACTAACAACCTATGGGGTTTTTGCCCGAAACTTAGAATGGTCATAACTCTCTCAATACAACTCCGATTGGAGTGTACGAGCCCAATCCAGAAAAGTAAGATCATAGGCTAAAACTTCCTAGTTGATCATGAACTTAAATTCAATCATCTTGATCCCCAAAATAGTCTCTCAAGCCTCAGCCTGTGTACTTCCTGTACACGGGCTGCACCTTACCGGTAGCACAAAAGACTACTCACTCATCAGAATGTCACAAACCCAAGTTCTATAGAAAGGTGTAGGTGTCCTCAACAACTCTCTAGTTGGTCATGAGTCCAAATTATACCCATAGATCATCCTAACACACACATCTCTCACAATTGCACCAAGTCACACACTAGGTCTTTCTAAATCAGAGCACTCAGATCCACTCTAGGTCTCTGTCCAGTATTACAAAAATCACAGTAAATTAACCCTTTACTAGAATCACCTCAAATTAGTCTTGTTGGAAAGTTTTAGATGTCTAATACAAATCTCTAATGAACCAGGTTCTCAAATTGTGCTCTTAATGAGTCTTAAATGTCCAAACTCTACAGGGTGTCCAAAATGGCTGAAACCAGCACAGTACATACTCATAAAATCATATTAAATTCCGTACTAATCCAAATAACACAAAATTTGTAATGATGAAACTAGAGGTCATAATAAACAACATGCAAAAGATTTCATGTCAAAACTCTAAGTATACAGTGAGTTCTCTCTATTTCAGTTCAGCACAGAAAGTCATCATGTTCTTCAGTTCAGCTTCAGCTACTGATTAAAGATCAATTTTTATCAAGACTATAAATTCATCCAAAAATTTTCCTGATTTTTTAATAAAATCTAGATGCATTTAGGATTATAGGGTAAAAATTTCAGATCAAGAACATTCTCCAATAAATTAGGAAAATTCTAACAACATCAGTCATTCTGTTAACCAATTGCTGATTCTGCCTTACGACACAGTTCTACCATTCGATTTTATTAAAATATCAAATGACCTCAGAAAAATCCAAAATAAATCATCAACTATCTACACATACATATGACCAATATCTGAAAATTTCATTGCATAATTCTTTGTAGTTTATTCTCGGAAAAATCTATAAAATAGCATTCTGAACCAATTTTCTAGTTTCAGTTCTGATTTCATCTTTCAAGCTCTTAGATAATCATCCTAGCACTTCCTATCATACATGCATGCAAGAAAATCAATTAAAAGACATAAAGGAATGTTTAGAGTAACTTCCCACCCTTGTTTGCTGTAGAGGAATTGATCTCCTTGAGCTTTTCCTTTGAAAATCCTTCCTTGAGACCTTCTTCTTCACTCTCTCTTCTTCCTCTCTTTTTTTCTCTTGGAGGAGTTCTGAAATTTCCAGAGCAAGGAGGTGGGATGGAGTGGAGAAATGAAGGAGAAGAGAGGGGGATATGGGCCGGTTTTGAGCTAGGGGGGTAGGGTAGGCTAGTAGGGTGGTTTTGATCAAACCATGGCTTGTAGCCCCTTGTTTTGTGGTTGTTGTGTTGGCTGCCCTATTTAAGGTTAAATGTGTCCAAATGAGTGCGAGACGACAGGTTTATCGAGCGCACGCAATATATATCCACTGTAGTATCATACAGTGTTATATTTGCATAGGCGTCGTACCGAAAACTAGCGTTTATACTAGTATCGGTCCTCCTCGTTCTCGTGCATCTTTTAGAATGCAATCCTCCCATGAATCATCCCGTAACCCTAACCACACACCACAATAGCAAAATCAACCCATAATACTGAAATCATGTGCACGCATATGGAAAATATACATACATACATATATATATATATATTCAGGTATTGTACAATACGGGGTGTTACAGGTTTCGTATCTCACTCTGTTAATTTCTGAAATACCATGATAAGAACAGGAGGTTCTCCTGTCGGAACTAGGAGATGGACCCCGAAATTCCATCACGTTCTATGTCGGGGAAGCGAATGGGCCATATACTACTGTCCTATGAGTTATGGGTGCCACAGGGTAGGCTTCGTGCTATCCTGTTCTACGGATACCTTGCATTCATCTGGCTTTTGAGTGAGGTCCGGTACGTCGGGTAGTAGTGGTAAACATAGACACCATGAGCGTACTATATTGGTGGGGCTCGACCACGCCTGCAACCTCATCAGTCACGTTGTATCTGTTAGGAACAGGGTGTGTACAAAAGTAGAATTCATAACGCGGGTTCAAATTTCTAAATATGGAGAACAGTGTGATATGGACGTATGTAGTTATAGAATGCATATGATTCCAGATTCTTGCTTGCATTAGAATAAGTGCATCATAGCCTTAGTTGACAGTGCATCATAGCCTTAGTTGACATTTTACCATGCTTAAATTATATTTGTTTAAGTTGAGATTCGTTGCTAGTCATCATCCCTTAAGCATCAGTATATGTACTGACGTTCCCGTTCAATTAGGTTGTGGATGCAAGATCACGAAACCAGGAGAACTCTAGGCAAGGCATAACTTCCAAGTAAAGAGTCCAATGTTCATTTGTTTCTTTCATGTATACTCTGATGTAATTTATTGAAACAATGGTAACACTCGGCTTGTAATATATTATGTTGAGTAAAATTTGTTAAATTTTTCTGTTTTTCTGTGTATTGTGGCTAATTGAATGTAAAGGTCCTGGCTCGTGTCTCGAATTTTCCATGTAGAAAGTTTGGGGCGTTACACATACCGCTCGCCACTTCGATGAGTTTCTGAGTTTCCACCGCCCACCATCAACTTCCTGAGGTTTCGCTGCCCCTCCCCTTTATCGATTTCACCTTCTATTGTAAGGAAAAAATGGTTGGAAGAGGAGAATGGGTTGTCGAAAGAGGGGAATGAGAAGAGGTGTTAAAGAGACATGGGGGTAAAAAACTAATTTCACCCACTAACTATAAAAAATTAACAGAAGTGGACGACATGTGCCTTTTGGTCCAATTTAAAATAATTTGGGTGCTATTGGTGTATTACTAATACTTCATGTGTGTATAAGGTTGTCACGCCCCGCTTCCTGTTACATAACTGAGACCCATCGAATGATATAAGTATACTGGCTTATATCATTCATAAGATGTACAATACCAGTAAGCTCAACAATACAATCAAAATCACATAAACAAGAATATAATGCAATAACCAATATCTGAGATACAAGAACCTACAGAATGCTAGAGAATACACAGTGCACTAACAGTTCGTCAAGTTCCTTCAGTAACACATCGTTTATACCTGTCTAAACATTAACTCAAAAGAAAGAGAGAGGGTACCCGTTAGAGCAAGCTTCGGGCGACAAGTAGTAGCAAGCAGTGAAACAATAAAGGACTATATAGCAATAAACAATGAACTAGTATGATATCAGAGGTCAATAAATGATAGACGATGACAAGATCAAAATTCGATAATCAATTGTACAATGGTCGATAACTATTAGTTGATAATCAGTAAAATAGTAATCGATAAACATTAGTCAATAATATGATCAATATTCGATAGTCAATGATGAGTTGGTCGATAATAATTGATTGATAAACAATAGTCAATGGGGCCAATAGTCAATAGTCAATAATCAATGAACAATAGTCCATAAACAATAGTCAATAATCATAAATCAATAGTCAATGTTTAGTGTCAATCTTTAGGTCTATCAATCTTTTATTAACCTATCTAATGCATGCAATCCTGTGTCCCATACCACATGTTCAGGTGCATGTAATCAAGTGAACGTTTAGACTCTAGTGGTGGACTCTATAGGTCATGTACTCGACAACATTATTCCATAATCAATAATTAATAATCCATAATCAATAACAATAATCGGTCCACAATACAATACATGATACAATCCAGATACTATAGCAGTAGTCCGCAATCAATCGATAGAATAGTAACCGATAACAATAATCAATATAGTGAAACACGGTCCCCTCCTCCGACTACCGTTCCTATATTGTCCACTACTAAGTCGACCCTCATTATCCCGACTTTTTATCATTTTATAATAATTACTCATTAACATGCATTGGGTACAATCGATGAGAACAGTAGTATTTATAAATTATTAAGAAGATATCAAGGCTATGCAATACATGAAATATACATAGTTCAATTTATTAAATATGGAAAATATATGCAAAAACGTAACAATGCAAGTTCTTGACAGCAACACCTATTTGTACTCAAATTCACTTTCCCGCTGTTACTGGAATGCAAATCAGATTCCTTCAGAGATTCTAGAAAGTAGACTCTCTGCCGATTCCAACGCATATTCACACGATCTATTCGAAAGACAGTAGCTATGCATATAAATCTATTCATTACTGGTTTCGTGTACAGTCTCGGTTCTGGAAATTATAACATGACAGTACTAAAATGTCAATAACTTACAATCTATAAATTGGATTAAGAATCCGTAAGATGTTACGAATTTTAGACTTAGTGCGATACAATTTCTATGTGCAAAGTTTTAAATTTCAGTGTCAGGAACTGGGTCAAAACCTCATTATAAGGTCAAGCAAATAATATGACAGGACATTCAAGTATTCGATAACATGATGAATTAACGGTCAAGACTCAAATCAATAACATGGTACAATACGGAAAACAATGAATCAATAATGAAATTCAATTAGATATGATATTCAATTCAATAACTACTTGCCGAATTTCAATAAATGTTTTCTTGAATCAGAACGGTAAATTGAGTTCAAGAGACGCTTGCCTTATAAATGGTGATTACGAATCAGAGGAGAGAATCCTGGTGGCAAACGAGCAAGAGCGAGGACAACAACACGAGTGGCAGCGACAAATGCAAGAACAATAACAACACAAGAATGCCACAAGAATAGCAGTAACGACCACGACAACACCGTGGGGAAGGAAGCCGTAATGACCACAACGGTGGCACACGACAGTGCGCAACGAGCAACAGCAAAAAGCGACGACATGCGGCAGAGAACACAGCAAGATCGCAAGCAACGCAGCAAAAATGATGATGACAACAAGAGTGAACAACAACGTAGTAAATCGGCAACGAGGGACGGAGGCTTTGGTGATGGAGGTACTGCGAAAGAGTTGTTTAGGAATGGCAGCAACTCGGGGTGACGAGGAAATGGCAGTAAGTGGGTGGAGCAGTCGTCCGGTGGGAGGTGGTGGTCGGCACTGTGGTGAGGTGGAGGGCGATGGAGAGCGGTAAGGTGATCGGGTGTGATTGTAGTGGCTCGGGCCGTTGGTGGTGCTGTGGGGGAGCAGTAAAGTGGGCTAAGGTGGTGGATGACTGGCTGCGCTGGCGATGGCTGATCGGCGGCAAGGAGGACTTTGGGTGCGCGGCGTTCGGGGTCAACGACTGATTGAGGAAGGTGCTGCGGTGACAAGGGAGGCAGCGAGAGCCTGATGGTGGCTCGGGATGAAGGGGAGATAGTCGGGATTAATGACAGCACGAGCAAATATGGCAGTGCAACAGTGAGAAAGGGCTCGACATCGGTTGTATGGAGGCAGTGTGTAGTGTTTCTGTTTTGGTTGTAGGGACGCAATGAGGGAGGTTGGGCGGTGGTTGCGTAGGTAGCAAGGTCGGAGGTTAAAGAAAATGCTTGCACATGAATAAGAAAATGTGTACAAGAGATGCTTGCACAAGAACAATAAGAGCGTACAAAATAGATAAATAAACAAATTACAGAATGGATTAGGAGTTTGTTTTAAAATTTTAAAAGTGGACTCGGGCTTGACTTCAAATAGGAAATTATCTACAGAATAGAATACAATTTGAAATACAATAATGAAAATCCTTATAATCGGGAACATGGGTTACAAAGGTATTAATATAAACTTTGAGTGCCTTTACGTCATTAACCCACTATATATGTATATAATAATAATAATAATAATAATAATAATAATAATAATAATAATAATAATAATAATAATAATAATAATAATAATAATAATAAAACAAAAAGAAAGCTATCAAGCGGCTCACCTTCAATCCCCAAAAATCAAAGACCCAGATCTAACATCACAAAACACATTCTCTCCCCCCCCCCCCCCCCCCCCCCCCCACCAAATTTCAAACCCTAAAACAAAAATTTCCCCCCCAAAACTAAAAAACTCATTACTTTATTACTATCTCTCTCCCTTCTCTCTCCACTTTTTCATATTTCTCTCTTTCTCTCTTTCTCCCATTCTTTCTTTATTTACTTAGAAATTTAGATTTTAAGATTTCGGGTTTGTAAATTTTCAGAAATTTTATGTTTTTTTATATTGCACATGTTATATTGAAAATAGCAAATATCTCTTGAACAGTTAAATTTCATCATTTTCCACACTTAAAGTTCTAAGAAGTTAGATTTTACATCCCCATTTATAATTATTTTTCAACATATACTAATGGAAACATGGACTTTTATTTACAACTAATTATTGTCATACTATTCAAACTTGAACTATATAATTGTTGTTTTACTGTTTACACGGCTTTTCATGTTTTGTATCGTTCCGAAGACGTGCTGTAGGCACGTGCCCACAGGCAAATATAGTATATATAATAAATCACAAAGAAAGCTATCAAGTGGCTCTCCTTCAATCCTCAAAAAATTAAAGGCCCAGATCCAACATCATAAAACACATTTTTCCCACTGATGTGGCCAAAAACAGGGGTTCAATCGAGACCGTCCAAATTGGGCACGAATCCTACAGCTCAGGGGCAAGATGGTAATTTCACATAACAGACAGATCCACCTCAACTGGGCACGGGTTCCAACCCGCTGCACGCCCGGTCCAGCAAGATACAATCAAGGTCCCTGATTAGATCTAAATCAACGGCCATGATTCACGTCTATCTCTTCACGGGGGATTAGGGATTAAATTCCTTAATTGATTACAGGGAATATACCTTATCAGATTACATGCCTTATCTGACTACGAGGAATATTCCTTATCTAATCACGGGGATTACATTCCTAAAACCAGTCCCTAAGACGCCTATAAATACCCCTCACCCATCTCCATTAAGAGGTAATCAATCTTTCTCTAGTTAAACGCTCTTTCATAATCAATTCTGGTTACTGACTTGAGCGTCGGAGGGTGCGTCGACGGGAACAACCCCGGTGTCTCGCACTTTTTGCAGGTCTACGGCGGGAGCAACGATCAGAGTTCGACAGAACAGGTATACAGGTTCTCCTATTCAGTTTCCCCAAGAACTCACAAATTCATCTGTTTGCCCCCACACCGAATTTAGTGGCAACAGATTGGCACCGTCTGTGGGAAACTAACGAATAGCGACCTTTCCTCCTTCCGGTGAACAGGTTTTCTCCTGCCATGCCGCCTCGCAAAGTTAGATCTAGGGGCTCCAACCGAGCGCCCAACCCTGACCAGCAAGAAGTCCTTCCTGATCCCGCTCAGCAACAAGGGCAACTCCCTCCTACCGTGGAAGAGCCGCTCCAACGGAACCCTCCACATCCTGATCCGAAGGGGCCTAACCTCCAGAAACAGCCTCTTCACCAAGAGAACATCCCCATCCACACCGCCTCCAGTGCCTCCATGGCCTCCCATCATCCCCGAGCCTCTGGTCGCCACAATACCCCTCCCAAACGCCCGGAAGATGACGACCTTCGTCGCCATCTGGATGAAAAGCGGGCTCGGGGGGAAGCCTCCCGCCAGCGAGAGCAATCCCCCCGACACCGAGAGCGCAGGAGGTCCCCCGTCCGAAGAGGGAGAAAGGACTCCCCCGATCACTACCGAAGGAGGCACTCTCCAGCGGGTCGGCAGCAGCCCAGGAACAACGAGGCACCCATCACCCGTGCCGAGTTCCAACAACTCCAAGCAATGGTACAACAGGCCCTCAACCTCCGTCAGAACCCCAATGAGCGAAGGGCCCCATCCCCTCCTCCGGTCCGGAGCCCTCGCCAACGGTCCCCTTCTCCTCGACCCGCTCCTACCAATTCCAGACGCACCCCGAGTCCTCGTCGTTCTCGAAGCTACCATCGCCGCAGCCCTCGCTCCCCCTCATACGAAGACGAGTCCCGTGGCTCGGCAGATCACCGTCGGAGAGATGACACCATGAACCGCCGTCTGAACGAGGTGGAAAAACTCTTGGGACAGATAAACCGAGAAGAAGAGCTCAGGGGGAGGACCCTACGTCCTAGCCGACCCCCGTTCTCCCGGACCATAGTAGATGCTCCTGTTCCCTTCGGTTTCAAACCTCCCCAGTTCGAGAACTACACTGGGGAGACCGATCCAGTTGACCACATCGAAAGCTTTAAGACATTGATGCTCCTCCATCAAGCTTCCGATGCCCTCCTCTGCAAAACATTCCCTGCAACTCTGAAAGGTCCGGCTCGAGAATGGTACTCTCGCCTTGCCCCGGCTTCGATATTTTCCTTCGAACAGTTCGAAACCCTGTTTATCACCCACTTCGTCAGCAGCCGAAGGGCAGAGAAGACCAGCATCTCCCTATTGCACCTCCGTCAACAGAAGGGGGAGAAATTGAGGGACTACGTGAAGAGGTTCACAGCTGAGGCCAGAACCATCGCATCCCTCGATCAATCCGTCGCTACCGCGGCGTTCCAATCCAATATCCTCAATTCCAATCTCCGCTCCTCCCTCGCCAAGAAACCGCCGCACGACTTTTCTGACCTCCTCCTCCGCACTGAAAAATACATCCGAGCTGAGGAGGCCTAGGAACAGCCCAACTGGGAAGTAACTGCCTCCGGGTCCAAGAGGAAGGGAACGGAAGAAGAGGGACCCAAAAAGTTTCAGAAGGATAATGCTGGCCAGCGCCGGCCTCCCCCTAGATTTGAAAAGTTTACTCCCCTCACCACAAACATCTCCGCCATTTTCATGGAAGTCGAAAAGGAAGGGGTCCTACCTCCAGCTCCAAAGATGAACACCCCAGCCAAAAGAAGGGATAGAGAGAAATGGTGCCGCTATCACCGGGACCATGGGCACGACACTAACGATTGCCGAGCGCTAAAAAACGAGATCGAGGCCCTTATCCAGAGGGGGCAGTTGGCAAAATTCGTGAGAAAGGACCAAGGCGAGCTTCCCCCCCAGCCTCGGGGGGCTAACAAACGTCCAGAGCGAGAAGAGACGCCAGAGTTTGAGGAAGAACGAGTTCTCCACCTCATCCACGGGGGCCCAATGGGGGGCTCCTCGAACTCTTCTCGGAAAGCTTTTATTAGAGAAGTGAACTCTGTCCGAGCCACCCCTCCTCCCAAAGGCCTCGGGGTGCCCGTCACCTTCTCTGACGAAGATCTCGAGGGCGTCCGCACCCCTCATTGTGACGCACTCGTCATCAACCTTCACATGGCCAATTTCAAAGTCGAAAGGATCTTAGTAGATAACGGTTCCTCCGTAAACATCCTATTCCTCGATGCTTTTAAGGGGCTGAAGCTCTCCCGAGACAGACTCAAGCCCGTCGGGTACACGCTCCATGGGTTCACGGGAGTGCCGGTGACGATCGAAGGGGTGATTACCCTCGATGTCACAGCAGGCAAAACTCCTACTACCCGCACGGAGACAATGGATTTCATGGTCGTAGATGTCCCAGCGGCCTACAACGTCATTTTGGGTCGGCCCGGCCTGGCTGCTCTTGAGGCCGTCCCTTCTGCTTATCATCTCAAAATGAAATTCCCCACTCGGGCTGGAGTGGGAGAAGTCAGGGGCAACCAGGAACAGGCCCGCAAGTGTTATATGACTTCCACCCTCGGACCCGTCCTCTCCTTAGAAACACTCGAGATCCCACAAGATGCTGCTCGGCCAACTTCCGAGCCTGTAGATGAGCTGGAGGAGGTACTCTTCTCGGAGCAGGAGCCGACCCGCAGGTTCTTTGTCAGCAAGACCCTTCCATCCGCACTATACGCGGATATTGTAAGATGCATCCGAGCCAACCAAGACCTCTTCGCATGGACAGCTGCAGACATGCCCGGTATCTCCGAAGAACTCTTGGTCCACCGCCTCAGTGTTGATCCGGGGTCCAAACCGGTCCAGCAGAAGAGGCGCAAGTTCGCTCCCGAGCGTCAGCTCGCTATCAAAGAAGAGGTGGACAAATTGCTGAAGGCCCGGTTCATACAGGAAGTAAATTATCCTGAGTGGTTGTCAAACGTAGTGATGGTGAAAAAGTCCAACGGTACATGGAGAATCTGTATTGATTTCACTGACCTCAACAAGGCCTGCCCTAAAGACCCCTTCCCTCTGCCGAGCATCGACACTCTGATTGACGCAACCTCGGGACATGAGCTCCTCAGCTTCATGGACACTTTCTCGGGTTACAACCAGATAAGGATGTTCCCCCCGGATATTCCGAAGACATCTTTTGTGACCGACCAAGGGCTCTACTGCTACAGAGTCATGCCGTTCGGCCTAAAGAATGCAGGGGCAACATACCAGCGCCTCGTCAACAAGGTATTCCAGGCCCAGATTGGCCGAAACATGGAAGTGTATGTGGATGACATGCTTGTGAAAAGCATCCGAGGCATTGATCACGTGGCCGACCTCCAAGAAGCATTCGATGTTTTGAGAAAGCACAATATGAGACTCAACCCGAACAAGTGTGCGTTCGGCATCTCATCAGGCAAGTTCCTCGGCTTTATGGTTAGCCAACAAGGAATAGAGGCGAATCCGGAGAAGATCAGGGCCATACTGGACATGGCCCCGCCTAGAAACGTCAAAGAAATTCAAAGGTTGACTGGTCGCCTAGCCGCCATAGGGCGCTTTCTGTCGAAGTCCGGGGAGAAGTGCCTCCCGTTCTTCAAAGCCCTCAGGGGGGCAAAGGGATTCGAGTGGGGGCCGCAACAACAAGATTCCTTCGACCAGCTAAAGGCTTACCTCGTCAATCCACCTCTCCTCAGCAAGCCCATACCAGGCGAACCACTCTACCTCTACTTGGCAGCCTCGGAACAGACGCTAAGTGCGGTCTTAGTCAGGGAAGAAGAAAGAACTCAGAAGCCCATTTACTACGTCAGCAAAGTGCTCCGGGACGCCGAGCTCCGGTACCCGAAAATTGAGAAAATAGCCTACGCCCTGATAATGGCTGCAAGAAAGCTTCGGCCATACTTCCAGTCTCATTCGGTGGTCGTTCTTACCGACCAGCCGTTGAAACAGATCCTTCACAAGCCAGAGACTTCCGGCCGCCTCATGAAGTGGTCGATCGAGCTGAGCCAACATGATATTACTTATCAGCCTCGAACCGCCATCAAGGCGCAGGCGCTGGCCGAATTCATAGTGGAAACAACTATCCCCGACCCCGAGCAGACAACGAAGGGACCGCCTATCTGGTCGGTATATGTCGATGGATCCTCTTGCAACGAGGGGAGCGGGGCTGGAGTCATCCTTGCGGGCCCAGACGACTTTGTCCTTCAATATTCCCTCCGGATAAGCTTTAAAGCCTCGAATAACGAAGCCGAATACGAGGCACTCATAGCCGGCCTCGGGATGGCCCGAAACGCAGGGGCGCGACGCCTGCAGATCTTCAGCGACTCTCAGCTGGTCGTCAACCAAGTCCTCGGCGAATATGAAGCCCGCGATGACAGGATGGTAAAGTACTTGGCTAAAGTGAAGAGCCTCATGGCGCTCTTCGAGGAGGCCCTCATCCGAAGAATCCCCAGAGAGGAAAATGCCCAGGCCGACGCCCTGTCCAAATTAGCTTCCTCATCCCTGCAAGGCCTCGAACAAACAGTTCTGATAGAAGTCCTCCTCAAGCCAAGCATAGAGGACGAGGCTTTCAACTCCTTCGGAACACTGCCATTCCCCCTCGAAGATAATTGGATGAAGCCCCTCGTCGAGTTTTTAAGAGACAGACTCCTCCCAAGGGATCCGAAGGAAGCCCGAAGGATAAGGACCCGAGCCGAGCGTTACATACTGGTCGAAGGCATTCTGTATAAGCGCTCCTTCACACAGGTGGATGGTCGACCCTACCTAAGATGCCTCTCCCCCGGACAAGCCGATTACGCCCTGCAAGAGCTCCATGAGGGCATCGGCGGAGCCCACTCCGGCTCCAGAGCCTTGGCACGCAAAGTGTTAAACTACGGGTATTACTGGCCCACTCTCCTACGGGACACCGAACGACACGTTCGGCAATGCACCTCCTGCCAGAAGTATTCCGACATCCGACGCCTTCCACAAGCACCACTCTCCTCCCTATCAAGTCCGATCCCCTTTGCAATGTGGGGGATGGATTTACTTGGGCCATTTTCCACCGGCCCCCGGACAATTGAAGTTCCTAATCGTGGCAGTCGACTATTTCTCGAAATGGATAGAGGCCGAGCCCCTGGCTACAATTACCGAACATAGAGTCGTCCAATTCTTCTGGAAAAATGTAATCTGCCGGTTCGGTGTTCCCCGAGTCGTAGTTACAGATAACGGTACGCAGTTCGCTGGAGCTGCCTTCCGAGCCTTATGTGAAGACCTAGCCATACAGCACCGCTTCTCCTCCGTCTCTCATCCCCAGTCAAATGGCCAAGCCGAGAATGCCAACCGACAGATCCTCTCCGGCATCAAGAAGAGACTCGACAAGTGCTCCAAGGGATTGTGGGTCGATCAACTGCCCAATGTGTTGTGGAACTACCGAACCACGAAGCGGACCCCGACAGGCGAGAGTCCGTTCAATCTCACCTATGGGTCCGAGGCCCTCATCCCGCTAGAAGTTGGGATACCCTCTCCTCGCCTGGTAGCCTTTGAAGAAGAACAGAACGCCAGGGAGCTCAGAACGAGCCTGGACTTGATAGACGAAATCCGGGAAAGGGCAGCCATACGGCAGCAAACTTATCGGAGAAGAATCGAACTCGCCTACAACAAACGGGTCCGCCCAACCGACCTGAAAGAAGGGGATCTGGTCCTCCGAAAACTGGCCATTTCGTTCCCCGGACAGAAGAGCAAACTGGCCCCAAATTGGGAGGGACCGTACAAAGTCTCCAAAGTGATCCGCCCCGGTGCATACAAGCTAGAAGATCTTGAGGGTAGAGAAATTCCCAGGACTTGGAACGCCGACCATCTTTTGAAATACCAAGAGAAGGCAACCCCGCCTATCTAAGTAACTCGAGATGTCGGGCCACTCCTCTCCTGCCACTAGTAATTTTTCCTTTGTTCTTTTTTCATTGTAATAACGGCTAGCAACTTTAGAAGCAGCCGACCATTAGATATTAATAAATAAAGTTTTTTACGTTATCGCATACTTCCGCCTCTAATTCCCTTACCACACGATGGTTCGGAGTCTAGCACTCGGCTCGACTCTTCTTCCTCGGCTCGCCTTCAGACGGGCCGGGGGTAGATAGCCGTTCGAAATTGCTCCTGCAGCCGTTGAATGGATCGGAGTCCAACACTTGGCTCGATTTTGCTTCGCAAGTCCGCTCCTAAGCGGACTAGAAGTAGCTCGCCATTCGAAACTGCTCCTGCATCTCTTAAACTAATCACACAATGGTTCGGAGTCCAGCACTCGGCTCGACTCTTCCTCCTCGGCTCGCCTTCAGACGGGCCGGGGGTAGATAGCCGTTCGAAATTGCTCCTGCAGCCGTTGAATGGATCGGAGTCCAACACTTGGCTCGATTTTGCTTCGCAAGTCCGCTCCTAAGCGGACTAGAAGTAGCTCGCCATTCGAAACTGCTCCTGCATCTCTTAAACTAATCACACAATGGTTCGGAGTCCAGCACTCGGCTCGACTCTTCCTCCTCGGCTCATCTTCAGACGGGCCGGGGTTAGATCGCCGTTCGAAATTGCTCCTGCAGCCGTTGAATGGATCGGAGTCCAACACTTGGCTCGATTTTGCTTCGCAAGTCCGCTCCTAAGCGGACTAGAAGTAGCTCGCCATTCGAAACTGCTCCCGCATCTCTCGAAATTAACCTCACAATGGTTGGGAATCCGTCTCGACCATAAATTTTGCCGAACTAACGAGGTACCGACCCTCGTTTTTGGCAAAAAATCATCCCGAAGGTAACTCGCCGTTAGATCTTCTCAAATTGTGTGCCAGAGCGTGATGAGTGGATCCAGTTGTGCCACGTGCCCACAAAACGACAAGATAACGTTTTCTTGGGACTTGGGCCTGCCTCTGGATTCGTGCCACCATCCAACGGCTGTGGACACTCCACGTCGATCGGCACCAAAAGCCGAGCAACAGAATCAGAGCTGCAACAAAAGACTCGAGAAACAGCCAATAGAGGACAATTCGGATAAATCAACCCCAATTTTATTAATAACTTGGACGAGATTACAAAAAGATTACAACAGCGAGTTCAGCGAAAATATCAGAAGGCATGACCCGCTCACTTCCTCCGAGGAAGGGGGACACTCCGGTTCAACGACACTTTGGGTCGGCACTTCTTGGCCTCCGAGCTCGTCTCCAAGCTGACGAACCGGGACGCCCCCTCGCCGCTGACCCTCACAGTCGCCCCGACCGAAGCACCGCTTGAAGACACCGCCACACCGCTTTGTGCATCGGCGGCTGACCTACCTATGATAGGAGTCCGGGTCGCCGCTTGATAGAACGTGATCCCTCGCTCAATCTCCTCGCGAGTACACGAGGTGCTCCGGACGTTAGCCCTCACCGGCTGAGGCTTGAGCCGAGCGACCTCCTCCTCCAGTTCGACGATCCGGTCCTTCAGCGCCTCGTCCCTCACGACGATTTTGAACCGAGGAAGCTTTGCCGAGCCAGGGTACTCAGCGCTGTCAGATATGACACGGCGCAGATGGGTCACCTCGATACTCTTGTCGACCGTCACCCTTTGCAAATGCTCGACCTTCTTCACGAGCTCATCTCGTTCGGCCAAAACCGAAGCCAATTCTTCCTCCTTAGCGAATAGCTCGGCTTCGGCTATCCGCAAGTGGTACACTTCGGCCAACAGCTCTCCGTTCTTCTTCTCCACATTGTACAGTATCCTCCTCGTCAGGTCTATCTCGCCCTCGAGGCGTTCCACGAGAGATAGATGAAACAGCTCTACTTGCCGCCGAGCCATCGCCGTGACGGGGGCCTATCCGACGACCGAACCAAACACTTAGACAAAATTTCGAAGACAAAACGTTCTATCATTCATCAAGAAGCGGTGGCCAGTCCGCAAAAGGCGTTACAAGGTTCGGAAGAGAAAGCAAAACAAAAACTACAAAAGGTTTAACGAAAGAATCAGGGGTCCACCTGCGTCTCCGCTCCGACCCCGGGCGCATCGACGGGCGGCCCCTCGATCTCCCCCTTAGCCGGGTCGTCCTCTCCCCCCCGTCTTCGCCTTCGGCCTCGTCCTCATCATCTCCCTCCTCATCGTCTACGGGCGACTCGGGCCACAGTCGATAGCCGACTCGCTCGAAGCCGGGGACGCGAGCCTGAACGTGGTCCAGGGCCATCTGATAGGATTTCTCCATGTTCTCAGCCATATGTTTCTTCGCCTCAGCCTCGACCTCGGCTTCAACCTCTGCCCTGATCCTCGCGGCCTGCGCTCCCCTCTCCGCCTTCTCATCGGCCAAGGACTTCACCGCCGCAGCAAGCTCTTCGGCGGCCTTGGCGGCTTTGGCGGACTCCGCTTCAAGGCTCTCCTTTACTTTCTTCAGGTCGGCAGTCAGGTCGGCCACCCGAACGTTCAGGGCCTCGGCTCGCCTCTGCTCGGCCTCGAGCTCCTTGACCGCCCTGACCTTCGCCAGCCTGTCCTTCTCGCTGGCGGACTTCAGCTCCTTCTCCTGCTCGGCGAAGGCCTCGATGAGATGGCCGAAGTGAACGGTAGCCTACGAAGACAACGATAAGTACAAAGTACAAACCGAGTAACAAACTTGAAGAAATTTGCGAACAATTACCGAAATAAGCCCCCGGGCGACTTCATAAGTGTCGTCGCCGACCCTTCCTGCCTTCAGCGCGGCCTTATCCTTCGGGGTCGCCAAGTGCTTGACGACCTGCATTGACATCTGCGAGTTGCCGAGGAAACCATCATGGTTCTTAACCCGCCAGTTCGGCACAAACAACTGTTTGTGCTGCTCGGTCAGGATTTCCTCGGCCGCCTTAGTCAACGGGGGAAACTCGAGCGCCAGCGCCGCATTGACATCAAAGACACCCTCGTTCGCAGACGGGGCGACAGGGGCCGAGGTCCCCTCCACCACCACAACCTCCGAAGGCACCTCGGTAACCGGGGGAGGCGGGGTAACGTTAGTAGCGACCGCGGGCTGCGCACCCGAAGATGCACCCTCGGCCGCCCTCTTCCTCTTTCTGGCCCCGGTCAGCTTGGACCTATCGGCCATCATAGCTTTAAAGTCAATCTTCATCGACTCTGCATCAACGAAAAAAGAAAACGAATCAAGCCAGACGGATTGAAGACTTGAGAAAAAAAAAATGAATGAGATGTCAAGAGCGTACTCGGGTTAATGGGGCTTAGTCCGGACCCGAACAACACCTCTTCAGTCAACTCCCTCCAACTCAGTACCGGAAGGGCCGTGATCCTCCTCGCTACATCCTCCTCGGCCTCGGATAGTGCGGGGTCGCTTCGTGCAAATTTCGGCACCTCCACCTTCCACCGGGACGGAATATGCCGAATCACTTCACCCCTTATGATAAAATACTTCTCCCTCCAACCCTTAAGTGAGTCGGGATTCTCTACAATCTTAACGCCTCTCCTCGGCCCCAAGTAGTACCGGTACTCCGTCTGGTGTTGCCTGTTTATCCGATACAGGCCCCGGAAAACTGATAAGTCCGGCGTTACCTCGGCTCGGTGGCACTAAAGCAAGAATGCGTTCACATGACGCCAAGTGTTCGGACTGAATTGAGTAGGGGCGAGACAATACCAGCCGAGGATCTGGAGTATGAAAGGGTGCAGCGGAAAACGCAGTCCCGCGTTCAAGGAGTCGACGTCAAACATGCACATGTCCGACGACGGCAACTTAGAGTTTGCTCGCATCCCGGGGCCAGCGACCATCAGCTTGTACTCCGACGGGATAGCGAAGGCCTTCCTGATCCGGAGAAGATCCTTCTCAGACAACGACGAAGTGAGCTCGTCGGCTTCGGAGTGAAGGAACGGGCTAGGCTCCTCGACGATCTTCGACTTCCCGTAGATCGCTTTCTCCAGAAGATCGCCCTCGTACTGCCTGACTCCCGAATGCCCGGACAGGACGGAAGGATATTGTCCCATCTCGGGGGCTCGCTTCGGGTTCTCCACAATCACCCCCACTATGGGGGGCGAAGTCTCGCCCGTCCTCCTCTTCTTCCCGACCCTCGACTCGGTAACCAACGGTTCGGCCATTTGTTTCCCCTTTCTTCGAGCTTCCGCCCTACTCCTCTCCCCGGCGCTATCATCGCCCGAGGACGAGGTACCACTCCCCGAGCTAACCCTTGACATCTCTTGAAAAAGCAAAGGCAGAAGCAAACTAACCTTTGAGGTGACGTTCACGGTCGGAAAATGCTCGCCGGAAATCGCCTGGCCCACGCGACAGCTAACGTCAACACCGTGGAGCAAGAGCGCCGCTAGCAGAAGACTTAGAGAACAAAAGTAAAATCGTGGAGTGAAAAGTGAGAAATGAGCTCAGGGGTGAAGAAATGGTAACTTATAACCCCAAGTGGTAACGGGCCTCCTTGGGAATCCCAAAGGCCCACTAAGAAGCCAAAACGCCCAGCGAGAAGGGGGCGACGGTACGAGAGATGAAGGAACTCCTCAAAAACACAAGTAACGACTCGGCCACCGGTCTGACGAGCCGAGCTATCGAACGAAAGGCTCAGCAACCGAGCTACCGAGTTGACCCAAAAACACTCAACTCGTTCCCCGGGAAACGGCGCGGAGGAAGGCAAACCGAGGTGACGAGATACCGACCCTCGTTTTTGGCAAAAAATCCTCCCGAGGCAAAGTCGCCGTCGGATCTCTCCGAAATTCACGTCAGAATTTGATGGACGGTTCAGATTGCGCCACGCCCACAAAACGACAAGATAGCATTTTTTCGTGATCTGAACCCCATCCTCGTGATGCGTGCCAAGATGAACGGCCCAGATCCGTCCACGCAGACTTTCCGAACAGCCTGCCATCGGCTTGGTCGGCCGAGCTACCGAACAGCTCAGCCGAGCAACCGAGGTACTTAACGCGGAATGGCGGAACCCTCAAAAACACAAGCAGCGACTCGGGGACCGGTCTAACGAGCCGAGCTATCGAACGAAAGGCTCAGCAACCGAGCTCCCATGTTGACCTAAAAACACTCAACTCGTTCCCCGGGAAAGGGCGCGGAGGAATGCAAACCGAGGTGACGAGATACCGACCCTCGTTTTTGGCAAAAAATCCTCCCGAGGCAAAGTCGCCGTCGGATCTCTCCGAAATTCACGTCAGAATTTGATGGACGGTTCAGATCGCGCCACGCCCACAAAATGACAAGATAGCGTTTTATGGGGATCCACGCTGGAGATGGACGGCCCAGATGATGCCACGTACCTCGGATTCTCCGAACCGAGGTACCGACCCTTCCAACCAAGTCGCCGACCCCTCGAGCCGCGACGCTACATCTCCGAGCCGGGACGCTGGGGTACCGACCCTCGTTTTTGGCAAAAAACGCTCCGACCCTTATGAGCCGTTAGATCCTGTGGAAAAGCGCGCTCGTCATGATGGACGACCCAGATCTTGCCACGTCCACAAAACGACAAGATAGCATTTTATGGGGATCCACGCTGGAGATGGACGGCCTAGATGATGCCACGTACCTCGGATTCGCCGAACCGAGGTACCGACCCTTCAAACCAAGTCGCCGACCCCTCGAGCCGCGGCGCTACACCTCCGAGCCGGGACGCTGGGGTACCGACCCTCGTTTTTGGCAAAAAAACGCGCCGACCCTTGAGCCGCGGTGCCACGCCTCCGAGACGAGGTGACGGAGTGCCGACCCTCGTTTTTGGGAAAAAATCCTTCCGAGGAACAGGGATCGTCTGATCGTTCCGAAACTCGCGCTCCGCCTTGATCGAAGGCCCAGATGACGCCACGCCATAAATGGGTATTAAAAATTGATTTTTATTTATTTAAATCGTTTTACTTATTTAAAAAATTGCGAAAAATTGCTAAAAATTCGGGAAAATTAGCTAAAAATTCCAGGAAATAATTAAAAATTCGGGGGATATTTCTAAGCCACCGAACGAGCAATTATCGCCTAGAATATACGGTTAAAACCCCCGAACAATTAGCCAATACATCGCAAAGTTAAATAAACAATCCGGAAAAATAGATAAAAACTCGATACAGCTTTGGAGCATCGTAGGGCATCAAAAAAGGAGGAACTAACCTACCCCTGCGCTCCAGGATTCAAAAATCACCCATTCAGACTACGATACAGCTCCACTGGCCACTGAGTTAGTCAAACTACTCCTCAAAGACTGATCACCCTCAGCCTTTAGGAGTGGGGGGCTCGTGATGTGGCCAAAAACAGGGGTTCAATCGAGACCGTCCAAATGGGGCACGAATCCTACAGCTCAGGGGCAAGATGGTAATTTCACATAACAGACAGATCCACCTCAACTGGGCACGGGTTCCAACCCGCTGCACGCCCGGTCCAGCAAGATACAATCAAGGTCCCTGATTAGATCTAAATCAACGGCCATGATTCACGTCTATCTCTTCACGGGGGATTAGGGATTAAATTCCTTAATTGATTACAGGGAATATACCTTATCAGATTAGATGCCTTATCTGACTACGAGGAATATTCCTTATCTAATCACGGGGATTACATTCCTAAAACCAGTCCCTAAGACGCCTATAAATACCCCTCACCCATCTCCATTAAGAGGTAATCAATCTTTCTCTAGTTAAACGCTCTTTCATAATCAATTCTGGTTACTGACTTGAGCGTCGGAGGGTGCGTCGCCGGGAACAACCCCGGTGTCTCGCACTTTTTGCAGGTCTACGGCGGGAGCAACGATCAGAGTTCGACGGAACAGGTATACAGGTTCTCCTATTCAGTTTCCCCAAGAACTCACAAATTCATCTGTTTGCCCCCACACCGAATTTAGCGGCAACACCCACCAAAAGTTTTCCCCCAAAACTCAAATTCAAATCCCCCCACCCAAAACAACTCCTTTATTTATTTAATTATTTCTCTTTCTCTCTCTCTCTCTCTATCTCTCTCTCTCTCCTATTCAAAAAATTCAGAAAATAAAAATTTAAAATATTAAAAAAAAACTGAAAACTTTAAAAACTTTAAAAATAATTCAAAAAAAAAAACTTATAAAAAGTTGTAAATTTTTTAAAAAAATTTTACGAAAATTAATTTAAAAAATTTAAAATTTTTAAAATTAAAAGAAATTTATAAATTTTAAAATTTTTAAAAAAATTTTAAAAATTAAAACTTTAAAAAATTTAAAAATAATTCAAAAAATCAAAAACTTATGAATTTTTTTTTAAAAAATTTTTTAAAAAATAATTAAATTTTTAAAAAATAATTAAATTTTTTTAAAAAAAATTAGAAAAAAAATAAATAAAATTTAAAAAAATTTAAAATTTTAAAATATAAAAAAATAGAATTTTTTTTAAAAAAAAGTTAAAAAAGTTAAAAAAGTTAAAAAAGTTAAAAAATTTAAAAAATTTTAAATTTTTTTTAAAAAATTTTAAAAATTTAAAAAATTTAAAAAAAATGTTAAAAAATTAAAAATTTTAAAAAATTAAGAATTTTAAAAAATTAAGAATTTTAAAAAATTAAGAATTTTAAAAAATTAAGAATTTTAAAAAATTAAGAATTTTAAAAAATTAAGAATTTTAAAAAATTAAAAATTTTAAAAATGAAATAAAAAATTAAAAATTAAAATGTAAATTTTATTTTTAAAATTTAAAATTTAGAATTTTGAAAATTTAAAAAATTGGAAAATTTGAAAATCTAAAAAAAAATCCAACTCCAAATCCACTATCGAACCCCAATCAAGATGTCGTCGCCGATATCTGATCCGCTGCTGATTCCGTATCGATGACTCCCCTCCACCAAATCGAGCGCAAATATCAAGCGACTCCGTATCGGCGACTCCCACCACCGAATCGAGAGCCTCTATATGCGATGCAACAACTCTAATTTAATCTTATTAACCGAATTCTCAATCTAATTTTTAATTTTGTGTGTGCAGAGGATTACTCAGTTTTTTGCTGACTCGAATTTTGTGTGTGCATGAGATCTAAGTTTATAGAGATATGATTGTTTTATTTTTGGGTTTAATTTTTTTAATTTGGTGATTTATTTGATGAGTTTTTTATTGGTTTTGATTTAAGGTGTACGCAAGTGAGAGGGATTATTTGGTGGCCTCAATTTGGGCTTCCAAACCATAGCAGGACAGGTAAGCTGACCAACAACCTAAAATAACTTGGCAAATATGCAACATTAATTTCTTTACTCCAAGAGAAAATACTGTCGTGAAACGTTCCCTTCACTGGTTATTAGAAACCATGGATAATATAACATATAAAAACTTTTAGTAAATGTTTGGATACATAGGATTGGGATGACTGGAGTTTATCAGTGAAGAGTGCAAACTCTCCACTCAAGAAAGAAAACTAAAGTAAATTTGTTATTTATCCATTTTGATTTTTTTTATAAAGGTGCAATGGGGAGACAAAGTGGAGATAAAATAAATGATTAGCTTGGTTTAGAGTTTTGAGAACTTCATGTATTTCATTTTGGTTGAAATAATAATAAGAGATATTTCAATTGCAAACTAAGTCCCAGACAAACAAATGTTTAGATTATTGGTATTATAGATACCTTCACACCTATACTTGCGTTACCATTGTATTTAGACATGCTCATAGTGGTTATGGAATTAGAGTAAACTCTATGAAGCATATATGATAATGTCCTTGCATAACTATTGCAAGCATCTAAAAGTGATGCTGAATGCAGTGTTTCTAACAAACTATATACATTCCAGGTAAGTTCAAGCTAATGATCAAGAAGGCGATGGTTGAGCATAGAGGTAGATATACTGATTCCTCATATAATAGGTTTGCTACTTCAATTAATTTGCTGGACCTCCAAAACTATTTTATATAATCAAACCAGGTGCACCGTTCCGAAGACTTGCCGTAGGCACGTGTCAACGGGTAAACCTAGTATATATATATATATATATATATATATATATATATATATATATATATATATATATATATATATATGTAACACCCCGTATTGTACGATACCTGAATATATATGTATGTATGTATATTGTCCGTATGCGTGCACATGATTGTAGTGTTTTGAGTTGATTTTGCTATCGTGGTGTGTGGTTAGGGTTGCTGGACGGTTCGTGGGAGGATTGCATTCTAAAAGATGTATGAGAACGAGGAGGACCGATACTAGTATGAACAATAGTTTTCGGTACGACGCCTATGCAAATATAACACTGTATGATACTACAGTGGATATATATTGTATACGCTCGATAAACCTCTCGTCTCGTATTCATAGGGACCCATTTAAACTAAAATGGGCAGCCAACACATCAACCACAAAACCGTGGGCTAAGCCATGGTTTTGCCTCCAAAACAACCTACTACCCTGCCCCGACGCCTATGCAAATATAACACTGTATGATACTACAGTGAATATATATTGTATATGCTCGATAAACCTCTCGTCTCGCATTCATAGGGACCCATTTAAACTAAAATGGGCAGCCAACACACCAACCACAAAACCATGGACTAAGCCATGGTTTTGCCTCCAAAACAACCTACTACCCTGCCCTACCCCCCCCCCCCCCCCCCCCCCCATAGGAATCCGGCCTAATTCTCCCCTCTCTTCTCCTTCATTTCTCCATCAAATAACCACTCTTTCCCACCTCCTTTATTCTGGAATTTCAGAACTCCACCAAGAGAAAAAAAAGAGAGGAAGAAGAGAGAGTGAAGAAGAAGACTCAAGGAAGGATTCTCAAAGGAAGGAAGCTCAAGGAGATCAATTCCTCTACAGCAACCAAGGGTGGGGAGTTACTCTAAACCCTTCTTTATGTATCTTAATTGATTTTCTTGCATGCATGTATGATGGGAAGTGCTAGGATGATTATCTAAGAAGTTGAAAGATGAAATCAGAAACTGTAACTAGAAAACTTGTTCTGAATGCTAATTTCTAGATTTTTCTGAGAGAAAACCACAAGGAATTATACCATGCATTTTTCAGAGATTGTTCCTATATATGTTTAGATGGTTCATGATTTATTTCAGATTTTTCTGAGGAGGTTTGATATTTTAATAAAATCGAATGGTAGAACTGTGTCGTAAGGCAGAATCAGCAGTTGGTTAACAGGATGACTGATGTTGTTGGAATTTTCATAATTTATTAGAGCATTTATTAATCTGAAATTTTTACCCTGTGTTCCCACATATATCTAGATTCTACAAAAAAATCAGGGAAATGTTTGGATGAATTTATAGGCTTGATAAAAATTGATCGTTAATCAGTAGCTGGAGTTGAACTGAAGAACATGATGACTTTCTGTGCTTAATTGAAATAGGGAGAACTCAGTGTATACTTGGAGTTTTGGCATTAAATTTTTGCATGTTGTTCATTTTGATCTCTAGTTTCATCACTGTAAATTTTGTGTCATTTGGATGAGTATGGAATTTAAGATGATTTATTTAGCATGTACTGTGCTGGTTTCAGCAAATTTTGGTACCCTGTAGAGGTTGCACATTTGAGGCTTACTAAGAGCAAAATTTGAGAAACTAATTCATTAGAGATTTGTAGTAGACACCAAGACCTTTTCAGCAAGACCTATTTGGGTGATTCCACTAAAGGGTTGATTTTCTAAAGGGTTGATTTACTGTGATTTTTGTAATACTGAACAGAGACCAAGAATAGAGCTGAGTGCTCTGATTTAGAAAGACCTAGTGTGTGACTTGGTGAATTTGTGAGAGATGTGAGTGTTAGGGTGATCTATGTGTATAATTTGGACTCATGATCAACTAGAGAGTTGTTGAGGACACCCACACCCTTCTATAGAACTTGGGTTTGTGACATTCTGATGAGTGAGTAGTATTTTGTGCTACCGGTAAGGTGCAGCCCGTGTATAGGGAATACACAGGCTGATGCTTGAGTGGCTATTTTGAGGACCTAGATGATGGAATTTTAGTTTATGATCAACTAGAAAGTTGTAGCCTAGGTTCTTACCTTTCCGGAGTGGGCTCATACACTCCAATCGAAGTTGTATCGAGGAAGTTATGACAATTTTAAGATTCGGGCAGAAACCCTATAGGTTGCTTAGTCTGGAGTATTGACTAGGTATTGTGAGGACATTTCCCTTGTGTACTATTAGAGTTGATAACTCTTGTCTAGGGGTGTTGGTATCTGTTGTTGGTGTTATTGACTCCCATAATGGGTGTGTGACTTGAGTTAGTCACTAGGGTTAGGGATACCCTGCACCTGTCGACCCTAAGTTATAAACTTCCGCCGGACATCCGAGTCGTGCCATTGAGATACATTCATAGCCCGGGTCATGGGTGAACATACATTCACAGCCGGGGTAGCAGCGAATGTAGGTCGTAATGCTGGACAATTCCAAGCCAGAGAAGTGGCGAACCAGACCGGTATCGCCAGGACCAGAGGTTGATAGGCAAGTGTGGAAGCAATCGTATCTTTTTCCCTAAGTGATAGAGTAAGGCTGGGATTAGAATGACATATTAAGGGGTTGAAAAATTACATTAGTCCTAGCAGACCATAGTCGGTGTTGTACCTTCCAGTCGTAAGGATACGTTTGGAACTCATAAGTGAGTTCTCGGCTCGTATCTCGATTTGTTAATTCCCAAAATTTTGCCGGAGTAAGGTACGTGAGGCTAGGAGGATTTGACCTCCCGAGGCGCTCACGTCCCTATGCATGTGGGTTTTGTTGTTAAGGTACAGGAGGCTAGGAGGATTTGACCTCCCGAGGTGCTCACGTCCCTTTGGTGTATATATAAGTTCATAACCCGATCAGGGGTGAACATGCATGCGTCAGTCCATAGCCCGGGTTAGGGGTGGACATGGGGAATCACACGGTCTTGCGACCAAATTCAACGCGACTTCTGAAGAGGTTTGTATGCGGGTACCAAGTGGCAGCTACGACCACCACTTAGGCACTGCAGTGGCGGAACTAGACCGACCAGCTGCAACCTCTTGGGCGACGGACAATCTATTGGGAATTGGTTGAGTACAAGAGTAGGATGCATGGCGAGGGTTCGAATCCCTGAACTGTGGAGAAAGACGACTAGATTTGGGGGCGTATGTAGTATGGGATGCATTCGTGCTCCAAAGTCTTGCTTGCATTAGAATCAGGCATGTGAATTGCTGCATCTAGTCATAGGGTCATGTCATATCACTGTACTAGAACCCGAATCCATTAAACCCTTATTTTGGCACATCACTTTTCTCTTTTACATAAATTATTGGTTGTGATTGAACTTTAGAGGATCGCTGTTATCATTAGCTTTGCATCAGTCGAAGTACTGACGTTCCCCACCTTGTAGGTATCCGGAGCCGATCTACAGGAACTACATAGCTCGAGTTGGTCCAAGGATCCAATGGACATATGCAAGTGCTGTTATATTGTTGTAGATCTTGTAATTTTTATTTGGACATTGTAACACTTGTAAATGTAACATTTATATGGAATAAAAGTTTTAAATTTTCCTGTACTTTCTGTGATTGTGGCTATTTTGAAGTTTGACTCCTGGAGTAGGGTCTCAGGTTTCCAGTATGGGGATTTGGGACGCTACAGAAAAGTTGGTATCAGAGCAGACTTCAAATATTAGTCCAACACAGTAGGAAAATTAGACTTAGATTCATTGCGAGAGTTGGGTTTAGTCAGAAAGTTGATGATTATAATTCATAATGTTGCTTTTACAACTTATGCCTGATAATTTTTCTGTATCTGGACTAATTCCCATATTTTCTCTTGCAGATGCCGAGCTTGGACAATGGACACTCGAATGGATGGTCCGATGGACATGGTTCTGCACTCCCACTTCCACCTCCACCCCCATAGCCCACAGCCATAGTGCTAGTTATCACCATGTTGTCCCAGGAGCTGGCTGCCTACAAATGGAGCCACGGGCAGCTAGAGAATCGCTTCGAGAACCTCGCACCGACACTGATAACGGCTGAAAGGAGAGTGGCCAAGCGAGATAGGGCCAAGAGGAAATGGAAGACAAGGGTAGTACTTTTGAAGCACCAGTACGAGGAGAGGCTGGGTCAGCTGCAGAGCAGATATCTGGCACTGAGGACTCAAGTCTGCCATATGCAAGATCTGTTAGATCGTATGACTGCCGGGGATTGCTCCAAGGTTGGCAACTCACTAGGAGCAGGAGAGCAGTGACCTCCCCTAGTGTTGTAGGATTTCTTTTGATGTGTATAGATGACAAGCTTTCTGAATAGCTAGGCCAACGTGCTATTGTTTTGATGGGTGTAGTATGAACCCATGTGATGATGATGATGTGATTATATGTGACAAATCATTGTAAAACCTTTTTGAAATGATTGGAACTAGTATGTTTTGACCAATGCTAGTGTGTTATGGGGTTTTGCATTACGATTGTTGGTTGATGATGTCTGTATTAGCTTTCAGATGGCAGGAAGGACTAGAAGCAACCGGAGTGACCAGACTGAAGCCGAAGGCAGTGGAGCCAATGGTACTGACCTTGATGTAAGGGAAGAATTTATTCTGGTATATCAGATTATTGGAGCATTTGTGGAGGCTAGCAAGAACTAAGAGCCGCCACAAAGAGCACCAGGAGTTGCGGTAAACACTGATCCAGTGAAGATGGTGGAATCATTTAGGAGGATGAAACTACCAGTCTTCGAAGGACAGGCCGGTCCCACAACTGCTGACGACTGGATACGTCAGGTGGAGACAGTATTTGAGGTACTGATGACTCCCGAAGACAGCAAGGTACATCTAGCCACAATCTTGCTAGAGAAGGACGCCGGAGTTTGGTGGTAGTCCATGAAGCGTGGTCTTGGAGAAGGACAGATCACTTGGGAAGATTTCCTTGAGAAATTCCGACAGTACTATTTTCCCTTGGATGTGCAAGAGGAGAAAGCAATGGAGTTCCATGGCTTGAAGCAAGGAAATATGTCAGTCAGAGAATATGAGACGAAGTTTTCTCAGTTATCGAAGTATGCGTCGGAGATGGTCCAGGAGGAAGTGAAGAAGGCCCAGAGGTTTGAGCAAGGGCTTAGGCCTGGACTGAGATCGAAGATGGTTCCCTTGGGCATTCGCCGATTCGACAAGCTGGTAAGAAGAGCTGCAGCGACAGAGGCAGATTTGAATCAGAATCAGGGAAGGATGGAGTTCTAGAACAAAGGGAAGAGATCTACCCCAGCATCAAAGTTCAAGAAGCAAGGCAAGGGCCAGAAGTTTCGAAAAGTTAGTACCAATACGGGAGAATTCAAGTCCGGAAGTTGCTATCACTGTGGAGAGCAGGAACACTTTGTGGATCATTGCCCCAGGAGGAATGCAGTGAAATCTTTCCAGTGTGGACAAGAACGGCATATCAAGTCAAGATGTCCCCAGAATGCAAGGAACAGCCACAGGACAGGGTCAGGAGAAACCGACAAAGGGAAAAGCCTGTGAATCAAGGAAGAGTGTTCGCCTTGACCAA
Source organism: Hemerocallis citrina (assembly GCA_017893485.1). Taxonomy (NCBI): domain Eukaryota; kingdom Viridiplantae; phylum Streptophyta; class Magnoliopsida; order Asparagales; family Asphodelaceae; genus Hemerocallis; species Hemerocallis citrina. Next base: position 217,769,414 of record CM030364.1, on the reverse strand, counting down.
GAAGGATGCTGAAGAAGATGGAAGGGTAATTAAAGGACATATATATATAAATAGAATTTTAGCTACGGTCTTGTTTGATAGTGGATCGACTCATTCTTTTGTGTCAAAATCTTTTTCGAGAAAATTAAGATGCATACAAAAGGCAGTCCGAGAGTTAGCTTTGAAGATAGCTATGCCGTCAGGGGCAACCCTTACTACAGATCTATGCTATAGGGGATGTAAGCTCCAGATTAGCGAAGAAACCCTAAGTATCGATTTGTTGGAGTTGGGTTTGGGCAGAACAGATGTCATTATTGGTATGGATTGGATATGGATTGGATGTAGAGGCACAAGGCAAGCATTGACTACAAGGAGAAAGAGGTAGTCATCTCAGCTGAAGGAGTGGAACTTGTATTCCACGGGGAGCAGAAATCGAAGGCAATGACTTTGGCAACTGCTAGTGAAGTATGGGTACCAGAAGAGGTGAACAAGATACCAGTGGTGAGAAATTTTCCACTTGTATTCTTGGAGGATTTACCTGGAATTCCCCCACACCGTGATGTCGAGTTTAGCATCACAGTTAAACCAGGTAGCGCTCCAGTATCCAAAGCACCCTATCGAATGGCACCAGTAGAGCAGAATGAGGTCAAGAAGCAGATTGAAGAGTACTTGCAGATGGGTTTTATCAGACCAAGTGCATCACCTTGGGGAGCACCAGTATTGCTTGTTAAGAAAAAGGACGAGTCATCCAGGATGTGTATTGATTATCGGGAATTGAATAAAGTCACTATTCAGAACAAGTACCCAATTCCCAGGATCGACGATTTGTTCGATCAGCTTCAGGGAGCAGCAGTATTTTCCAAGATTGATCTACGGTCTGGATATCATCAAGTGCGAGTCAAGGAAGAGGATGTACCTAAGACAGCTTTTCGAAATCGACATGGACACTATGAATTCTTGATAATGCCGTTTGGAGTGACTAATGCTCCAGGAATCTTCATGGACTTGATGAACAGAATTCTACGTTCGTTTATTGACTTATTTGTCGTGGTCTTCATTGACGACATTTTGGTATATTCAAGGATAGAAGAGGATCATGCTGAACATTTGACAGCAGTCTTGAGCAAGCTACAAGAGCATCATTTGTATGCCAATTTATCTAAGTGTGAGTTCTGGAAGTCGAAAGTTGCATTCCTAGGCTATATCCTTTCTAAGGAGGGAGTGGCAACGGATCCTCAGAAGATAGAAGCAGTCAAGGAATGGCCACAACCAAAGACGATGAAGGAAGTAAGGAGTTTTCTAGGTATGACTGGATATTACCAGAAGTTTATCCAGAATTATGCAAGGATAGCTGTACCCCTTACAGCCTTGACTAAGAAAAAATAAAGTTTCGACTGGACGGAGAAGTGTGAAGGAAGTTTTCAGGAACTAGTTTGATCTCCACACCTATATTGGTTTTATCTCAAGAGGACAAGGACTACGTCATCTACAGTGATGCGTCGTATTTGGAATTCGGATGTGTGTTGATGCAGGAGGGCAAGGTTATAGCTTATGGTTCAAGACAGTTACAGCCACATGAGAAGAATTATCCGACCCATGATTTAAAACTCGCAGCCATAATTTTTGCTTTGAAATCATGGAGACATTATATCTACGGAACAAGAATGGAAATATACACTGATCATAAGAGCTTGAAGTATATCTACCAGCAGAAGGATCTCAACTTAAGGTAGAGGAGATGGTTGGAAGTACTCGAAGACATCAGGCCTGAGATTATATATCATCCAGAAAAAGCCAACGTGGTAGCAAATGCGCTCAGCAGGAAGAGGAGTGTGGCTACATCGGTAGCGACCCAGAGGGAGCTAGATGAAGAGATCAGGCAAGCTGGCATTGAGGTGGTTACACAACACTTAAGTGCAATTTTGGCACAGTTGGTGTTATGACCAAGCTTGAATGAGCAAGTGAAAAAGGCTCAGACCGAAGATCCAGAAATGGAAAACATGAAGAAGCAAGTGCACGAAAGAAAATTTCCCGAATTCAGTATAAGAGAAGGTTCACTATGGTTTGGTAACAGACTATGTGTACCAAAGGATGAGGAGTTAAAGGAAGACATCATGAAGGAAGCTCACTCCACATTACTTCACTCCACATTACTTGCGATTCACCCCGGAAGTACCAATATGTATCATGATGTAAAGCAGCACTATTGGTGGTCAGGGATGAAGCGAGATATAGCAGAGTTCGTCGCCAAATGTCTGACATGCCAACAGTTTAAGGCCAAGAATCAGAAACCAGGAGGATTGTTACAGCCTTTACCCATTCCAGAATGGAAATAGGATAACATCAGTATGGATTTTATCACAGGAATACCTAGGAGCCCTAAAGGAAATGACTCAATATGGGTGATTGTGGATCGATTGACCAATTCAGCACATTTTCCTTAAGTAAAGATGACCTGGAAAGTCGAGAAGTTGGCCGAGGTCTACATTGAGAACGTAGTAAAGCTACATGAATTGCCAGTGTCGATAGTATTCGACCGAGATGCAAGATTTACATCTCGATTCTAGCGAAGTCTACAGTCAGCATTGGGAACAAGAACAGTCTTCAGTACAACTTTTCACCCACAGACTGATGGACAGACAGAGAGAGTGAACAGAATTCTTGAGGACATGTTGCGGGCATGCATTTTGGACATCGGAGGAAGTTGGGAGAAATACTTAGCCTTGGTAGAGTTTGCTTATAATAACAGCTATCAGGAAAGCATTGGCATGGCCCCGTATGAAGCTTTGTATGGACGAAGATGCAGAACACCAGTTTGTTGGTTTGAGGTAGGAGAGCGGCAGATGTATGGGCCAGAAATCGCACAACAAACGTCGGAGCAGATCGAGCTTATTCAGAAAAAGCTTCAAGGAGCACAAAGCAGGTAGAAGAGCAATGCGGACAACTTCCGAAGAGAATTAGAATTTGAGGAAGGTGACTCCGTATTTCCTCAAGGTGTCGCCGACAAAAGGAGTTATCAGATTCGGAAAAGGCAGAAAGTTAGCTCCGAGATATATTGGACCATACATGATTCTGAAGAGGATTAGCAGGATAGCTTATAAGTTGGAGCTACCGGCCGAGTTATCTCAAGTGCATGACGTGTTCCACGTCTCTATGCTACGAAAGTATGTGCCAGATTCAAGCCATCGATTGCCAGAGGTTCCGAAGGATTTATAGATAGATCTTTCCTGTAGAGAGCAAACAGTTAGGATACTTGATCATCACGACAAGGTACTGAGAAATAAGGTCATCCCGATGGTCAAAATTCTCTGGAAGAACCATTTCGTGGAGGAATTAGCAGTTTGAAGAGGCTACTTAGGAGCCAGAGGATCGCATGCAGAAGGATTTTCCTGAGCTTTTTATATGATTGTATCTTATTTAAGTGATGGTATTTCTTTGGATGATTGTACTATTTGATTGAGTGGTATTTCTTTTTGATTATGTCCTTCTATGTGAATGTTTCGAATTATGGTTCATTTATGAGATTTCAATTTTTTTGTTCATTCTTATTTTGGATCCCATTAGTAGTAGTTCTGAGGACAGAACTCTTCTAAGGAGGGTGTGATGTAGTACCCCGTATTTTTAAATATTATTTTAAAGGTTTATAAATAAATTAAAATGATTTTTGGAGATTTATAAAATATTTTTTCTAGAAATCTATCTTTTACACGTGCAAAACACGTGCAAATATTTTCTTGAAAATTTCAAAAGCCAAAATTATTTATGAAAAATAATTATTTATTATTTGGGATTTATTTGTAATTTTTCCAAATTTTTCTAAAATTTATTGGATCTATTTGCAAATATTACGAAAAAGAAGGGTCTTTTTGCAAAATTATCATTTTGAGGGGTGAAAGTGCAAAACTATTTTCTGAACTTTTCAAACAGTGCCGACTGGAAATAAGGAGGTTACTTTTGCTTTTAAATCTCAATTTAATTAATTTTATCAAGTTTCCAAGTATAGGGATCTATTTATGTAAAGTTATAGTTTCAAGGGGTTATTTGCAAATGTGTTTTAAAAAAAAACCCTAATTCTCCTATCCCGGGTATTTAAAAGAAAGAAGTGCAGCCTTCTTTCGATGCACAACACAAGGGCTTATTATTTTTGGAGGATTAAGAAGAGGATCTTGGATTTTGCAAAGAGAAGTTTTCTTATTGGATTTCTTCATTCGAGGTGAGTGATATAATTGTTTTGTTGTTTGTTTATGTATGTGAGTGATGTAAATTGTTTGTTGTTTTATTTTTGTTTGTTCTTTGAATGTTGTATGTGAGCGATTTGTTGTCTTCTTTCATTTTGTGAATGTTATATGATGGATCTTGAATGTTGAATTCTATTTGCTAGAAAGCATGTTTAGGGTTTGAATATGAGTATGCACATCATGAATTTGGATGGATGGATAAAAATTAGACCTTGTGAAACCCTAGTTGTGGTAAATAAGATTGTATGTGGGTAGTCTATTTCTTTGTATTGGATTGATTGAATATGGTAGATTTTATGCATAGACCTAGTAAAGGTGAGACTTTTATTACTTTGAGTGTTGGTTGAACAAAAATTTGATATGGTTATGTTATCCATTGATTGAGGTTGTAAGTTGTAATGGTAATTCAGTTTTGAGGAATGTGAAAGGAAAAGTATGAATCAAGAGATCTTGACATGAAAATCGAGATTTGAGAAATTAGTTGAGTTGAGGAAATATACCCAAATTGGGGATTCTCTTGAGATTTGGATAATTAGATGGTTTGGATCTGAATACGAACTATTTCAGTGATTAATAAATTTTAAGAAACTCTATATTTGATTATATGCACAAATTCATGTTTTAATCGAAAGAAATCAACAAATCTCTATTTTATAAATTCAAGTGGTTTTAATTTAGTTTTATGGATTATTATAAATCCTACAAGTAGTATTTGATCATACAAGAAATAAGATTTTCGTAGAAATCGTTTTCATAAAGTAAAACTAAGTATCGGTTGAAATGTACACAACCAAAAGTATGCAGTCTGTAGGTCGACAGTCGACTGGCCTGACTTCTCAGTCGACCGACACGACCCAACTGCCATGTTCTCTAGATTTTATTGAAAATACGTTCTGGAAAGTCGACTTAGGACTTTTTACAGTCGACTGGTACCACTTAGAATTATTTTCTCCAAGTTATTGTAATTTTCTCTCTGAACAGTCGACCTATAACCTTTTTAGTCGACTGATATTACTTAGAATTATTTTTCCAAGTTATTTTATTCTTTCGTTCTGCACAGCCGACCTATGACCCTAGATAGTCGACTTATAACACTTAGATTATTTTCTTAAAACCATGAAATTCTTTTTCTGGACAGTCGACTTATGCTTGTTATTAGTCGACTGATACTGATGTATCTTTATATTTTCGAATGTTCTTTCAAATGATTTATTCTTTAAATGTTTTAATCTATAACTTACTATTCTATACTTTATCTCCTACTGAACATATGTTTTCAAGTTGTTTTGACTGAGCAATTTATATTGGAAGATTGGTTTGGATATTGGGTGTGAGTCTCTAGAGGGTGTGTGTGACCCTAGTATACCGACAGTTGAGATATTTATGTTTGGGCCTGTCGAGGCATTTAGTTGATCAGTTGTTTGAGTTAAGTCCGGCAGGATGCACCAACTCTAAGAGAATCGTTAAGTAATTAAATAACCAAAACGATAAGGACAGGCACTAGTGGTGATATGGTGAACGAGAACATGGGTTATGGACCTCAGTATGGCTCGCGGTGTGAGATAATCCCCGGAATTATCCAGGTGTGAGTGAAATAGTCTCCGGAATTACCTATGGTGTGGGATTGATCTCCGGAATTATCGGGGTCGAGGCGACACACATGTGGTATTTGTATGATGGGGTGCCATTGCTTGCGGTGTGGGGTATTCTCGAAGATTTCCAGGTGTGAGTGAAATAGTCTCCGGAATTATCTGTAGATAGAGATTGACCTCCGGAATTAACGGGGCATGGGCTAATACTCACAGTTTATCTTTATCTCGTAGTAGTCATCGTGATAGGATTAGTTGCATAGCGGGGATTGAACCTTATTATGTGGAGACATTAAGGGCTTGCACCGGACCTATGTAGAGTGTGATGCATAGACTCCGACAAGTACGCATTAGAGAGTCCGCATATAGAATTGTGTTTTCTTGATTTGGTTTCATGCATGTGTTTTCCTGTTTTCTATACTTGACACTTAGTCTAGTTTCACTAGATGTTTTCATGTTTCCTTGCTACGTCATATTTTATGTATTCTTGTTTGTTACATGTTGTTGATAAATCTATGCTTTAATTATGTTGCTTGTTTATATCACTCACACCTTTATGGCTGACCCCTTTAGTTTTGGGGGTTAGGGTTATCTCTAGCCTCATATTTTACAGGTGATTTCTTAAGGCTCGGATTTGGATGCTTGAGTTCAAGTGATGTAATGATTTGTGTACTTGTAAAATAAAGTATTGTAAAGAAAAGAGAATTTTGATTTAAGGTGTATTGTATTCCGCTGCACTATGTAAACGATTATTGTAATGAAAGTTGAAAATTTTATTGGTGTTTGGTTGTGTTTAATATTACATTGAAGTTGATGCTAGGAATTGTGCCACGTATTTTCTAAGATATTATATTAGAAATTCGGTGCGCTACACCAGCGGTTCTACTGTCGTTTCCATCGGAACAACGGGCACGACACGGACTACTACCGAGCCCTGAAGGATAAAATCGAGGCTCTCATCCAACGAGGGTATCTCCGAGAATTCACCCGGGAAGACGCCCGAGACCGAAGGGACACGAGGAACCGAAGGCCCTCTCCTCCTTGCACCCCCAAATAGAATCCCGAGCGGGACCCCGAGCCTGAAGAGACCGGAGGCCAAGCCATTCTACACTGCGTCCAGGGGGGGCCTATGGGAGGGGATTCTAGTACTTCCCGCAAAGCGTTCGTCCGAGACCTCCTTCCCCCCTAGGTCCAGCAGCTCCATGTCTCCTTCTAGGGAGAGGACCTGGAGGGGGTCCGGCTCCCGCACTGCGATGCGCTCGTCATCAGCCTCGTCATGGAAAACTACGAGGTCCATCGGATCCTCATGGACAAATGGAGCTCGGTGAACATCCTCTTCCTGGAAGCATTTGAGAACCTCAAGCTCCCCTGAGATAAGCTGAATCCAGCCGGGTACACCATGCACGGGTTCTCCGACGTCCCGGTGCCAATAGAGGGGATCGTGACCCTGGATGTCACTGCCGGTATGACCCCCCACAGACGGACCGAGTCGATGGACGTCATGGTTGTGAACATCAAAGTAGCTTACAATGCCATCCTCGGCCGACCAGGGCTCTGCTCCCTCTAGGCTAATCCCTTAGCCTACCACCTGAAATTGAAGTTTCCTACCGAGTCAGGTGTCGGGGTCGTTCAGGAGAACCAAGAGGCAGCACGATCGAGCTATATGACAGTGGTCGGGGGCGGTATGTTTCCCCTGGACGCCATCGAACTGCAACCCGAGAGGAGCTAACTAGAGCCCGAACCTGCGGACGAACTAGAGGAAGTCTCGTTCAAGACGGAAGGACAAGTCAAAGTGGTTCCGCGTAAGCTACTCCCTCACGCCCGACCTCAAGTCTGGCCTAATCGACTGCATTCGCCGCAACGTCGACCTCTTCGCTTGGAAGCCATCCGACATGCCCGTAATCTCCGAAGACCTGATCATGCACAGACTAAGCATGATCCCTGGCTCGAAGTCGATCGTCCAGAAACAACGTAAGTTCACCCCGGAGAGGCAGCAGGCTGTAAAAGCGAAGGTAGACAAACTGTTGTCTGCCTGGTTCATCCAGAAGGTCAGCTACCCCGAGTGGCTGGCGAACGTCGTGATGGTGAGAAAGGCGAGCGGGAGCTGGTAGATCTGCATAAACTTTACGGACATCAACAAGGCGTGCCCAAAAGATCTGTTTCCTTTCCCCAGCATCGATGCTCTGATCAATGCAACATCGGGTCACAAGCTCCTATCCTTCATGGGCGCCTTCTCAGGCTACAATCAGATCCGAATGTTCCCCCCTGATATAGCCAAGACGTCCTTCATCACCGACCAAGGTCTTTACTACTACCGAGTTATGCCCTTCGGGCTAAAGAACGCCGGTGCTACCTATCAGAGGCTTGTCAACCGAGTCTTCAAGGACCAAATCGGTCGCAACATGGAGGTGTACGTCGATAACATGCTCGTCAAAAGCCAACGGGGATAGGACCACGTCTCCGACCTGGAAGAATCCTTCGGCGTCCTTCGGACCCACAATATGAGGCTCTATCCAGCCAAGTGTGCGTTCGGCGTCTCCACAGGAAAATTCCTCGGGTTCGTCGTCATCCAGCGCGGCATCGAGGCGAATCCCAAGAATATCCAGGCCATAATTGACATGGCCCCTCCAAGAAACATCAAAGAAGTCCAGCGGCTCACGGGAAGACTAGCGGCCATCGGCCGTTTCCTCTCCAAGTCTGGAGAGAAGTCCCTCCCGTTCTTCAAAGCTCTGCGTGGTACCGGAGGCTTCGAATGGGGCACTCAGTAGCAGGAGGCGTTCTCCCAATTGAAAGAGTACCTCGCCAATCCTCCACTTCTTAGCAAACCCGAGCCGGGTGAGCCTCTCTAGCTTTACCTGTCGGCCTCGAAAAGCATGCTCAGTGTTGTTCTCGTTCGAGAAGAAGACGGAGTCCAAAAGCTGTTGTACTATGTGAGCAAAGTCTTGCTCTCGGCCGAGACCAGATATGCAAAAATGGACAAGGTGGTTTAGGCCTTGGTCATGGCCGCGCAGAAGCTCCACCCCTATTTCTAGGCGCACTCAATTTAGGTCCTCACGGACCAACCTCTGAAGGCCGTACTCCACAAGCCCGAGAGCTCTGGTCGACTGGTTAAATGGTCGTTCGGGCTCAGTTAATACGACATCGGCTATCAACCAAGGACAGCGATCAAGGGACAGGTCCTCACAGAGTTCATTACGGAATGCACCATCTCCAAGCAACCCGAAAGTGGGGAGGCCGCCCAGACGTGGGAAGTTTACGTCGATGGCTCTTCCTGCAAAGCGGGGAGTGGTGTGGGCATCATTTTGCGAGGACGTGAAAACTTCCTTCTCCAATATTCCCTCCGCCTTAAATTTCTAGCTTCTAACAACGAGGCCGAATATGAAGCTATGATTGCTGGGCTCACCCTGGCACACCAGGCAGGCCAGACAGATCAGGGCCTTCAGCGACTCTCAGCTAATGGTCAATCAGATCACCGAAGAGTACGTGGCCCGTGACGATCGAATGATTCAGTATTTGTCCGTGGTCTAGCGGCTCTTGACATCCTTTGAAGATTTCACAGTCTTAAGGATCCCAAGAGAGCAAAATGCCCAGGGCGATGCCCTGTCAAAGTTAGCCTCCTCGTCCTTCGAAGGTCTCGACCGCACCGTTCTGATCGAAGTACTCGTAAAGCCGAGTATTGACCTCCCCGAGAGCCTCTGTATAGATGACGGAGCTCAGCCTGACGATTGGACCACTCCCATCCAAAAGTTTCTAATCAAAGGAGAGTTCCCCGAAGACCGAGCCGAGGCAAGGCAGATCAGGGTCCACTCGGAGAGGTTTGCCATGATCAGCGAAATCCTCTTCAAACGCTCGTACACCACGACAGACGGAAGACCCTACCTCCGTCGCTTAACCCCCGACGAAGCAAAGTACGCTCTCAAGGAGCTCTACGAAGGAATTGGTGGGTGCCATATGGGGCACCGGTCGCTTTCCCGAAAGGCTCTGAACTACGGGTATTACTGGCCCACGATGCTCCAAGATGCCCTGGCCCTGGTCAAAAAGTGTGGCCCCTGTCAAAGATTCTCCTTGGTGAGAAGGTTTTCCCAAGCAAACCTCCGCTCCCTGGCCAGTCCGACCCCCTTTGCTATGTGGGGGATGGACCTGGTAGGCCCCTTTCCGAAAGCAACGGGCCAAAGGAAGTTTCTGATAGTAGTGATCGACTACTTTCAAAGTGGATCGAGGTCGAGCCCCTGGCCACGATTACCGAGCAGCAGACCCAGCAATTCTTTTGGAAACACAGCGTCTGCTGGTTCAAAATTCTACACATACTCATCACGGATAATGGGACTCAGTTTGCGGGTAAGAATTTCTGAAAGTTCTGTGAAGATCTCGAATCTAGCAATGCTTCTCTTCGATGTGCCACCCGCAGTCGAACGGTCAGGCCGAGAACACGAACCGCCAGATCCTTGACGGTCTGAAGAAACAGCTTGATAATTCTTCCAAAGGATTATGGGTCGACGAGTTGCCGAGCATTCTCTGGGCCCATCGAATGACAAAGAGGATCCCCACAGGAGAGTAGCCATTCAATCTGACCTACGGCACGGAGGCCGTAATTCCCTTCGAGACCAGGCTCCTTTCGTCCCTAATCATGGCCTTTGATGAGGCAAGCAACTCGGCACAACTACGTGCCAATCTGGACCTCATAGACGAGGTTAGGGAAAAATCCGCCATCAGAAGGAACACATACCAGTAGAGGATCGAGAGGTTCTACAACAAAAAGGTGCATCCCACCGTCATCAAGCTAGGGGACCTCGTCTTTCGAAAGCTGGTGGTATCTAACCCCGGCCAAAAGAGGAAGCTGGCTCCAAACTGGGAAGGCCCATACAAAGTTTCTGAGGTTGTACGCCCGGACATGTACCGCCATACCGACCCAGAGGGTAAGGCTGTGAAGAGACCCTGGAATACGTTGCACCTCATCAAATTCCTCGAAGGGGAGAATTAGCACCTCGCATAGCCCTTGTAGATACCCTCATGTAAATTATAAAATGTAATCGGCACCTCGTGCCTTGTTTTGTATAGTCAATATGATGTAATCGTTTACCCCTCTTAGCCTCGTGCCAGCTTTCTTAAAACAAGTTTTGGGAACCGCGAGCCACAAAAGCTTCTCCTACAAGCTTGAGGCTCGGCGCTCGGATGAAACCACGAGCCATAAAAAGCTTTTCTTACAAGCTTGGTGCTCCGCGCTCGGATGGAACCATGAGCCACAAAAATCTTCTCTTACGAGCTTGGGGCTCGGGGCTCTGATAGAACTGCGAGCCAAAAAAGGCTTCTCTTACAAGCTTGAGGCTCGGTGCTCGGATGTAACCGCGAACCATAAAAAGTCACTCCTAAAGTATGGGGCTCGGCATCGACCTCGAGCAGGGCCTGGGCTTTTTCAAACCCTACGACCTATGTGCTCGGCGAAGACCGCCATCCACACTCGTAATATCTACCCGAGAATAAGTATGGGGGCTCGGCATCGACCTCGAGTAAGGCCTTGGTTTTTTCAAGCCATGTGACCTTTACGCTTGGCGATGACCTTCAGCTACGCTCATAACAGCTTCTCTTAAAGTATGGGGGCTCGGCATCGACCTCGAGCAGAGCCTGGACTTTTTCAAACCCTACCACCTATGCACTCGGTGATGACCTCCAGCCACACTCGTACTATCTACCCGAGAACAGGTATGGGCACTCGGCGATGACCTCCAGCCACACTCGTACTATCTACCTGAGAACAGGTATGGGGGCTCAGCATCGGCCTCGAGCAAGGCCGTGGCTTTTTCAAACCAAGCGACCTTTACGCTCGGCATTGACCTCCAGCTATGCTTATAACAGCTTCTCTTAAAGTATTGGGGCTTTGCATCGACCTCAAGCAGGGCCTGGGCTTTTTCAAACCCTACGACCTATGCGCTCGGCGATGACCTCCAGCCACACTCATACTATCTACCCGAGAATAGGTATGGGGGCTCGGCATCGACCTCGAGTAAGGCCATGGCTTTTTCAAGCCATGCAACCTTTACGCTCGGCAATGACCTTCAGCTATGCTCATAACAACTTCTCTTAAAGTATGGGGGACCGACATCGACCTCGAGCAAGGCCTTGGCTTTTTCAAGCCATGCGACCTTTATGCTCGGCGATGACCTCCAGCTACGCTCATAACAGCTTCTCTTAAAGTATGGGGGTTCAGCATCGACCTCGAGCAGGGCCTAAGCTTTTTCAAGCCCTACGACCTATGCGCTCGGCGATGATCTCCAACCACACTCGTACTATCTACCCGAGAACAGGTATGAGGGCTCGGCATCGATGTCGAGCAAGGCCTTGGCTTTTTCATGCCCGGTGACCTTTACGCTCGGTGACGACCTCCAGCTACACCCAACCCAAAAGTTTTCATTAAAGATTTAGGGCGCTCGCCTTCGACAAACGCCCCGAGCCCTAGACCGTTGGTTGACTCACCTCTCACCCGTGGACAACTTAGGGTTAACGACCCTCAGAGCCAAAATCCCGAATTGTTCGAGGGTGGTAGGGGAGCCACCGACCCAGGACTCTCGCCCAAAAAACTCCCCGAGCCCTTAGACCTTGGTCGGCACACCTCTCACCCACTAGCAACTCAGGGTAAACTGCCCTCAGAGCCGTCTACCTAAAATTACTAGAGGATGGCCGGAGAGCCACAGATCCAGGACCATCAGCCAAGAATTCCAACTTGTGGGCGCCCGCCTTTCGACAGGCACCCCGAATCTCACCCCCGGGATCGACCCACCTGTCACCCACTGACAGCTCGGGGTAAACGACCCTCGGAGCCAAAACCTCAAATTGCCAGTGGGTAGCTGGTAAGTCATCAACATTTCTTGGTGAAAAAGTGATGAGGGGGTGAAGATTATATAGCCCCCCGGAAAGGCACATTTATGACATCGAAAAGTCCAAACGACGGAAGATGAAGCGTCTCCATTAATTTTTATCGGAAGACGAAACGTCCCTTATTAAATGCTACCTGCGAGGCATAACGGTTCGGCTCCCGAGCGAAGCCACAACCCGACGACACTTTCTGCCTCGGCGGCGACCTCAAGCAAAGCCCTACTCGGCAAGGGTCTCAAGCTACGCCCCTACCGGTCCCGCTTAACAAATTGTCAAAGTAAAGAAATCAAAGTTTTATTACTCATGGAGAGCCAAAAATGGCAACACAATACAATGAAGATATTACAAATCACTCGGCTTAGAATGCAAACTCAGTGCTTCCTACGGGACCCTCTGCATGCTCCGCCTGTGCGGCTAATAAGGACGTCTCGGCAATCGAACTCTGCACCTCGGCAGGCCTCGCCGCTTCCAGATAAAAGGTCAGAGAAGAACACAGTACGGAATGGCTTGCTCCCTCTTGCGGACCTATGCCTAGCATGAGCTTCAGCCTCCGAATCTCCAACTCCTTCTCTAAAACAGCCTCACGAAGAAAGAACTCCGAAGCCGGTCGCCCGGTGGAGGCATCCGAGGCTGACCAGTTCGTCTCAACTCTCCACTAGTCCCGGTCGGCTATGGCCTTCTTCAGGCGAGCGAACTCTAGGCTGAGCTCCTTAGGCTTGTTCATGAAATAATTCACCACAATCTCTCGTTCACGAGCTTGCATACGATGGCAAGTCAGCACACTCTCCTTGGATCCCCGCTCGGTTCGGAGCCAGGAGACCTCGGCAGAACAAAGGTCGGCACCGAGGGCCTCATGCGTCTATCAAGAAGATGGGAAAAACAACGAATTACAAAAGAGACTGGCGAAAAACTACAAGTCATAGAGGATCGGCAAAAATTCTTTTCTTTTATAAATTCAAAAACTTGTTACAAAAGGCGATGGACAGTCCGCGTAAGGCAAATACAAAGTCAAAAGAATAAAAATACTAAACTACTAATTAGGAGGGATGACACGACCCCTCAGCCTCCTCTTGATGAGGGTCCCCCCTCTCCTCCTCCTTGCCACCGCCGGGCTTCGGCAGATGCACGGAAAGCCGCCAGTTGTAGTGGAGGTGGTCGACCCGACACTCCGGGTAGACTTGCAGAAGTGATCCTTGGCCTTGGCATAGGCCTCGTCCTGAGCCATGATTAGAGTGTTCGCCATGGTGATCTCCATCTCCATCATGGCGATCTGCACCTTCTCAGCCTCCACATGGGCCTTAGATCAGAAGTGCACCAGCTCGTTCGCATGATGGTCTTGCAGCGAGGCCATCTGAGCTTGGACGACCGCCTCGGTGTTCCGTGCCTCCTTCAGCTCGTCCTGCAGACGAGTAAGCTTGCGGAAATACTTTTCGGCATTCTTCCTCTCGAAGAGGATATCCTTCTTCAAGCACTTGTGGAAGTGCTGCCCATGAAGCAATGCCTGGCCAAGGAAGAACAAGTTAGAAGAAATCCCTAAGTTCTACGCACATAGAAAATACCAAATACTTACCGAGAGCTGCACCTGAGCCCACCTCATGTAGGCTATCCTGGACATCTCGGTTGCCAGAGCCATCCGATTTCACTCCGTGGTGAGATGCTTCACTGCCTCTAGCGCCACTGGGCCCTCGAGCAGGGTATCCCCTACCTTGACCCCCCAGTTCGGGATATGCGGCCTCAAGCCCTGCCTGCCCACCATCTCCGCGGCATCAGGGCGAAGTGGCAAGAGCCTCTGCTCCAGAACCTCGGCCCCCTTCTTACTACCGGAGCTCGCCCCCGGTTCCTTCACCGACCTTGACGTGTGGTGGTGCTTCTTCGTCCTCTTCGAGGGCAGCTCCACAGGCACTGCCGTCGGCCCTTTACTGGAACCTGCGGCTGAGGCGCTCTTCTTCTCCTGATTGGCCTTCTTCTCCTGATCGGCCCTCCTCTTGGCAACTAGGGCTAGCAGGGCCTGTCGGTTGTCGAGCTGCTTGGCAGACATCTCTACAAAAAAGATAGCATGAAAAATGTTAAAAGGAAGGTAGGGAGATAAACAAATTTAAAACAAAAACATACTAAGGTCGGCTGGGCTCAGTCCGGCTCGGGCCAGGTGCAACTCCGTGACGCGCAGCCATCCTATGCTGTGCCCTCCTACAATCTTTTCCACCGTCGCCCTATCTTTCTCAGTCAACTCACTACGCTTCGGGGGCTTGTGGTTCGGCTTACTAAAATTCCAAACCGTTGGAATCTTCCAAGGCTTCTCACTCCGGACAACGAACTACTTTCCCTTCCATCATTTGATGGAGTCCGGATGACGGTGCATCACCTTCTTATGGGGGCACGACAAGAGGTAGAAAATCCCCTCCAAGTTGCCGAGCGAGCTCATCCCTAAGATGGCATGGAAGTACGTGAGCCTCGGCTTAACACCCTTCTCCTGGCACTTCAGAACGAAGCAAACCAGGTGCTTCCATAATTTGGGGCCATACTGCATTGGGCTCCCCCCCACTTCAGTTGCCTCACAATGAACGGATTGAGCAGCAGCCTTAACCCCAAGATGAAGGCATCATCGGGGAACATACAGAAGCTCGGCTTTAGTGCTGTGGTCGGACGGATTCTGGGGTTTAGCATCAGGAGCTCAAATTCCTTCGGGATGAAGTAAGCCACCCTTAACACATGCAAGTAATCCGCCCTCAAAACACATTGGATGCTGTCCATCTTGATCATAGGCCGACCCGTGTCCCGCAGCAATGAAGTGAACGCAAGAAGCCCCTCCACGTCGTTAGGGTACATCCTGATTGACCCCGGGTTTCTATGAGTCACAAGGCCAAACTCAAACCCTGGCTCGGGTCCGTATTTATCTACGAGCCCAGGGTATCAGGGCGAGCCAACTGCCTTTTTCTCCTACGGGGGCGAGGCTTCTTCTCCGGAGATGGGGTCGCTAACGGGGGCAGAGGTGGAAAATCTTCCTTTTCTTCGACTGCCTCTCTCACGGTTCCTCCTCCCTCTTCTCCACGACCATCTCCTCCCTGGCTCCTTGGACGGGCCCCTCCTGGTTGTTTTCCTCAACAATCCCCTCTCCCTCGGGGTCTCCTTCTTTGTGCTCCCCCTCCACAACAAACCCTCCCCCTCAGGGTCTCCTCCCTCATGCTCCCCCTCCCACACAGGCTCCTTACTCGGCCTACGGGATCGTAAAGGTTGCACATCATAAACTATGACACCCTCGCCATCCGATCCTAAATTCGACTGAACCTCCTCCTTGATTCCAAAATCACCTAGAGACCAAGAAGTTGACTCCGACTGGACATTCTCAGAATGACCTGAAGTGCTTGCCTCGGAGCCGGACCGAGAGGCCCAAAAGCTTCTCTAACAAGCTTGAGGTTCGGTGCTCGGATGATACCGCGAGCCACAAAAACTTCTCCTGTAAGTTTAAGGCTCGGTGCTCGGATGGCACCGCGAGCCCCAAAAGCTTCTCCAACAAGCTTGAGGCTCGGCGCTTGGATGACACCACGATCCAAAAAAACTTCTCCCACAAATTTTAGGCTCGGCGCTCGGATGGCACCATGAGGCCCAAAAACTTCTCCAACAAGCTTGAGGCTTGGCGCTCGGATGACACTACGAGCCACAAAAACTTCTCCCACAAGTTTTAAGGCTCGGTGCTCCGATGGCACCGCAAGCCCCAAAAGCTTCTCCAACAAGCTTGAGGCTCGGAGCTCGGATGACACAGCGAGCCACAAAAACTTCTCCCACGAGTTTTCGGCTTGACACTCGAATGGCACCGCGAGCCACAAAAGAGTCTCCAACAAGCTTGAGGCTCGGCGCTCGGATGGCACCGCGAGCCACAAAAGCTTTCCTAACAAGCTTGAGGCTCGGCGCACGGATGACATCGCGAGCCCCAAAAGCTTCTTCAACAAGCTTGAGGCTCGGCGCTCGGATGACACCGTAAGCCACGAAAACTTCTCCAACAAGTGAGGGGGATCATCTCCCGACCATCAATGCTCAGCTAAGCGAGCTCCTACTATACAGATCTTGACGTCCCCCTGCTTTTCCAACAAGTGAGGGGGCTCGTCTCCCGACCCTCGATGCTCGGCTAAGCGTGTTTCTGCTATTCAGATCTCGACGTCCCCCCGCTTTTCCAACAAGTGAGGGGGCTCGTCTCCTGACCCTCGACGCTCGGCTAAGCATGCTTCTGCTCTTCAGATCTCGACGTCCTCTTGCTTTTTCAAAAAGTGAGGGGGCTCGTCTCCCGACCCTCGATGCTCGACTAAGCGTGCTTCTGCTCTTCAGATCTCGACGTCCTCCTGCTTTTCCAACAAGTGAGGGGGCTCATCTTCCGACCCTCGATGCTCAGCAAAGCATGCTTCTGCTCTTCAGATCTCGACGTCCCCCTTCTGTTCCACAAAGTGAGGAGGCTCGTCTCCCGACCCTGACGCTCGGCTAAGCGAGCTCCTACTCTTAGATCTCAACGTCCTCCTGCTTTTCCAACACGGGAGGGGACTCGTCTCCCGACCCTCGATGCTCGACTAAGCGTTCTTCTGCTCTTCAGATCTCGATGCCCCCTTCGCTTTTCCAACAAGTGAGGGGGCTTGTCTCCCGACCCTCGATGCTCGGCTAAGCGTGCTTCTGCTCTTCAGATCTCGACGTCCCCCTACTTTTCTAACAAGTGAGGGGCCTCGTCTCCCGACCCTCGACGCTCGGTTATGGGTGCTTCTGCTCTTCAGATCTCGACGCCCCCCTGATTTTCCACCAAGTAAGGGGGCTCATCTCCCGACCCTCGACGCTCGGTTAAATAAGCTCCTACTCTTCAGATCTCAACGTCTCCCTGCTTTTCCAACATGTGAGGGGGCTCGTCTCCCGACCCTCGACGCTCGGCTAAGCGTGCTTCTGCTCTTCAGATCTCGACCCCCCGCTTTTCCAACAAGTGAAGGGGCTCGTTTCTCGACCCTCGATGCTCGGCTACGTGTGCTTCTACTCTTCAGATCTCGACGTCCCCCTGCTTTTCCAATAAGTGAGGGGACTCATCTCCCAACCCTCGATGCTCGGCTAAGTGTGCTGCTGCTCTTCAGATCTCGACATCCCCCTGCTTTTCCACCAGGTGAAGGGGCTCGTCTCCCGACCCTCGACGCTTGGCTAAGCGAGCTCCTACTCATCAGATCTCGACGTCCCCCTGCTTTTCCAACACGTGAGGGGGCTCGTCTCCCGACCCTCGACGCTCGGCTAAACGTGCTTCTGCTCCTCGGCGCTCAACGCCCCTCGTAACTACGAAAGGGGATCCCCTTCATCCTCCCCTGCTGGCCTCTCCAGAAAGATACGGACCCCATTGTTCGTCGTCCACACCACTCCACTCTTCCTACAAAGGTAAAATCACTCTTACACGACTGGGTTACCCAGCCCTCCAGGAGTGGGGGGCTCCTTATATGGGTCAGATGCTGTGGCCCCTCCTGGGCCACCAAATCCCCTCAAAACCCACTCTCTCCTGATCATCAAGTCAACAGCGATCAAACGGGCCGTTACCGCCTCAGGCCCACGGGCAAATGTGTGCGACCCGACCCGCTCAAGCCCCAAACCCGTTTTGCACTGCCTATAAATACCAGGCCCTCCCCTTCATTAAAAGGTAATCAATCTTTCCCTTCTAAAATCCTAGCTACTGTTGCTCTTCAGTAACTAACTAGATCGTCGGAGGGCCTGCCACCGGATTCTCTCCCGGTGTTTCTAGGCATAGTGCAGGTACACGAGACCGAGCCGAGCTTCCAGATCCGAGCCGAGCATCTGACCTCCACCTCACTCCTGCTCCCGAGCCGCTCCCTCAGCCAAGGGTTGGGTGTATAGCCAGTACCGCGACTTCCACTTTATAAATTGAGAGAACTCACAACTGGTGCAGCCACCCCCAAAAACAAACCGCATCAGTATATAAGGTCAAAAAGATGCTAAATCCTATATTTTGCTCATCCAAACCACATCCACAGTTTAAATGCAGGAGCCGATTCTATACAAAAATATGTTACTCTTGTAAGCCAAAATAAGCTGCCATATACACACAATAACTTAAAACAAACTGTTGCACTTATCCAGTAGTCGGCAACCTAGCTACAACGATGATGGTTATAAAATCAATTACAACTTCAATGCGTTTTGCTATGGCTTGCGGTACATGGGGTTTCAAACCTTGAAGGATTGCTTGGCCAAAGGAGAACCCTACAAATCGCTCCATTGATCACATAAACTCCCATGTATCCTGTACCCTTTAGCTTCTAATGATGCTCGTCTCTCTGATTTGGAGTTCATTGCAGTCTCATGGCATCTAACGATTCTCTATGCAAACAACACTATCACCAATTAGCCAACGTATTTCATTGATCTATGTAGCTTCAATTTGCAATGGAGAAAAAAAAAATAAATTGTACTAAACGGTTTTGCAGAAAACAACCTTTGTACTATACAATACCTCCGCAGCATAGATATTTAAGACTTAAGGTGGCGTTTGGTAGGGAGATTATTTTTTGTAATTCTGGAAATCTTAACTTGGGAATCTAGTTTCACATGTTTGGTATGTTAGTTTTTAAATTCAGATTTCAAGAAAACTAAGATTTCTAGGAATTTTTTTTGCCTTAATTCCAACAAAAGTTTTCTGGGGGGGGGATTCCCGTGATCTCCCATCATCTTCGTCCTCCCGACTTCAACTTCAGAACCCATCGCCTCCATCGTCCTCTGTGATTCGGGACCCATCTCCGATCACCCCGAAGTTCCTCGATCACCGCTCGAGCCTCCTGCGTCGTCGTTGTCGCTCGCCGTCCAGAGCGCCGCACTCGATGCCTTGTTGTTGCCCTTCGCTGCTCGCAGTCATCACCCAACACCCACGTCGATCATGTCCCCGTCCAGTTCGCCGCGCCGCCCTGTCCAGTCTCGCCTGCACCGCCGTCTGCCCCGCCATCAGTCGTCGCCAGCAAGCCAGCAACAACAGCCCCCCTTGCTGTCGTCTTGTTGTTGCTGTCATGGTTCTACTGTTGAATGTTTTGCTGTTGATCGTTATGATCACTTTGATCAACAAGCCTTGATCAGTAGCTCTATCTTTTACCATTTTGATCATCTCGGCCGTCGGTTCAGAACTGATCATCGACTGCGCTCCACCTCTCCCGACAGTCGCTGCCTTCCATTGCTGTCATTGCATGTGCCTATTGTTTGCACGTGCTACGTGTTTGCAGAGTTTGTTTTGTTATTTGAGGATAATAGGGGTATTTTGGATAATAAGATTAATAATGCCAGGAAATATGTAGCTCAGCCAAACATAAGAAATTAAGTTTCCAACTAACATTTCCAGAGATGATTAAGACCTATCAAACATGTTTTATGATTCCTAGTAATCTTAAATCCTAGGAATCATAAATCCAGAATTTATGATTACTGGGAGCCAAAAAAAATCCTTGTACCAAACGCCCCCTAAGAGTGCCATATGCTCCTTCTACAAGTACTGCTTTCACTAAGTACCTTATTAGTATTTTGATAGGGGGATCATATGTAACACATATACAGCAACAACAACAAAGCCTTTATTCCAAAATTTTGGGGTTGGATACATGAATCATTCTCCATTCAACTATATTTTGGGTCACCTTAATTGTCAAACAAACACATTACAAATCCTTATTAATAGCTTCTACCCATATTCGTTTCGGTCTACCCCAAGACCTTTTTGCTCTCCTAACTTCAATCCTAACAATATTCATGCTGGGGTGTTTATCGGTCTTCTTTGTGTCCAAACCACCTCATTCGATTCTCCCGTATTTTATCTTTAGTTAGGGAAACCTCTATTTTTTTTCGTAGGCATTCATTTTTTATTTGGTCTTTAACACATATGATACTCTTAATTTAATTATGATAAATACATATAAGTGATCAGCAGGTCACCTTTTAGTATAATTTTTTTTATTGCAAACAATCATCACAGAAGGGTTTCTTTCCAATTTACGCTTGAAAATACAAGAATATCCGAAGTTCATTTTCGAAAACCTTTACCTCAAAATTAGCATCATAACCAACTGCCAACAGGTATTGCTCTCTCTTCGACCAGTCTAGAGTATCGAATGAAATCCCATGCATTCAGCTTAAAGCCAGAAGCTCCATGGAAGTGCAGCCTTCGCCAAACTTACCCATTGTTTAGGCTCATTAGTTAAGCATTTTAATATGGAAGTAATCTGGATTTGCCAGTGTTTGCACGCAATATGTTAAAGAAATGATTGTCGATATACCAATGTATTTTATGTACAAGGAGACATGGAAAATAAGTCATTTTCTTTTTAAAAGAACTGCATTTTAAAACAATAAAATACTTATATATTTTGTGGAGTGAAATGGAATTGAAAATTTTATAGAATTTTGATACAAACCTGCTCAGCCTACCCATAGTTGTAACAGTAGAAGAAAAACCAACAACAACCTGAAATTCGCTTGAAACAACCTGGTAAGTTATAAATCTCTTATAAACCCGCCTGCACTTTCCAATCAAGTTCAAATGTACTGAGTGTATGTCGTAAACATGCGTACTGCTGGACTGTAGCACATGTTTTTCATCTCAATTTGTCAAACTAAATTTAAAGAAATGTAAGGATAACTATATAACACACACACACACACCCACCCACCCCCCCCCAACATTTTGATATTTCTTTGTAATTTTTTTTTGGAAATATTAGTGTAGAATGTATGCTTCAGCGCCTACCCAAATATGTTTTAAAATCCACCCCATATATATTTGAGTCTTCTATTTATTTTTTGGGCCTAATCCCAACTGTATTCCATTTAGAATCTATAACAACTTTACCCCTCTAGTATCTTGAGCAACTTTATAAATATTTTGAATGTTACCTACCTTGTGTGAATTTTTTTTTCCAGCCCTCCTTATTTTTCAATCTTGCATCTGCCCCTGTCTCCTTCCATCTCCTCCTATCTTGATAATCTTGTCCTATGAATATGCATGCCTAAAAACCATGGAGCTAGTCCAACTCAAACTGTGGCATCAGAACAGTGTTAGATATTGTATTATATATATTTAGTCTTATATTGAGTTATGTATGAGTTTAGTATTTGGTTCCCTTCTATATATAGGAGTCATTGTACTCAGTTATAATAAATCCAATAATATTTTCCAATCTCTCTGTTAAACATAACATGGTATCGGAGCACTAATCTCTAACCCTAATTACTCTATCCCAAATCCAACTTCGCTGCCCTCTTTATCGACAGCAAGATCAACTCCGGCAAACACAACCGTCAACATCCTTCCACCTCCCTATCTTCTTCCCTTACCAAACAACAACAACCCCTTCTTCCCCAACTCCCAGTCCCCTATCCTCCACATCCGCCATTGCTGCATCTCTGACCCGTCGCCCTACCAGCATCAGCAGCATCATCAACCAACGACGACATCCAGTCGCCATCTTCGATAGCATCAGCAATAGCCAACTCATCCCACCCGCAACTCCAATCCCCAAACTCGACCTTCTCCTTCCAAATCAGTTCCAGGTCCAAATCCTTCCAGACGTCGACCCTACAAGTAACATCTCTAAAGAAAAACTATCTTTTTATTTTTGCACGTGCATTTCATGTAAAACACATGTTGGTTCCTAAAATTTTCTCGAGTCATGAATATTTTTCCTTTCATTTTTCTAGTCACAAATTGTGTGATTTAGTTTTAATTAAATCTATTAGGTCTAAATCCATTTTTGTAACCCACTAAAACCAATTACAAATTTAAAGTCCATGATTGTTTTTACTTAAAAGTACAGTTAAAATCTAGTTAGATTGGTACACTTGCCATGTGTAAGACATACACCTAGCTTACTAAAAACTAATAATCAAATTTGTATGAAAGAGTGCACATTTGATACATGTGCACGTGCTTTATGCACACTAGGGAGTAGGACGGCCAATATTGAGATGACGGAGAGTGGGGTGAGTGTGTGGAGAAGTGGGGAGTCATTTTGGAAAGTGGGAGTCATCTTGACCACTCATTCTTCCTATAAATAGATCACCCATTTGTCATGAATAGAATTCAAATCAAAACAAAGAAAGAAAAAAAGAGAGAAGGAGTGAGGGCCTGCGGGTTGGAGCTAGAAGGAGGCCGGGATTCTTTGCTTGGAGTTTTGGAGCAATTTTTGAGGGGTTTTACTACTAGGAATTCTACAATTGAGGTGAGTGTCTCTTTAATTTCTAACTTAGTTATTTTTATGCATGAAATTGTTAGATGATTGCTATGTGCAGCCTAGAATGTGATTGGTAAATTAATTTGAGTATGAATGCATCCTAGACTAGTTGAATAGATGAAAATACAACATAGAAATTGATTATGATGCTTCTAAAATAAATGTGCATAAGATTTCTTGTGCGTTAATATCATGCATGTTTATCCATGTATGTTAATTCATGAATGTTGATTCATATTAGATTTTACTACACTGTGGTTAAATTGAATGTGTGAAATTGAGAATGCATAGCAATTTGCAAAATTGAGAAGTTTATGCTAGAATTGCATGTATATTTGCATGTAGATTGGTGGTATGGGTATTTTCCTAATATTATAATAATTGGTAGGGTATTCATGCTAATTCTACAAATTATAGTCTAATTTGAGTCAATAGGGAACAAAAATGCAAGAGTTGAAGATTGCACTAGTTAAATTAATTTGAATAATTTCCAAGATAAAATATAGTAAAAATAGAGGGATTTTCCGTTCCGGAAATTTTAGAGTTACTGTGTATGGCAATGATCATGAAAATAATGAAAGAAGAAGAAAATCTGATGTTATATGATTATATTAAAAATAATTGAGAAACAGGGAGCGAGTATAAAAATAATTTAATACTTATAATTAGAATTGGCGCTTGGCTTCTTTGTCACGGCGTGAGCATGGGGGGTGTTTTGGCACCTCTGGTTGTGCTCGGGTTCGAGTCTTGGGAAGCTCTTTTATTTTAAAATTTGATTTTTCAGAATAACTATAGAGCGAACATATAAACAATCGAAGTAGAATTTCTTCACCAACTGTGAGTTGGCAAATTGGTTGTTGGGAGCATTTGGATTGTGGTCTGGGTTGCCTTACGTCTGGGTTCGTATCCGTTTGTGCACATACTATTTTTATTTATTTTTAATGGCTTTTTCCATGTTTTTAAAAATTGAGGAATATTGTAGAAACACTTTAAAATATTTCTAAAACTTTAGGAAATAATTTTACACTATTATAAGCTATATTTTGGGGATAAAATGAATAGCAATTGACTTGAATAAGAGATATCTTATTTTGAAATAGAATTATATTATGAGATTTTAATATGCGAATTAAGGAGAAAATTTGGGAATTTAGTTGAATATAAACATTTAGTTGGAACTAAATAAATACTAATTTGCATTAAGATGCAAATTTTAATTATTTTTGACTAGAGGTTTTCTATAAATTATATCATTTGGATTAAACTCAGTCTAGAGTTAATTTGAGTTTGTTAAAGAATAAAATTGGAAGTTGAATATTACATTGTTTAGAAAAAAAAGAATCCAGTGAATGAAATTACAGCTTCATTGAGAATCATATTACAAGATGGTGAATAAACCATCTATTTTTCACATAGAAAATGTTGATTTGAAATTGTTGAATAAGACTATAAAACTAGTTATACAAATAACTGAGTTGTGTGAACAAGAGAATAATTGAATATGTGAATGAATGAGATTTCAAAATGTGAATAAAGAGGGTATGAATAACCCATGATGTTGTGAATATGAAATGTGTAGATTCTAGAGGCTAAGTGAGACCCAGAATACCGGCAGTTGTGATAAATACAATTTGAGAAGTAACCACTGTAGGTTGACTTTCTCTTTGAGAAGTACCTAGAGTGGGCTAACATTCTGGTGGGTAAGCTAGCTCTAGGTCTTAAAAAGTACAATTTAAACTGAAGGTCAGACACTAGTTGGAGATATGATGAAACAAGAGCAAACATGAGTTATGGACTCCTGGATGACTCGCAGAGTGAGACAATCCTCAGTATTCCGGGACGGGGAATGAAATAGGCCCCAGGATGATCTGCAGAGCGGGATTGATCTCCAGTATTCCAGGGCAAGAGTGACGCTCATGAGATATTTGTGTAATGAGGGTTCCAGGATGACTCGCGGAGTGAGACAATCCCTAGTATTCTGGGACGATGGATGAAATAGGCCACAGAATAATTCGCGGAGTGGGAAAGATCTCCAGTTTTCTGGGGCGAGAACCAATACTTGCAAAGTATCTAAATCTCGTAGTAGTCATAGTATTAGGTTTCATGGTAAGGGATTTAATCCTATAATGTGGAGTACGATGGGCTTGCCCTCGGACTTATGTAGTATGGGATGCATAGAATCCGAACAAGTATGCATTAGTGTCATCATAGTGTAAATGTTTGCATTAGGCATTATGCCACGCTCTGCTTCCCATTATATGAAAATACGACACATAACCGAGGTCCAACTAATGATGCAAGCACATCATCCATAAGCTATATACATAACTCAACAACAATACAATAACAACCACACAAGCATGTATAATCACAGACACGATAATAATAAACTAAGAAATAGTTCATAACCAATAACTAGAAAGAAACATAGTTATGGGTCAAACACGCCCGGAATACAGTAAAGAGTAGCATGAATAAAACATGAACTAAGGAAACATGATAATTAAACAAGACTAAAATACTTTATCAGCAACACCTTCGGGTAACTCTCTTTCCAGGACTGCAAGTACATTATCAAAAAAATGAGAAATAAGAAGATGCTCGTTAATACAAGTCACGGGCCACAAGTAGCTAAGTTAGGGGACAAGTACAAAACAAGAGAAGAAGTAGGAAAAAAAAGCAAGGAATCAAGTATCATGTAATAGGAGAAATACAATATGTAAACAAGATCATGAACAAGACATTATGAAATAAGTGACATGTAAACAAGTAAAAAAATCAACAAGAACATGTAACATCTAATTGGCTCATGCAAGTGCACGTGTTAATCTCAAGTCTTTTATTAACCTAACTAGTGCAGCAATCATGCATCCCATACCACATGTTTGATGCGCGCAATCAAGTGAAGTTTAGACTTAGTGGTGGATTTTATAGGCCACGTACTCGAGAAAACATGTAAATTGTATCTTGTATCGAGATACGTGCAAATGTGGAACATGTAGAGCGTGAACTTGTAATGTGAAATATGTAAACCTGTAATTCGCAAACTTGCAACTTGTAAACTTCCCGGGAAACCACGAGTTCCCGTCCGAGTACGCTTTTCTATATTGTCCACTACTAAATCTTTCCCCTTATACCCTGGCTTGTTACTTTTATTACAATCAAACATGATCATGATGCAACGAGAACTATATCAAGATATGATCCAGGAATATCAAGAAATTATGCATGGAACATGTTCTAACTCATGAGATGCAAAAACACGCATATAAATATTAAAAACAGCACAACACAGTTCTGGACAGTAAGAAGTTGCTGCACCAAAATTGGATTTCCCGTTGATATAGGAAAGTAATTAGAAGCTTTCAGAAGTTCTAGAAACTAGAATTCTGGAAGATTCCAACACATATTTACAATGCAAAATATAGTAACAGCAGCTATGTCAAATCTATGGTTCTTTACAGGTTTTCTGTTCTAGCAGAATTCCAATTACAAGGTTCTTATACTTTAAAAGTGCCGTAATTTCATTCAAAAAATTAATAAAATTCATATTCGAACTCTTGACAGAGTCAAGGGACATACTGAAATTTCTCATGTTAAAATATTACAAGTAATATAACTTTTTAATCAAAATAGTCGAGTCGATCAAGTTAAAATGATAATCTGGAACACAAAACTTATCAGTAGTAAAAGTAACATAACTTGCACATCACAGATCAAATTTTAAATCCGTCAGATGTTCTGAAAACTAGATTCATAGGGCTATATTTTCTGTTTACAAGGTTTTAAGTTTTACTAATAGTAGCTGGGTCAAATTTGCATTTCAATCTCAGGACAGAAGTAATTCTGGGTTTTCAACACTTAAAATAAATATGATCTTTGATTCAAACAAGTATAAAATTAAGATCGAAGTTAAATGAGTAATTATAAATCAGATTCAAACATGTTCATACTATATCAAGGAGCAAGATTATTATTATTGCTACAAACTCAACTACACGATGCAATTACATATGTTTCGTGTACTCGTATATATACACATATACAATTATAAATTATCTAATCATTTTCGTGTGCATGTAATGCAGGTACAAATGTGGATATTCGTGATTACGAATACCTGATCGACAAGGATTCAAGTGAAATAGATGTATCGATGAATCGAGATTATCGTAGACATGGAAATGGAATTAACAATGTTATCTACTTGCGGTATTTCAAGGGAATACTTGTACGGAAACCAATGAATTGTACAAGGGGATACTTGCCTTAATGCAAAGACGGTCCCGAATATAAGAATAACAGGATGAGAATTTCAGCGGCAACGATGATATGCAAACGATCACGATGATCAGCGCGGATCACGATGTGATGATCAAGTGATCGGGGTGCTAATCTTGATATGATGATTAAATGATGATTGGATGGCTGATCTTGATCAATAAGGACTTAATGATGATAAGATGTGAGGATCAAGGAGATCGTATGGCTGGTGATTGAAGGAGGCACTGTTGGGCTGATTGATGAACACATTATTATTCACATTTAGAGGCAATAATCTTAATGAAATTAGACATTTAAAAGCTCTATATGTGGTATTTAACTCTTATTTTCTCTTTTCCATAGGAAACAGCTCAAGACAGCGAAACGAAGCAAATTCAGGATCTTAAGGATGAACTCAGAAGATTACAGAAGCATCAGTCGACTGGTTCTCCACAACAGGCGACTGGACAGAGAACTCAAGCTAACACAGAAGTCTCGACTCAGTCGACTGGTTCGAAGACAAGTCGACTGGTTTGCGGCGGAGTAAACAGATAAGATATTCAAAGATACACCTGCATCTAATTTCGAATCTATGTGGATCCAGATTTTATACGAAGAATCAAATCTAAAGACTAGGGATTTCCAAGAGCACGTGGTAAACAGATAAGGAAGGGAAGAAGAAACAAGAAAGAAATAAAGCATCAAATCAATTAAAGAATGACTTCCCTAAAAAAGGGGAAACCCTAATTCATCAGCGGTGTTCTATAAATATCAGAAAAGGGATATCATTCGGGGGGTGCTCTTCAACATTCCAAAACCACCGAATCACAAGAGTTTCTGCGCATTCAAGTCATCAACAGGGCATTATTCTATCAGCATCGAGAAAGGAGAGAGAAGATCCAGTATTCGAAGGCAGTCGACTGTGTGACAGCCAGTCGACCTTATTACCGGACTTCATTAGTTTATTTCTTCTCCTTTTATTCTTTTATGTTGATCATGTATTCAAACTTGTTGATTAATAAAAATATTATTATGTGGAACTAAATTCATAGTTGGGTAGATTGAAGCCGTAGTTATGTAGTGTTATGTTCTTCTAAAATTCTTCTAATTTACTTATTGATTGAATCTGTTTGTATTGATATAGATTGACGGTAATCAAACTTGTTCTCAAAAGCCTGAGAGCAGTCGACTGAGGTGAGAGCCAGTCGACTGACAAACAGAGCTAGAGAATATCAAGTTTGTATTACTATCTATCTGAATCTGTTATATGAGCATATTGAGACGACCCGTATCTCGTGCCCGTAATTGTAACAAAGGGATCTTTAGGGGTTCCTGGTTCAATCAACTTAAGGGATCTAGATCTGATATATCTAGGACCTTGAGTGTTTGTTCGTTTCCACTGATCTTATGTTTTCTTTAAGCACAACTTAGTAGATACCATGCTAAACACTTAATGAAAGAAACGAATTAGAGTAGATACCATGCCTAATTCTTGGCCTAGGGAAACAGTACCTTAAGGAGTAGATACCATGCCCTTAAAGTGAACAAACATGAGTAATAAGAAGAAGTTCAGAAGGTGACTTAGCGTTACTAACTATTGGTGGAGATCTAAACCCAACTATTTCATAAATATTTGTGATTCACATTTCTTAACTTAGTTTAATCTTTTCATTTCTTTTAGATTTTCAAAACAACTCTTTATGATTTTTATTACTTTCTATTGACTAGTTAGTTAAAGTCTACAATCTCTGTGGGATCGACCCTTGCTATTGCTACGCTTTGTCAATCGATTCGTGCACTTGCGAGGTTTTTATAATTTGTGTCTAGTTTAGTCTATTTATTTAGGGAACTAGATTTGCACAACACTGATCTGATGCTGCTCTTTGATGATCAACTTGGTTACCAAGTTCAAGAACAAAGGAGGCAGGCAATGGCACTAGCGAGACTCAGCAATGGTGGCATTGGGTTGCGATGGTGCATTCGATGATGGGGCTGTTGTGGTGGTTGGCTTGGAGGTGGAGCAGCGGTTGCGGAAGACAGCTGCGATAGGGGGTGGCGGAGACAGGGGCTCGAGTGCGGTTGCAGGTGACGAGGAGAGGGAGAAGGAGCGGTGTGTTACAGAGCATCGGGGACAGGGACAGGCAATGGCGGGGGGCAGTTGAGGTGATGCTCAGGCGGCAAAAGGGTTGAGCGAGCTTGGTGTTCGGCAATGGCGGAGGGAGCAGCGACTAAGGGGGAGAGGATGAGCGGGTTGGAGACGGTGGTTGAAGATGGCTGTGCTGGCGATGGCGAGGTCAGGCGGTAAAGGAGATGGAGGTGCGAGGGAGTGTCGAGGTTGAATAGGGGAGGCGAAGGTGGGCGGCAATGACAGGGATGAAGATGGCAGACTGGACGACGAAGGGAGGGGGCGTGGAGTAGAGCGGCGCTCGAGCGGGAGGTGGAAGATGAGGGGGTGTTGCTTTGTTTCGGTTTGGGAAACAAAGGGGAAAGAGATAGGAAGAGGGAGAGATTGCATGGGGGTTTATTAAACAATAAGATTAAAATAATTTGAGATTTAATAGAGAAAAAGGGGGCAGTTACATAAGGAGTGGAACAATTCGGGAGTTGAAGATGGGGGTGAGTTGAGAAAGTAGGAGATTAGTGGGAGATTGTGCTGTTATGGTTATTTGGTTTTGGGTTGTATTGGGTTAATGGGTTAACGGGGTGGATTAGAATTTGGGTTTGGGTAGAAAATAGGGTGTAGGCTTAAGAATTAGGATTTACAGTAATAATTGGATAATTAATGATTAAATAGTTAACTGAGCTTGATAGAGAACCCAAGATAAAAATAAAATACCTGAATTAATGAATCAACTGGAATTCAAAATTGAAGAAGAAAAAAATACAACGATCCAAAAGAGAATAAGGTAAAATAAAAATAAAAATCCGTATAAACGGACCCGAGGGTTACACATTAAGTCATATCATACACTGACATGACTAGGATAGTCACTTTTCCTGTTTGCATTCAAGTTTGTGATTGCTAAATTAAAGAATCGCTGTATTATAGCATTGCGTCAGTTGTATGCAACTGACGTGCCTACAGTTTCCTAATTGCTTGATTGGACTTGGCATGTGCTTGAAGTCACTATGATGAGTTGTTACAAGATTGAAGAATTTTTATTATTATAGATTGTATTGTATTCATTTAATTCCGCTGTACTGCTGTAAAGAACATGTTGTAAATAAAAAGCTTGAAATTCCTCATAAATTTGTTCGAAGTTAAAGTAAAAGATCTTGTATTTGCTATGAATTACATATGTTCGAAATTTGGGGTGTTACACTACATATCGCCGTCATAACCCTAGCCGCCTTTTCTCCACCCCTAACTCCAAACCCTAACTTCCTTTGTTCTTCTCCATCAACACACAAAACCCATATAAAACCCAATCCAAACTCGACCCATATGACCCTATACCCAAACCCGATACCCCATACCCAAACCCAAATCAAATCCCAAACCTAACATGAAACCCGACCCGAGCCCATACCCAAACCCCCTTTTTCTCCCAAAAAATAATCATTTCCCTCTAAAACCCGCACTTCTCACCACTAAACCCTATCCTAACCCTCTGCCTATTTGCTGCTACAGCTATCACAGTCACCGCCGCCACCTCCTCTGTTACCACTGTCACCGCCATCGCAGGTCGCTACCAGTCGTCACAAAAAAAAATCAAAAAAATAAATAAAATTGCAGGTACTCTCTCTTCTCCAACGGAACCTCAGTCTCACCAGTCCCATTCATTCTCTACCGACTTCCCCGCTGCTACATATTCTTCTTCACTCCCCCTAACATCCGGTCTCCATCCAGATTCAGATAGATCCAACACCGCCGTCATCCTGATTACGATCTTGTCCCTCCTCCTAGCATCATCTCTAACCTTGCCCCACCCCTTCTTCCACAACTGGTAGCACCATCCAGCTCCCTATCTCGATCTCGACCCCAACAGCATTTTTGACATCATTTCGATCCCTGCCACAACAACCCAAGTCTCATTCCACCTCGCATCACTTCTTCCCTTACATCCTCGGCCATGACCGTTGACTCTTGCTGATTGGGCTAATCTTCAGCATCGCCTCGCTCAGCTGGAACTCAAGCTCTTGGGTCAGTCTATCACTGCTGACCCCTCTAGCCCTATATTCTCTATTACTTTTGGTATGAATTCTTTCTGAATTTTAGATTCTGGTGCATTACATCATTTTACTAGTAATTATACACTGCTTACTACTTGCACTGCACTTCCCTCTCACTCTCCATCCTTACACACTGCCGATGGCTCACAATTTCTCACTACACACTCTTGGTCTATTAGCACTCCCACTCTCACATTGCCTTATGTTCTTTATGCCCCTCATTTATCCATGAACCTTATTTCCATTAGTGCACTGTGTAATAGTGGTCTTGTCATTACATTTGATTCTTTAGGTTATTCTATTACCGATTCACACACTTGTCAAGAGTTTGGACGTGCTAGTCGACATGGTCGTCTATATCATCGAGATTTTCTTCATGCACATAATTCTATTACCCAACATTTCAATAGTTCGTTTATTACAGAAATCTAATCCTCATTTTTTTGGTGCTGTGCTCTATGATGCTGATTTGTGGCACAAACATTTAGGACATAGTAGTGAGTCTCGTCTTCACTTGGTCCTCTTTCTTTTACTCATTTGTCTGATTGTCAGGGTTGTCATTTGGTCAAATACATAGCGCTCCCTTTTAATAACAAAAGCACATCTCAAACCACCAATTTTTTTTAACTTACTCACTCTAACATATGGGGACCATCTTCTACACCTTCTCACAAAGGTTATCTCTATTATGTTAGTTTCATTGATGATTTTACTAGATACACATGGGTATTTCTTATGCGGCAACGCTCTGAGATTCTTGATATTTAACAGATTTTTACGAGCATGGTTCACACTCAGTTTGGTGTGTGGATCAAAACCTTTCACACAGACGGTGCTCGTGAGTACACCTCTGCTGCTATGAGATCGATCCTTCAGAATCATGGTACACTCTTCCAGCAATCATGTCCTCACACGTGTGAGCAGAATGATGTAGTTGAATGCAAGCATCGTCACATCCTTGAGACGGCCGGTGCTCTTCTACTCTTCTCTTATGTTCCTCGTTCTTTCTGAGCTGAAGCATCATGACGTTTATCAGTTTCATTAACATTACCCCCTTGTCTGCCCCATTTGGCACATCACCTTATGAGGCTCTTTGCCACTCACCACCGGACTATAGTATGCTCCGTACTTTTGGGTGCACCTATTATGTCCTTCTCTCTCTCACTGATCGCACGAAGCTCACCGCCCGAGCTGCCAAGTGCGCTCACTTAGGTCTCAGTCCTGAGCATAAAGGCTATCGTTATTTTGATCCTGTGGCTAATCGTATTCATATTTTTCGACATGTTTCCTTTGTGGAAGACTCTCCCTACTACTTGACCTCTCATGAAGATGCTAGTTTTCTTGACTTTCCAGTTGTTGGACCCATCTTCCCAGCCATACCTTCACGCATTCCATATGATCCCACTTCTTTGGATCCTTTCCCATTTCATACTGATGTTGCACCTATTATTCCTCCTATAGAGACACCTCCTACATCCCCACAACATTATGCACCATCACCACATGCATCCCCACGGCTGCATGCGCACACACCATCTATCTCACCCCCACACACTGTCCATTTACTACTAGCCCGTTAGTCTACATGTTCTACATCAGGCATCCCACTGGCACGTTACACACCTGATGCCATTGGTCCTTCTGACCAGTTTGGTTTTGCCACCCTAGCCCCCTACTCACCACAGTTTTATGCATATCTCAATGCTGTACACTTCGCACATGAGCCCAGAACCTATCAAGAAGCTATTCAATATCTCGAGTGGCGGGAAGCTATTGTAGAGGAGTTCAGTGCATTTGATCAGACTGGCACTTTGGATGTTGTTCCACTGCCTGTTGGCATTTAGCCTGTTAGCTGTATGTAGATCTTCAAGGTCAAATATCGACCTGCTGACTCCATTGAGTAGCACAAGGCTCGTCTAGTTGCCTGAGAATTTACTCAAGAGCATGACATTGATTATGATGAGACTTTTACCCCGGTTGCATAGATGACTATAGTTTGCACTCTTCTTGTTGATGCCATCGTTAGACAGTGGCCGTACTAGATGGATATGAAGAATGCCTTTTTTCATCGTTCCTTATCTGAGGTTGTTTACATGCATCCTCCTCCTGACCATTCCACTCCTCGTCATATTTTCCGTCTGCGTCGAGCTATATATGGTCTGAAATAGGCCCTTCGAGCTTGGTTTGAGTGTTCTAGCAGTGTCATCACCCTGGCTGGTTTTAGTCAAAGTTCACATGACCACTCTATGTTTATGTGGTCATCACGGTAGAGGAGGGTCATTCTATTATTATATGTTGATGATATGATAATTACTGGGGATGATTCCACAGGCATTGCATCCACCCAGAAATACCTTCACCAGCAACTCCATATGAAATATCTTGGCAGATTCGGCTACTTCTTGGATCTAGAGATTGCCCATGGATCTCGGGGATACTTATTTCTCAACAAAAATACACATCAGGTATTATCTCCAATGCATGTCTCTCTGACAATCGCTATGCCGATACTCCATTAGAGCTTCTGATGCTTCGTTCCATAGATGGTGAGCTCCTTCTCGACCCCACTAGATACAGGCAGATTATTGGACAGCTCGTCTACTTATGCAAGAACAGACCCGATATTTCTCATGCATTTAGTATTTTTAGTCAGTTTGTTTCTGCCCTTACATCAATTCATTACGATGCTCTTCTTCGGATCCTTAGATATCTTCAGAGCATTATCACTCGCTCACTATTCATGCCTTTTACATCCAAACTAGAGCTCAGTGCATATTTTGATTCAGATTGGGTGGATGATCCTACCACTAGATGGTCTACCACAAGTTTCTGTCTATTTTTTGGTAATTTGCTGTTCTCAGGGTGAAACAAGAAACATGCAGTTGTTGCATGTTCTTCCACCGAAGCTGGGTACAGAGCAATGACAACTACTACTAGAGAGATTGTTCATGCTCGTTGGCTGTTATTAGATATGGGTGTCACTCTTATAGAAGCTACTCCTCTTCATTGTGATAACCAAAGTGCGTTGCATATTTGTCATGCCCCGATTCCCAGAATATGGAAACACGACACACAACTAAGGACCAACGAATGATATATTCACATTATTCATAAGCTGATATAATCAACTCAACAATATGAAAATAAATACAACCACGTAGGCGAATCTTATAATCACATAAACATGGACAACATAAATAAATCAAATGATAGTCCATACATAACCAACATCCAGAAATAAATACTGCGGGACAACATGCCCGGAATATAGAGTTTTGCAATAAACAAATATAACTGAAAGTAAAAACATAAAGCAATAAAGTAGAGTGGAATCCATCTTCATCTTCGGAATATCTGGTCACTGACTCCTTCTAGCAGTTCCTCTTCCACTCCTGTATATTCATCAAATCGAATTTGGGAAAGAGAACACCCATTAGAGCAAGTAACGGGCGGCAAGTAGTACAAGCAAGGGACGAGGATAGGAATATAATGAGAGAATCAAGTATATAGAAAATGAATCATGTAACAGGAAGATACCACATGTAAATGAAGATCATGCAAATTCAACTTATAAATAAGAATCATGAGACTGGTATTGACCAGATAACATGTAAACAAGAATCAAGAACTAGTAAACAGGGATCATATACTTGTAACGGGGCATGTAACATGTAACAGGAATATGCAAGTGCTCAGTGTTAATATTAAGTCTATTCATTTAATCAATCCTAGATAATGCATGTGATCCTATGTCCCATACAACAGGTCGGGTGCATACAAGCATGTTACGTTTGAACTATAATGGCGAATTATACAGGATCAAGTACTAGGGAATCATGTAACAGGTATCATGTACTCATATAATGGACTCTAGAGGTGGCCCCCATAGAGGCTAGAGGTGGCCCCCGTCACCCATTACGTAGCACTTAGCTCCATACGACGTGTAATCATGTGTTCATATAATGGAGTCTAGTGGTGGCCCTTGTAGAGGCTAGAGGTAGCCCCCGTCACCCATGACGTGGCACTTAGTTCTATGTGGTACTTAGTTCCATCTAACTTGTAATCATACATTCTCATCACGGGAAACACGGGCCCCCTACCGAGTACAATTTTCTATATATTCCACTACTAGGTCTTTCCCCAATACCCCGGCTTGTGATTCTTTTATAGTAATTAAACTTGGTGCGACAATGGGGATAGGGTCGGGACATAATTAGGGAGATATCAAGGGTTATGCAATGCTTGTAATGTATTTCCAGTCATAAAGGCAAAGAACAACATTATATGTATAAATGAACACAAGTCACAAGTCTGGGCAGTAAGACGTCACTGCATAAAGATCAACTTTCCTGCTGCCACAGGAAAGCAAATATGGTTCTGTCAAGAATTTTAGAAACTAGACTCATTTCTGGTTCTAGCGCATATACACACAACATATTAAAAATACAGAAACTAGGCAAATAATCTCGTTCTTTACTGATTACATGTTCAGGCAGCATGTAAGAGTTAAATACTTATAAACAAAAGTAACTTTTAAAATCATTTAAAAATCTCATAAAAATCATATTTAAACTCCTAACAGTGTTAATTATCAGTACAATTAATCTCATATTTTAATACTTAAATTAATCTACTGTTTCAGCTAGTTAAGCAGGGTGATGTATATTTTAAGCTGTATTCTAAAATTCAGACGTCACTGTACAAAAATATTAATATCTTGCAATTTGTATATCGAATTAAAAGACCGTTAGATGTTCTGAATTCCAGACACATAGAGCTACGATTCTCATTCAATAGGTTTTAACCAATGAAAAATAGAATCAGGTCAAAACTGAGTTTCTTTACTGAACAAGCATGCAGACAACAATCTAGAATCATGTTTGCATAAATATATTAAGTCAGAAAAATTATCAAATAATTCTAGAAAAAATTAGGTGACTCCTAATCATTTCTAGTTGTGTTCAGATTAATATCAAGTCTAAATTTTACTGTTATCATCTATTTTAATCAATAATTCTTGTAATCAGAAATCTGGAAATTTACAACCCAACAGTATTAAAAGTGTGATATCTTACAAATTACAGATCGAATTCCAGATCCATCAAAATTCTTGGAAATTATACTCATGGGGATATAGAAGCTATTCACAAGGTTTTATCAAATTCACATAGCAAGTGATTCAAAACTTCAATGCAATATGAAATAGGTAGCAAGCTAGCAAGCAAATTCGTGTTAATTGTCGACTATTAAAATATGCGAGTATACAATTCTATGGCTATTAATTCACAGAAATTCTACTTGGTTATTGGGATGAGATTTATACAATTACGTGGCATTTCATAGTAGTTAGTCTCCTGCAATTGTAGCATTCAATCATCAAATTATTCGATCTCCTACTTATAAACATTCGAATATACGTTTCCAATTCTTGTGTTCGTGTAGTGAAAATGATTTCAAGGAGTATTCATGATCGAATTACGAGTTACGGATCAATAATAATCCCATGGGATAATAGATATTAACGGGTAATCAACATGTGAAAGGGGTGAAAATGAGATTATCTCACGACAGATCAATAAAAGGTGTACTTACGGGATTCAAACAAAGCTTGTACGGAAACAAAAAGATGTACAAGAGAATACTTGCCTTAATAAGATGATGATGATTCTGATAATATTGTGAATAACAGGACGAGCATCCTGACGGTAACACGTGCAAAATACGTTCACCGAAGCACGTGTAAGATATGTGTATCGCAACCACAGCGAAAGTAGTAAATATGGTAACAACAGCCAAACGAGAGCGACAGTAGGGGCCTGATGGTCGAGACTGTGATTGCGGCAAGGAGAAGAGGCTGTCAACGACGGTAGTCAATGGTTCGAGTGCGGGCAGTGGATGGTGATGGTGTTGTGATGGTGATGGTGGAGGATGGCGGTAGTGGCGGTGAGGTGGTTGTTGGTGGTCATCGAGGAGGATGGGAGGGCTGGAGAAGGTCGGCGATCGAGGTCAGAGGGTGGAGCCGACGAGGATTGTGGTTGGGGTGGATAGGTTTCGGTGGGAGGAGGCAGGCATAGGCTCGACGAGGGGGAAGGATGGTGGGAGGAGAAGTGTACGAGGTTGAAGGAGGAGCGTCGATGGAGATCGACAGGGGCTCAGGTGGCTTCAGGTCCAGTGGTGGTCGGGGTGAGGTCAGAGGAGGAAGATGAGGGGGGTTGTACAGTAAGGGGGGAGTTTACACAATAGAGGAGATGAGGGGTTTTGGGGTTTGTATAGGGAAGAAGATGTAGAGGTTGGAGTTTTACTGTTGGGATAACAACAGGGAGAGAGAGAATAAGGGGATTAATGGGGGTGGTTAGGATTAGTAGGGGAGCGTGAGAGAGATTTGAGGGAGAAGGTGAGAGATTTGTTGATCTGGTCAATAGGCAGGTAGGAGGGAAAATTTGGGTTTGGGTTAACGGGTTTAATTGGGTATCCAAGGAGATCCAATAGCAGTATGGGCTTCAATAGCTGGCTCAAGATTTAAATAAAATAATACTACTAATATTGCGCCAGGATAGGCTTAGGACGTGGGTTTAAAAGGAAATAAAATAAGAGAAATACAACTCAGATTCAAGAGAATGAATAAAAGTGCATTTAAAAATAGAATTTACAAGAATACAATGACAGGGAAGAATACAATTTAGTACAATAAAAAAATGAGAGTTACAATATTGCAAGCAATCCTGTCTTTTCATGAGCAAACGAAGCACATAGAGATAGATTGCTATTATGTTCGTGAGTGATTTGAAGCAGGAACCATTTCTCTTTATTGTGTTACATCTTCACAGCATACAATAGACTTCTTCACCAAATCCCACACTATTCAAAGATTTTTTTACTTGGTGGGCAAATTCACATTGTTCGATCCACCGTGAGTTTGAGAGGGGGTGTTAGATATTGTATTATATATTTAGTCCCATATTGGGTTATGTATCAGTTTAGTATTTGGTTCCCCTCCTAAATAGGAGTCATTGAACTCAGTTATAATAAATCCTATAATATTTTCCAATCTCTCTGTTATCCATAACAGCCTGCATTGTTGGCTTGGACCGAACCTTTAGCCATTACAGTAGGAAAAAACAGGATAGTCCTCGAAGATTACATGTTCATAACTTGGGTTTTCAGGAACAATTTCGTTGAAGATCTGTGAGGTAATGGGAAGGAGACAGGACAAGAGGAAGAAAGAGAGGAAGAGTAGCATTTTTGTGAATAAGCCTAGAAATTCTGGGAGTTTGGATGAAGTGGTGGTAAGCCGCTTTAACAAATGAAAGAAGTACTCAATATTTTGTCTAAGAAATGAGTTTCATATGGAACTAAGTGTGGAATCCATTTAGAGCATCAATGACATAACTGTAAACAAAATCATTCGAAGATGTTAACTGAGAGTATAGAGACTGAAAAGACTACTTTATTGGATTCATATAATTGAATACATTAGTTTCTATATATAGGAGAGTACAGAAAGTAATATAAACCTACTTCAGATTTGAGACTAAACTAAGACTACTTTAACACTCCACCTCAAGCTGGTGCATAGATATTGTCGAAGCCAAGCTTGCTCAAGAATATTTGAAAAAACTTAGGAGGTATAAAAATACTTTAGTTGGGATATCAGCAAGTTCTTCACCGGATCAGACATATAAAAATGAAATAACCCTCTTCTCCCATTCATCTCGAACGAAGTGACAGTCAAATTCAATATATTTTGAAACACCATATTTTCAGAAATATGCATAGCAGCCTTGTTGTCACAACATAGATGGACTGGAGATAACACTGGGATTGCCAAGTCTCGAAGAAGTGATTTGAGCCATAAAACTCTAGAAACACAATGTCCAATGGCTCGGTATTTAGACACTACACTTGATTTGGCTACCATGGATTG
Organism: Hemerocallis citrina; assembly: GCA_017893485.1. Lineage (NCBI taxonomy): Eukaryota > Viridiplantae > Streptophyta > Magnoliopsida > Asparagales > Asphodelaceae > Hemerocallis > Hemerocallis citrina. The sequence continues at coordinate 217,730,146 of CM030364.1, read as the reverse complement.
TTTCTTACTTTTTCAAGATACAAGATTTTCTCCAAAGAATACAAAATACCCAATAGTTGAGCGCCTATCATCAACTGATCCTGCCTAGTCAGCATCAGAATATTCTCGTAAAGAAAGAGAATTACCAGGCCGGAAGAGAAGCCATTGCCCTAGGGCTTTCTTAAGGAAGCAAAAAAATGTGAACCACTGCTTACCAATGAGTGATGATCGTTGCATGCATAAAATGGCTGACTTGACTAACTGCAAAGGCAATATCTGGCCTAGTCACTGAGAGATATATGAGTTTTCCAACCAGCCTGCCATATTGACTTGGATCAGAGAACAATGCATCATTGGAGAAGGAAGGCAACTTAATATTGAGATCCATATATGTGTCACTGGGGTGACATTCCAACATTCTAGTCTCAGTAAGAATATCAAGGATATATTTTCTTTGAGAAAGAAAGATATCATCCTTTATGCGTGCAACCTCAATGCCAAGAAAATATCAAAGCGGACCAAGATCCTTAGTTTGAAAGGTTTGAGCCAACCGCTGTTTGATGTCTGCAATACCTTGCAGTGATAATGATACCATCAACATAGATTAACAGAATAACAATATCTTTGTTTCCTTTCTTTGTGAAGCGAAGAGAGAATGATCTACATTACTTTTTGAAAACCATAAGAGCACACAGCTTTGCTGAACTTTACAAATCAAGCTCGTGTAGATTGTTTAAGGCCATAAAGAGACTTTTTGAACGAACATACAAGATTCTACTCCTATCGCTCAAAACCTGGAGGCTGCTGCATATACACCACATTTTTAAAGTTTCCATAGAGAAATGCATTCTTGACATCAAGCTGATGAAGGGGCCAAAAATATTTTGATGCAAGAGAGATATGAACACGAACAGAAGTAAGTTTCGCAACCGGAGAAAAAGTCGCTACATAGTCGACCCCAAATTCCTATGTATAACCTTTAGAGACAAGAAAATCTTTGATTCGGTCAACTGTGCCATCAAGATTATGTTTGGCAATGAATAACCATTTACAACAAACTGTCTTACTACTCACAGAAAGGCGAACCAACTGTTAAGTATCATTATGCTGAAGAGCCTGCATTTCCTCTTTCATGGCTGCTATCCAACCCGGGTACTTGAGTGCTTCCTAAACATTGTTAGGAATAGAAATAAATTCAAAGAAGAGGTAAAAGCTCGAAAGGAACTAGTCAGTTTAGAAGAAGAAACAAACTTTGCAATAGGATAGTGAACACATGAACGCTTAGCTTTATGTTGACCAATAGGTAAATCATCTATGTTAAGGATATTACCGAAAGAAGTTGTTGGTACTGGTTGAACAACAGAGGGTACTGCTTGAATGGTCGAGTTTGAACGAGCCTTTTGTCTTCTAACATAAACCTAAAGTGGTGGTGATGGTGGCGGTGGCGGTGGCGGTGGTGGTGGGGATGGTGTTATTGTTGGTTGTGATGGTGGTGGATGTGGTGGGAAATCAAGACTCTCTACAACAACCCATGATAAATCATGATTGTGTGAAGGAATATGTTCAAAAAAGGGTTTATGTTCAAAAAATGAAACATCCGCTAAGGCAAACATTTTTTTTCCCGTGAAGGGCAATAGAAAAGATAATCTTTCAGAAAACGTGAATACCCAAAAAAATACATATTTAGTAGCATGCAGATCCAGTTTATCTATGCCTGGATGGAGATTCTGAACAAACCAAGTGCAACAAAAAACACGAGGTGTATTGAAAATGAATTTTTTGATGGAAATACCAATTTGAATGGGAAATGATTTTGAAGAATAGGAGTATGCATTCGGTTAATAAGAAAACATGCAGTGGGAATCACAAAACTTCAATAAACATAGGGACCTTCATTTCAAACATCAGAAAGTGAACAATACTAAGTAAATGTTGATTTTTTCATCTGCCACTCCATTTTGTTGAGGAGTGTAGGCGTAAGAATATTGATGAATTATTGTTGAAAATGGGAATTCATGCAATCTTTAGTATTATCAGAACGAAAATGTTTAAGAGTTATGCCAAACTGTGTTTGTATCTCGAAGAAAAATTCTTGAAAAACTTTAAATATTTCATAATGATTTTTCAAAAGAAATAACCACGTCATTCGAGAGAAATCATCAATAAATGAAATAAATAACAATTTATTAAACATTGGAAAATCAATAGGGCCCCAGACATCAGAATGTACTAAATCAAACAAATGTTTACTACACTTATGGATGCATCATGAGGAGAAACTCTATGATGTTTACCTAACTCACATGACTCATAAGATATCTTAAAGGAACGTTTACAACCTGAAACTAACTGCTTGAGGATCGTTGAGGAAGGATGTCCTAGTCGTGGGTGCCATAATTCAGAATCAGCAAAAGAATGAAAAGCCAAGACTGGAGAATCCAAGATATATAACCCATATTGTTGACGAATGGTGCCAATCACCTTGCTCGTCGTAGTATCCTGAAACACACAATGAGAAGATAAAATGTCACTGAAAAGTTTAAATCTTTGCAAAATTTAGGAACTGATAATAAGTTATTAGGAAAGTTAGGAATACGTAAAACCGATTCAAGGTGATGGTTCGGCGAAAGGGAGATATCCCCCACCCCTTCAATAGGGACATGTGAGAGAAAAAAATACGAAGAAAGCGATAAATGAGTCATATGTTCAGAAGTACCTGAATCAATTATCCATTGATATGAGAAAACATGACATACATTACCCGAGTAAACATAGTTACCAAAAGGAGGGGCAGGATATTGCGGAAGTCTTGATACTCTTCAGCAATAATGATAGATTGGAAGGAGGTTGACTTATCTGTAGGAGCAGCAGTGGAAGGAGAAACTACAGTTGGAGGAGAGGAGGTCGCCATTGGAGAAGACGGGGATGTCACTATTGTATTAGTGGTCGTCGCCATAGGAACATATCCAGATTAGATCTGAAGGAGAAAACATTTGAGAATGAGAGATGATGATTGTAGAGGACATAAAAAACTGGCACACATTACTGAACAGCGTGCATCACGGGGCATTTGCTTTTTTTCAACCTTTTTTTTATTACAAAAACTGGGAGAGAAGAGGTGTTGCGGGTTGCGCGTTTCAGGGATACGGGTGGAGGAAGAGGATCAAATCCGGGTTGAAGAACAGGGTGATGTCGGGTTGCGGGTCGAGGTGGTTGCAGGTTGTGGCTGCAGTGAGGAAGGGAGGGAAGTTCCGAGGAGGATAAGCGGTGTCTGGGAGGAAGGCGCGTGCGACGGGAAGGCGGTGGGCCGAGGAAGAGGGCATCGGCAGTGGTAGCGGACTTTGGGATGGGAGGGAGGACGACGGCATCGGAGGACGGTGGCAGAAGAGGCCGTCGGGATGGGAGGGAGGACGTCGGCATCGGGATGGGAGAGAGGAGAGTTAAGGTTTTGGGTTTGGAAACAGTGATGATGAAGAAGAAGAAGAAGAAGAAAGGGGGCTTGGTTTTTTTTTTCTTCTTTTTTTTAGAGAGCGAGGGAGAGAGAGAGAGACTCTATTTTTCTTATGGGAAATTTTGATGTAATCTTTTCGGCTCTATACCATGTTAATTGAGAGTACATAGACTTAAAATAATACTTTATTGGATGCATATATAACTGAATACACTGGTTCCTATATATAGGAGAGTACATAAAGTAATATATAAATCTACTTCAGATGTGGGACTAAACTAAGACTATTTAACACAAGATAAATAATCTTAGGGTATATAACTGTTGAATTATTGGTTTTAACACTCTGAATTAGCTATTGGAAAACCATACAGTTAGATTAAATGCTCAAGAGTACACAAAAGATAATACCTGAACCTCCAACGTATGTATGGCTAAGATTTCAAGTGATCGACAAAATCAATGTTATGGAAAGAAACAACAGAATATTTTTAAGAAAAAGAGGAATGCTAGGGACAAGGATCCTGAAACCTAGTACATTGGGAAATACTAAGTTCACACTCTGTTAAGAAAAAAACAATACCTTCATCTGAGCCGAACAAATTTCATAATGGTTGATTTGTTCACTGAGATGCTGTCACATACTGCTAAAAAAAATTGAACTATCTACAATGACTATATACTGATAGCAGAATTTGATGTTCCTCATGTGTTCCATATCAATAAAACAAACTCCGATTAAGCTTGAATAGTAGGACAGCATGGAGTTTCCTAGGACGGCATGTGAACTTCCAAATGGAATCAACGGAAGGAGTTAAAAAGTACTCACTAAATGACCACTTGGTCAATTTTTTATTGTTCTCAAGAAATGCTTGTGTTCTGAAAGCTTTAGTGCTTTCGCTTGTTAAAACCACCTATTCAAGCTCTCACAAAAACGAAAGAAAGAAAGAAAGAAAGAAAGAAAGAAAGAAAGAAAAGAAGAAGGCCGTGTGAGGGAGAAAAAAAAAGAATAAAAGTTCAAAATTTTACTATTGTTTTCACAACCGAACCATACTAGCTTTCGAAGGGATGCACGAGTGCAGTAAGAGTTAAGGTGGATTTCCCCACCACAGCAAATTACAATATAAACTCCTAATAAGACTTGCTATATCTGTCTATTCTCACAAGCGTCAAAGACTTGCTCTCATTTAAAGTCACAACTCTTCCCACTTAAATGCTAATTCTCACATGCATCATATTCCTATTACTAGGTTGTATTCAGGTTACAGATTTCTCTCTCATTATCATCAAAGGATTGGTTTTATCCAAGCCAGAAAGTCCACACTGTCTCCGTCTGAGTGTCTATTGTCCACATACATACCAGAATTTTTTCCATTTCCCATTCCTCTTGGCATTCATGCATTTGCATCAGAGACTTTGGTTTATCCCAAGTCACGGTTGCAATAAATCTCGAAGTAATTAATTGAAGTCTATATTTCCACCTGGTTGCCATTGATACCAGCGATAGTCAATTGTAAATTTAGGCAATTAACAAACTCATCATATGAACAACTGATTCTAAATAACAAAAGAATTATATCAGTAAATATCTCTTTTACTGGACACAATGTAAATCATAGTCTATGTGACTTCTAGTTTAATTTTAACACAACTTTCAACTGAACAAGAGAATTTTCATGTATATCCAACAAACACCATACATGTATATGTATATCTGTGTCCGTACTTTTTTAGCTTAAATCATTTTACTCTATAACTCAACTATAGGGTCAATTATATCTCAGTTATTAATCTAATTACTTCCACTTATAAATCGAGTTAAATACAGACTGATGTCTGAAATCATTTCCTTTGATTCCCTAACATCCATCCCCCCTACCGCCATGGCGGTTAGCCCCAAAATTCCTGAATTGTATTAGGTTTCATGGTTAACCTTTAGTTTGTGTCCGCAAGTTGGTTCAACAAGCATATCAGAAAATGCCATGGTTAGGAGCCCAGATAAGAGGGGAAGCTTATGAAGCATATAAGAATGAGAGATGGTCAAACAAATGAAGAACATGATAATAGATGAATCTGGAACAACCCAATTGATGCTGCTTGTTTTTGGGTGTGGGGGCAACATGTGTGAGTTCTTGTAATTTGTGAAGCGGAAGATGCGGTACTGGTGCTGATCCAATCCTCGCTTGTAGGACCGACTCGGGGGTAGCAGGGGGGAGGTAGAGGTCGGATGCTCGGCTCGGGCTTTTGTACCTGCACACTGCCTAAAAACACTGGGAGAAGTCCCGGCGACAGACCCTCCTACGATCGAGTCAGTTATTGAGAAAGTAACAGTGGCTAGGGTTCAGGTGGGGAAAATTTTATTGCCTTTGAAAGTGGAGAGGGGGTCTATTATTTATAGGCAGGGGAAAATGGGTCTAGGACCGTAACGGGCCGAGTCGGACCAACTTTCTAGTGGGCCTGAGATGGTAGAAGCCCGTTGGACTTATTTGACTTGATGATCATGGAGGAGCGAAATTGAGTGGATCTGATGGCCCTGATGGGGCCACATCATCTACACCAAATCAGGAGCCCCCCACTCCTAGAGGGCTGTGTAAGTCAGCCGTGGAGTAGTAGTTTGTCTCTGTAGGAAGAGCGGAGCGGTGTGTTCGGCGAGTATGATTCGTAGAGTCTCAGAGAGGTAAGTGGGATAGGACGAAGGAAATTTCCTGGAGAGTAAAGATGCCGAGGGTCGGGAGCCGAGCGTCGAGCGTAGATCACTAGCCTGTGATAGAGCCAGGAATTAGCTCGGAGCTCATGCCGAGCATTGAGGGTCAAGAGTCGATGGTCGAGCCCATATGCTTGTTGGATGTTAGGGTGGGGCTTGAGGTCAAAGTCGAGCGTCGAGCCCATATAGCTTGAGAAAGCTAGGGCGTGGCTCGAGGTCAATGCCGAGCATCGAGCCTATATAGCTTGTGTGCCGAGCGTCGAGCCCCCTGCTTGTGAGAAATCTAGGGCATGGCTCGAGGTCATTGCAGAGCGTCGAGCCCATGCAGCTTGTGAGAAAGCTAGGGTGTGGCTTGAGGTCAATGTCGAGCATCGAGCCCCCCTGCTTGTGAGAAATCTAGGGCGTGGCAAGAGGTATTGCTGAGCATCAAGCCCGTATAGCTTGTGAGAAAGCTAGGACATGGCTCGACGTCAATGTCGAGCATCAAGCCTATACAGCTTGTGAGAAAGCTAGGGTGTTGCACGAGGTCAATGCCGAGCGTCGGGCCCCCTGCTTGTGAGAAGGCTAGGGCATGGCTCGAGGTCATTACCGAGCATCAAGCCCATATAGCTTGTGAGGAAGCTAGGGCGTGGCTCGAGGTCAATGCCGAGCGTCGAGTCCATATAGCTTGTGAGAAAGCTAGGGTGTGGCTCGAGATCAATGCGGAGCGTCGCTTGTGTGAAAGCTAGGGCATGGCTCGAGGTCAATGCCGAGCGTCGAGCCCATACAGCTAGTGAGAAAGCTAGGGTGGGGCTCGAGGTCAATGCCGAGTGTCGAGCCCCCCTGCTTGTGAGAAAGCTAGGGCGTGGCTCGAGGTCAATGCCGAGCGTCGAGCCCATACAGCTTGTTGGAAAGCTAGGGTGTGGCTCGAGGTCAATGCTGAGCGTCGAGCCCATATATCTTATTGGAAATCTAGAGCGTGGCTCAAGGTCAATGCCGAGCGTCGAGCCCCCTACTTGTGAGAAAGCTAGGACGTGGTTCGAGGTCAATGTCGAGCGTCAAGCCCATACATCTTGTTGGAAAGCTAGGGTGTGGCTCGAGGTCAATGCTGAGCATCGAGTCCATATAGCTTGTGAGAAAGCTAGGGTGTGGCTCCAGGTCAATGCCGATCTTCGAGCTTATACAGCTTGTGAGAAAGCTAGGGTTTGGCTCGAGGTCAATACCGAGCGTCGAGCCTCCTTGCTTGTGAGAAAGTTAGGTCGTGGCTCGAGGTCATTACTGAGCGTCGAGCTCATATTGCTTGTGAGAAATCTAGGTTGTGGCTCGAGGTCAATGCCGAGCGTCGAGCCCCCCTGCTTGTGTGAAAACTAGGGCATGGCTCGAGGTCAATGCCGAGCATCGAACCCATACATCTTGTGAGAAAGCTAGGGTGTGGCTCGAGGTCAATGCCGAGCGTCGAGCCCCACCCGCTTGTGAGAAAGCTAGGGCGTGGCTCGAGATCAATGCCGAGCGTCGAGCCCATACAGCTTGTTGGAAAGCTAGGGTGTGGCTCGAGGTCAATGCCAAGCGTCAAGCCCCCTGCTTGTGAGAAAGCTAGGGCATGACTCGCGGTCATTGCTGAGCGTCGAGACCATATAGATTGTAAGGAAGCTAGGGCATGGCTCGAGGTCAATGCTGAGCGTCGAGCCCATACAGCTTGTTGGAAAGCTAGGGAGTGGCTCGAGGTCAATGCCGAGCGTCGAGCCCATATAGCTTGTGAGAAAGCTAGGGTGTGGCTCAAGGTCAATGCCGAGCGTCTAGCCCATATAGCTTGAGAAAGCTAGGGTGTGGCTCAAGGTCAATGCCGCGCGTCGAGCCCGTACAGCTTGTTGGAAAAGCTAGGGCGTGGCTCGAGGTCATTGCCGAGCGTCAAGCCCATACAACTTGTTGGAAAAGCTAGGGTGCTATACGTGATGCTGACGTCATGGGGGGGGGGGGGGGGAGGGGGGAGAATTGAGGCGTTGAAATCTTATCAGCCGTTAGATCTTGATGATTAAGTTTTAACGGTCAAGATTCTAATGCGGAATTTGAGGCATCGATAGTTTCTCTATAAATCCTTCACCCCTCTTCCATTTCTTTACTTTGCTTTCTCTTTGTAAAAATCGGAGTTTCTCTCTATATCCGCCAGCGACAACTTTTCCGTTGACCTTTCGTTCACAAAATCTAAGTTAGTATTGCTTTTGTTATGATGCGATCTCAGTCCGATTCCGAAGCGAGTGCCTCCGGTCGGGATGAGGGGGATCGTCAGTCGGACTCCACGTCCTGGGATCTTGACGACCGAGTCTTGGATGTGGTGCTGCTCCGTAGTTGCAAGCCGTATGTGGTGGAGTCTAGCAGCTCCACTGGTGTGGTCGAAGTACTGGGTGAGGAGGTCGAGGAAGGAGCGGTGGATGAGGGAGTCGGGGAAGGAGTGGAGGATCAGGAAGTCGCGGAAGGAGTTGAGGAAGGAGTGGCGGAGGGGGGTAGTGTTGCTGCTGATTTTGGTGTAGGAGCAAACAGATGAATTTGTGGATTCTTGGAGAAAATAATAAAGCAAACCTGTTGACCTGTTGACCAGTCTCTTGCTGCTGCCGTGAACTTGCAAAATTTGCAATACACCGGGATGGATCCTGGCGACGCACCCTCCGATGCTCAAGTCAGTAATCAGAATGATTAAGAAAGAGCTTTTATTGGAAAAAGATTGATTACCTGGTAACAGTGGGGGGAAAGGGGTTTTTATAGTCTGCTTAGGGATCCGTTTCGAGATAAGAACATATCTCTACTTTCCGATGTGAATGGTTAGAAGCGGTTAAGATCACTTTTTAGGGATAATTATGAATCTGAATTCTTCTTTATCCTTTTGAACTAGTTTGTAACGGGGTGGGACCCATACCTAGTAAGACGGATCCATTTATGGGTTATTGGGCTTTGAAGAAAGACACAGTATCCATTTCAGACTCGTTTGTAGGTAAAATTACCGTTTTACCCCTGAGCTTTAAGATTCGTGTTCGATTCGAACGGTCCCGATTTAATCCCTTTTTTAGCCATTTCACGAGCCACCCACTCCTAGAGACTGAGTTCTAACAGTCTTTAAGGAGTAGTTTGTTGTCCTAATGACGTACGGAATTTTATCGGAGTTCTTAAGGGAGTTCGGATCTTGTTCGGGGTGTAACGATGTTATTCTAAGCTTGTAAAAATGCCCAAAAATATCCTCAGAATTTTCGGGATTTTTTGTAATTTTTCCATTTTTTTGAATTTTTTATTCATTTTCCGAATTAAATAATTAATTATCGAAAATTTTAATTAATTATTCTAATTTAATAATTATTATTTTCATAATTTTAAAATAATTTTTTGAATTAATAATTATTTTTAGAATTTTTTAATTAAATTTTCGGATTTTTTAAATAATTAATTCAAATAAATAAATAAATAAATAAATAAAATATTACCTGGACACGTGGCACATTTCTGGATGTCGATCATGATCAAATGGCGCACATCACAAAGCGGATCATTTTCTGGACACGTAGCACGTTTCTAAGCGTTGATCGTGTCGTGGCGCGAATTTTGGGATGATCGGACGGCTTGTGTAGATCGGCAGCATTTTTCTCCACAGGTGGAGGTCGGTGCCCCGGTAGCTCGGCACCCGTCCTCTGATCTGGCCGACCATTAGAGGTGACGCCACGTGACATTTTTTTTGCTCTTTCTCCCGCTCTGTTTCTTTTTTCTCCTTCGACTGTCTTCTTCTTCGTCATCGACCTCGAGCTTGAAGACAGAGGGGAGCTCGGTGAGTTGACGAAGGAGATGGACGAGGAGCTTGCGACGAGGAGGCGAGCTTGAGGCGAGCTCGGCGAAGGGATTCTTTGAGGGCGAGCAGATGGTGATGGGGAGCTCGCTGATGGTCGGCGAGGGGAGCTCACAAAGTGGGTAGCGGTGGCGATGTGGATTCGAAGCTTGACGAAGCTTCGAGCTCGGCACCGGAGCTCGATGGCATTCGGCAACGATCTAGGCCACGATGGTATAGCTTGGCGACGGTGGAGGCGGAGCTCGGAGGTTGAGCTCGGCATGGTGAGGAGCTTCGGAGCTTGATAATGGGTCGAGCTTGGAGATAATGGAGCTCGGAGTTGGGTTGGAGGCAAGATCGACGGGGGAGCTCGAAATGGAGCCTGGAGCTCGAAGATGGTGGAGGTGGTCGGAGCTTCGACGAAGGAGCTCGACGAGTGGAGTGGAGCTCGAAGGTGATCTTCGGGCGAGGAGAGCTCGACTGCGATTGGGTTTAATGATCAGTGTTGAGGAAGAAGGAGACGGAGGTTGAAGATGACGAGCTTGGGGTGCTCGAGCTTTGGCGAGGAGAGGTCATTGGAGCTCGGTCGTTTGAAGAAGAAGCTGGTTTTTTTTTTTGGCGCCAAAGCACAGGGAAGAAGAGGTGAAGTTGGTATGGAGTTCGGGTTTGGATCCCTAACGGGTTCGAACCCGACCCGCTAACCCCCCCCTTTTTTTTGGCCGTAGAATCTGAGCCATGGATCACATTTGTGCACGAATTTTGAGGCAAAAATTTTCTCCATTTTGCAGCTCGGTAGCTCAGTAGCTCGGATTTCATATCCGAGCTACGTGGCTCCATCTGGACGGTTGATCACGATCTTGGCACGAATCACAAGGCAAGAGGCCCAGATCGCGAGAAAACATGATCTTGTCGTTTTGTGGACACGTGGCGAAATCTGAGCCATCCATTAGCCATTGGTGCGAACATCTGGACGATCTAACGGTCCAAGGAGCTCGGGGGTATTTTTTCCCAATACGGAGTTCGGTGCCCTGGTAGCTCGGCGTTGTGGCTCGGGGGCATCTTTCCCCGAATGAGCACCTCGGTAGCTCGGCGTAGTTGTGTTGCGATCCACTTTCCCGGTTCTACGGAGGTCCGATCGGGGCGTGCGACCCCTTGTTTCGAAGCTAACTCGGAGGTATACATGTTCTCTTCAGAAATGGGTTGAAGAATCACCATTCTTCATGGTCAAAATAGTCCCGCAACATCTTTGTCTTGAGGAGTATTTTGGTCTTCAAAATCTTCGAAGAGGAGCTCCATTCCTAGGGGCGAACAAGATGGGCTAGGAAGATCCTCGTAAGAGCCATGAGAAGATCCATTCTTGGAGGTGAGTGCAAGGAGCAACTCTAGGGGGGAGTTTTGAGCTCCGAACTTGCTGAGAAGATATCCGCTTTGGAGGCGAGCGGAGTGAAGAGCTTGGCTCTAGGAGAGAGCCATTTAGGATACGAGTTTGAGGAGCAACTCTAGGAGAGATTTGTGCTCCGAACTCATTAAGAAGAAGTCCGCTTTGGAGGCGAGCGGAGGGAAGAGCTTGGCTCTAGAAGAGAGCCATTTAGGAGACGAGTTTGAGGAGCAACTCTAGGAGAGAGTTGTGCTCCGAACTCGTTGAGAAGAGTTCCACTTTGAAGGCGAGCGGAGTGAAGAGCTTGGCTCTAGGAGAGAGCCATTTGGGAGACGAGTTTGAGGAGCAACTCTAGGAGAGAGTTGTGCTCCGAACTCGTTGAGAGGAAGTCCTCTTTGGAGGCGAGCGGAGTGAAGAGCTTGGCTCTAGGAGAGAGCCATTTGGGAGACGAGTTTGAGGAGCAACTCTAGGAGAGAGTTGTGCTCCGAACTCGTTGAGAGGAAGTCCTCTTTGGAGGCGAGCGGAGTGAAGAGCTTGGCTCTAGGAGAGAGCCATTTGGGAGACGAGTTTGAGGAGCAACTCTAGGAGAGAGTTGTGCTCTGAACTCATTGAGAAGAGGCCAACTCGGGAGGTGTAACGCCCCGCCCCAATACTCAGACAAATTATAAATACTATGTAGTACAACTGCCCACCACAGGCTGCCTCTCAAAAGGTGGTTAACCGGATTGGTAACTCTTGATCATTAGCTAATAGTATTTATACTCAAATTATCACATCAAACCTCCCATGTAGGACTAAATTTCTCAATCTCAATCTCAAATCCCGCGCATACCAGTTGACTGATCTACCCACCAGTCGACTGTTCGTTCGAGATATGGGGTATTACATACTCCCCCCCTTAGAAATCAGCGTCCTCGCTGAGTACAGGGCACATATCTAGTGTAGGACCGCCCTTTCTAGCCGATGTAGTATATTCCCTTATCCCGGAGATCCGTCACTCTCAACACCGCAGATCGGATACCCGGCTATCAATCACTACCTGTGACTCTCAATACCGCAGAATATACCCGACCCCGGAGATCAATGACTCTCAGCACCGCAGATCGTAGGACCTCTACTACACCCGGTGTCGAAAGTCAGCTCTGATACCATTTGTAACGCCCCGCCCCAATACTCAGACAATTTTTAATATTTTTAGAAGACAAATTAGATACTATGTAGTACAACAGCCCACCACAGGCTACCTCTCAAAAGGTGGTTAACCAATTAGGTGACTCTTGATCATTGGCTAATTATATTTATACTCAAATTATCATATCAAACTTTCCATGTCGGACTAAATTTCTCAAATCCTTCTCAAATCCGTCTCAAATATGCAGTACCAGTCGACTGTACGATCGACCAGTCGACTGTTCGCAGCCAAACTGGGGTATTACATAAGGGGGGTCTTTGATACCATATGTAATACCCCAGATCTCGAGCGAACAGTCGACTGGTGGGTAGATCAGTCGACTGGTATGCGCGGGATTTGAGATTGAGATTGAGAAATTTAGTTCCACATGGGAGGTTTGATGTGATAATTTGAGTATAAATACTATTAGCCAATGATCAAGAGTCACCTAATTGGTTAACCACCTTTTGAGAGGTAGCCTGTGGTGGGCAGTTGTACTACATAGTATCTAATTTGTCTTCTAAAAATATTAAAAATTGTCTGAGTATTGGGGCGGGGCGTTACAACCAACTTTCGACACCGGGTGTAGTAGAGGTCCTACGATCTGCGGTGCTGAGAGTCATTGATCTCCGGGGTCGGGTATATTCTGCGGTATTGAGAGTCACAGGTAGTGATTGATAGCCGGGTATCCGATCTGCGGTGTTTAGAGTGACTGATCTCCGGGATAAGGGAATATACTACATCGGCTTGAAAGGGCGGTCCTACACTAGATATGTGCCTTGTACTCAGCGAGGACGCTGATTTCTAAGGGGGGTGTATATAATACCCCAGATCTCGAACGAACAGTCAACTGGTGGGTAGATCAGTCGACTGGTATGCGCGGGATTTGAGATTGAGATTGAGAAATTTGGTCCCACATGGGAGGTTTGATGTGATAATTTGAGTATAAATACTATTAGCCAATGATCAAGAGTCACCAATCCGGTTAACCACCTTTTGAGAGGCAGCCTGTGGTGGGCAGTTGTACTACATAGTATTTATAATTTGTCTGAGTATTGGAGCGGGGCATTACAAATGGTATCAGAGCCGTCTTTCGACACCGGGTGTAGTAGAGGTCAGTAAGATCTCCGGGGTCGGGTATACTCTGCGGTGTTGAGAGTCACAGGTAGTGATTGATAGCTGGGTATCCGATCTGCGGTTTTGAGAGTGACTGATCTCCGGGATAGAGGACTATACTACATCGGCTAGAAATGGCGGTCCTAAACTAGATGTGTGCTCTGTACTCAGCGAGGACGCTGATTTCTAAGGTGGGGTGTATGTAATACCCCAGTTTGGCAGCGAACAGTCGACTGGTCGATCGTACAGTCGACTGGTACTGCATATTTGAGACGGATTTGAGAAAGATTTGAGAAATTTAGTCGCACATGGGAAGTTTGATATGATAATTTGAGTATAAATATAATTAGCCAATGATCAAGAGTCACCTAATTGGTTAACCACCTTTTGAGAGGTAGCCTGTGGTGGGCAGTTGTACTCCATAGTATCTAATTTGTCATCTAAAAATATTAAAAATTGTCTGAGTATTGGGGCGGGGCGTTACAGGAGGCGAGTGGGATGAAGGGCTTGGCTCTAGGAGAGAGCCATCTGGGAGACATGTTTGAGGAGCAACCCTAGGAGAGAGTTGTGCTCTGAACTCATTGAGAAGATGTCTGCTTTGGAGGCGAGCAGAGCGAAGGGCTTGACTCTAGGAGAGAGCCATTTAGGAGACAAGTTTGAGGAGCAACTCTAGGAGAGAGTTGTGCTCCGAACTCGTTGAGAGGAAGTCCACTTTGGAGGAGAGCGAAGTGAAGAGTTGGGCTCTAGGAGAGAGCCATTTGGGAGACGAGTTTGAGGAGCAACTCTAGGAGGGAGTTGTGCTCCGAACTTGTTGAGAAGAGGCCAACTCGAGAGGCGAGCGGGACGAAGGGCTTGGCTCTTGGAGAGAGCCATCTGGGAGACAAGTTTGAGGAACAACCCTAAGATAGAGTTGTGCTCCGAACTCGTTGAGAAGAGGTCCGCTTTGGAGGCGAGCGGAGCAAAGGGCTTGGCTCTAGGAGAGAGCCATTTGGGAGACGAGTTTAAGGAGCAACTCTAGGAGAGAGTTGTGCTCCGAACTCGTTGAGAAGAGGTCCGCTTTGAAGGCGAGCGGAGCGAAGAGTTTGGCTCTAGAAGAGAGCCATTTGGGGGACGAGTTTGAGGAGCAACTCTAGGGGAGAGTTTTGAGCTCCGAACTCGCTTAGAAGAGGCCCCCTCGGGAGGCGAGTGGGACGAAGGGCTCGGCTCTAGGAAAGAGCCATTTGGGAGATGAGTTTGAGGAGCAACTCTAGGAGAGAGTTGTGCTCCGAACTCGTTGAGAAGAGGTCCACTTTGGAGGCGAGCGGAGCGAAGGGCTTGGCTCTAGGAGAAATCCATTTAGGAGACGAGTTTGAGGAGGAACTCCAGGAGAGAGTTGTGCTCCGAACTCGTTGAGAAGAGGTCCGCTTTGGAGGCGAGCGGAGCGAAGAGCATGGCTCTAGGAAAGAGCCATTTGGGAGACAAGTTTGAGGAGCAACTCTAGGAGAGAGTTTTGAGCTCCGAACTTGTTCTCTAAGTGAGAGAATCAACAGTTGTGGGAGCAGTTCCGAATGGCGAACCACTTCTTACTTGCTTATGAGCAAGTAGTCGAAGCAGAGTCGAGCCAAGTGTTGGAGTCCGAACTCGCCGTTTAAGAGAGAGGATCAATGGTTGTGGGAGCAGTTCCGAATGGCGAACCACTTCTTACTCGCTTATGGTCAAGTCGTCGAAGCGGAGTCGAGCCAAGTGTTGGACTCCGAACTCGTCGTTTAAAAGATTCAACAGTTGTGGGAGCAATTCCGAATGGCAAACCACTTCTTACCCGCTTGTAAGCGAGTAGTTAAAGAGGAATCGAGCCAAGTTTTGAACTCTGAACTTGTTGTTAGAGGGGGTTAACGAGTTGTAGGAGCAATTTCGAATGGTGAGCTACCCTGTCCTTGCTTGTTTGCAAGCGGCTAAAGCAACGTCGAACCAAGTGTTGGACTCCAAACTCATTTTTTGAGCTTAGTAAGTTGTGGGGGCAGCCATGTAGGAGAAGCTGGACTCTGAACTCACCATTTAACGAGTCGTAGATGTGACTCGGAGAGATAGAGATGAAGCAAGAGTAATAATTTTCAATGAAAAAATGCTAAGTTTTATTGAGATAAACTATGTGGCCGCTTCAATAGGGCAAGCCATTATTACATGCTATTGACCGGTTTACAAGCATCGGCCTTATTGAAAATCAAGACCCTACTTCTACGATAAGGTGAAGACCTCTTGGGAGGAGCTGGGTTCTCCCTCCATTGGACCTCCTTAGATGAGGTGGAAGACGGCCCCAGGTTCTGATTCTTGAAGCTCGGCGGGCCTCTCTGTTCGTTTGTAGGCTCCTTAGGAAGGAAGCTCGGCCCCATCTTTTTGGACGAACTTGGTCAGGTGTCCCCGCTGTATGAGTTCTTCGATCTCCTCCTTGAGAGCCCGACAATCATCCGTGTCACGGCCGTGGTCCCTGTGCACCACTTATCCTTGTTCCTCTTCTTGCCAGGGGTATTCATTCTAGGGGGAGTGCGGAGTAGCCCTTCTTTGTCCACCTCCATAAGAACTTCTGATATATTAGCAATGAGGGGGGTGAATTTCTCAAAACGAGGAGTCGGGCGGCGCTGGCCATTGCCGTCCCTTTGGGATTTTTGGAACCCCTCTTCGCTCGTATTCTTCTGTTTGTTCCCAAAAGATGATTCCTCAAGAGTAGGGGGGTTTAGAGCCTCTTCCACTCATATGTACTTCTCCATCCTAAGTAAGAGTTCTGAGAAGTCTCGAGGAGGCTTCTTGACAAGGGATGCCCTGAGGTTGGCATTAGTGACGTTGTGCTGGAATGCGGCAGAGGCTACTGATTGGTTGAGGAAGGGAATGGACCGGTCTTCGGCGGTGAAGCATCGAACGTAATCCCTTAGGAGTTCACCCTTTCTGTAGTTGAGGGTCACCAGAGATACACTTGTTTTCTCGGTCCGGCGGCTACTCACGAAATGAGTAAGGAAGAGCCCTTCGAACTGATCGAATGAGAAGATAGAGGCCGGAGCGAGTCGAGAGTACCATTCTCTCGCAGGCCCCTTCAGCGTGGCAGGGAAGATCTTGTAGAGGAGGGCGTTTGAAACATGGTGGATCATCATTAGAGTTTTGAAACTTTCTATGTGATCCGCGGGGTCCGACTCCTCGGTATACGACTCGAAGTGAGGCGGCTTGAAGTTTTCTGGGATGTTGGCCTCCATGATGGTGCGGGAGAATGGAGGTCTGCTCGGGCGGAGGTTTATCGCCCGTTGCTCTTCTTCGCTGTCAATTCGGCTGAGGCGCCTCTCCATCTCGTGGAGATGGCGGTAGACTAAGTCTTCTCTTTGATCATATCTTGCTGAGCCTCGGGACTCATCTTCGTACGAGGGTGGACTGGGGCTGCGGCGATGGTAGCTTGGAGATGGCCGAGGACTGGGAGTGTGAAGGCAGTGACTCCTAGCTGGCTCATGAATAGGTGGCCTTGGATCGTTATTTGGGGCGTTATTGAGGGCCCGTAAGACTGCCGCTTGGAAGTCTTGAAGCTTTGCCCTTGTGACTGGTGTCTCTCCAGCTTGACAGTCCCTATGTGTGGCTCGGCTTACTGGAGAATGAGTTCTCCAACGATGAAGCTGAGGGGACTCTCTTCACCTTCTCAGGGGAGGGGATCTTCTGGTCCTCGGTTGGCGGGGGGTCCAGACTCTTGAGGCCCCTAGGTGCTCAGGTTGATGTACTCCCCCAAGGGCTTGACATCCATTCAGGCGGGTTCGGAGGTCGACCCCCTTTTGGCAGTCGGCAATCACTTGACGAAGATCCCGCTCGGGAGGGCTTTGAGAAGCCATAGATTCAACTGAAGGATTGGGACCCGCGACATGGTCATGAGAAGGATGTTGCTTCGGACAACTCTGACGGGAGCCCCCCTGGGCAGCCCCCCGAGACCCTGGAGGGGCCTTTTGAGGAGGTGAACCTTGAGCTGGAGGAGGGGGAGGAGGAAGAGAAGTGGTTCTTCGGCTGGAGACCGCTGCCTTCCCCTTCTGTTTTGGATGCATGGCTTGAAACTAGTCTCGCTGATGAAGTTAGGTCGGGTTGCTTTTTTGTTCCCACAAACGGCGCCAATCTGTTGCTGCTGATTTTGGTGTGGGAGCAAACAGATGAATTTGTGGGTTCTTGGAGAAAACAATAAAGCAAACCTATTGACCTGTTGACCTTCACCAAATTGTTGACCAGTCTGTTGCTGCTGCCGCAAACCTGCAAAATGTGCGATACACCGGGATGGATCCCGGCGACGCACCCTCCGATGCTCAAGTCAGTAATCAGAATGATTAAGAAAGAGCTTTTATTGGAAAAAGATTGATTACCTGGTAATAGTGGGGGAAGAGGGGTTTTTATAGTCGCCTTAGGGATCCGTTTCGAGATAAGAACATATCTCTACTTTCCGGTGTGAATGGATAGAAGCGTTTAAGACCACTTCTTAGGGATAATTATGAATCTGAATTCTTCTTTATCCTTTTGAACTGGTTTGTAATGGGTTGGGACCCGTACCCAGTAAGACGGATCTGTTTATGGGTTAATGGGCTTTAAAGAAAGACTAAGTCCCCATTTCAGGCCCGTTTGTAGGTAAAATTAATTACCGTTTTACCCCTGAACTTTAAGATTCGTGTCCGATTCGAACAGTCCCGATTTAATCCCATTTTTAGCCATATCAGGTAGTGAGGAAGGAGAGGTTCTCCCCCGTCTCCCACCTTTGGCGACACCGTCTCCTTCGAGGGCTCCTCGTATTCGAAAGAAGAAGAGGAAGTGGCGCCTACCGAACAATCCGAGGACGTCGAATGAGTTCGAGCCCAGGTACGGGCTCGACGTCCAAGGACATCAGGATGTATCCTGATGATATCGAGAACTTGGTTCAATTTATGGTGGAGATATCTTCGCCGGGCCGGACCCAGATAAAGATGGAAAAAGTTCAGTGCGTTCAGACTGCCGACTACCTGCCCGTGATAAGGGTCAGTTATTTCATTGGGCGGGAGTATGAGCTGATGATCCCAAGACCTGGTCTCTGCCCTACCACCGAGTTGGCCCCCGATTTCTGCATGTTTCCCGAGGATGCCTTCGTTTCAGGGCTAAGGCTGCCGTTGCACCCGTTCACCAAGAGGGTGCTGAGGTGGGGGGACCTCTGTCTGATGCAGTATGGTCCTAACCCTTGGAAGCAGTTGGTCTGCTTCATTCCGAAGTGTGAGGAGAAGAAGGTTCCCCGAAAACTGAAGTATTTTCGGGCCGTCTTAGGGGTGAGCTCGCTTGGAAATCAGGAGGGCATTTACTATATATCACCTCGCCCCCACAAGAAGGTGATGCTCGGGCATCCAGACTCCATCAAGGAGTGGAATGCTAAATGCTTCGTGATTCGAAGCGAGGTGCGTTGGGAAATTCATACCGTTTGGAATTTTTACAAGCCGAACCACAAACCCCCGAAGCAGAAAGACTTGACGGAGGCGAAGTGGGCTGATGTTGATCGGATCGTTGAGGGACACAACATTGGCTGGCCGAATGTGATCGAATTGCACTTGGCCCGGACGGGACTGAGCCCAACTGGCCCTTGTATGTTTTGTTTCATTTTAATTTAACTTTCTGACTTTGTGTTAATATTCTCTCTTTTTCCCTGCAGCGATGGACCTGGCGAAGCTTGATGCACGAAAGGCCTGGAAGGACCTGCCCCAGAAGAGGAGGTCCGAGAAGGTGGTGCCAAAGGTGGGGGTCCGGGGTGTGCCGAAAGCTCCTCGGAACGGCCTCACAAGAAGGCGAAGGCCCTCTCCGTCAGAGCGGTGCCCGAGCCGGGACCAAGCTTTAGCAGCCGCAAGGTTGTTGAGGTCCAAGAGGGGGCTCAGACTGTTTGCTCCCGACTGGTCGGTGAAGGAGGCCGACACACTGGAGGAAGGCCCCATATCGGTTGAGGTTGTAGACAACCTCGCCACGCCACGTGACCGGTCTATCCTGGCAACCGAGATGGTCGAGACATGCTACATGAAGTGGGCTCATGCCCATGTGGTGGTAGGTTTTCGTTTGTCTATTTTAATTTTATACTTAGTGACATTGCTCCATGATTTTTGCCTATTACTCCTCAATCATAGGCATCCATGGCCGGGGCGCAGTTGAAGAGGTGCTAAGAGAAGATGGTGAGAGACGAGAAGAGGAACACTGACAGGTTCTTGCGCGAAGCGAAGGATCTGAAGATTGAACTGACGATAGCTTAGGGGGTGGTGCAGGCCATTGAAGCCAACCTTGCCACCGAACAAGACCAATATCTTCATGCTTTGGCAGAGGTCCGAGTGAAAGCAGTCGCGGAGTACGAGGAGCTGCACGCCGTAGCGGGGGAGGAGGTGATGAATGCCCAAGAGGAGGCCTATGACCGGGCAAAGGAGCACTTCTTGCTTCTTTATCCTCAGGCCAAGATCGACCACCTCCACCACAGTTGGGAGCCGCCCGTGCTTTCGCTGACTCCCGGGGGAGAAGGTGACGAGGTGGAGAGAGACCCGACCCTCGAGAAAGAGGCAGGGGGAGCAATGGCCGACGAAGAGGTGCAGATCCCCCCTAAGATGTAGTTTTAACCTTTTCTCTCTCTTTTTTTTGTGTTTGCTGAGCGCGGACCGGCCACCATTTTTTGTAACGATTTTTTGGGAAAATCAATGTATACATATATTTTGGGCCAAACTGTGTGACTTGTCGTTTTTGAAAAGCTTGTTGTTTTTGAAATGCTTTTTTTAGAAGGCTCGGAGTGAAATATTGTTTCCTCTTTTCATGTCAGATGGATGAGACCTTAGGAGCCGACCTTAGTCCTGCCGAGGTCAGGCACCTTCGGAACAGGCTAGAGTCTGAGGAGACTATCTTGATTTGCTATTGCAAATAGGCCCGTAATCGAGAAGCCGCCGTAAGCTATTTCATGAACAAGTCCAAGGAGCTCAGCTTAGAGGCGGCACGCCTGAAGAAGGCTATAGTCGACCGAAGCTGGGGGAGTGCCGAAATGGCATGATTGATGTCTGATGCCTCCATCAGGCGGTCGACCTTCGAGTTTGTTCTTCGTGAGGTCGTGGTGGAGAAGGAGCTAGAGATTCAGAGGTTGAAGGTCATGCTTGGTACAGGCAGATCGCGATTTTGCTCTTTGGGGGGAGGTGGCCCCTCCATTGTGGGTCCCCCATGACTCTATATTTGGAAATGGCAAGGCCGGTGGACGTGTAAAGCTCCGTGGCCGAAACGTTTACACTGGCGATGCCGACGATGCCGAACGAGCTCACCGGAGGGCGGACCCGCTTGGTAGGGCTTGAGATGGCCCGTGCAAGCCCAAAAAGCCCCACGAGACACTTAGGTTGGGGTAAACAAACCATTGTAATAATTACTATTGTACTGTGGCCTTTCAAAGCGTTATGATAAATGAAATTTGATTTTACCGACCCTCCCCAACTTGTGAGAAAGCTAGAGTGTTACCCACAACATACGCTGAATGTCGAGCCCATATACTTGGAGAAAACTAGGGCGTGACTCGAGGTCATTGCTGAGCCTCGAGCCCATACAGTTTGAGAAAGCTGAGGCGTGGCTCAAGGTCATTGCCGAGCGCATACAGCTTGAGAAAGCTGGGGCGTGGCTCGAGGTCAATGCCGATGGTCAAGCCCCCATGCTTGGAGAAAGCTAGGGCATGGCTCAAGATCATTGTCGAGCGCTGAGCCCATACAGCATGAGAAAGCTGGGGTGTGGCTCGAGGTCAATGCCGATGGTCAAGCCTCCATGCTTGTCAGAAAGCTAGGGCATTGCCTGCAGTGTATGCCGGATGCACAGAAATTTGCACAAAATAATAAAAACAGAGAGGGAAGAAACAAAGATTACACTTTATTTTTTCTACCATTCTACATTTACACAAAAAGAAGGGCACGTGGTGCCGATTACAGGGGGTCGGTTACATAAGTTCGGCTACAGAAGGAGTTTAGTCCTCTCCTTTGAGGAACTTAATGTGGTGTTCCGCGTTCCATGGCCTCTTTACTATTCTGCCCCCAGCTCTTCGAGTTGGTATGTGCCGGGGCGTATCATTTCGGAGACCTTATACGGGCCGTCCTAATTAGGGGCCAACTTTCTCTTTTTGCTGGGGTCAGATACCGCTAGCTTTCTGAGCATGAGATCACCTTGCTTGATGTCGGTGGGGCGAACCTTCTTGTTATAAAATCTCTCGATCCGTTATTGGGATATGCTTTTTATGATGGCAAATTTTTCCTTGACCTCGTCAATTAAGTCCAAGTTGGCTCTGAGATCTGTGGAGTTGTTCTCCTCGTTAAAGGCCATGATCTTGGGCAAAGGGAGCCCGATCTCTATGGGGATAACCGCCTCAGTGCCGTAGGTTAGATTGAATGGTGAATCTCCCATGGGGATTCTCTTAGTTGTCCGGTGCGCCCAGAGTACGCTCGGTAACTAGTCGACCCACTGCCCCTTGGGTGAATTATCTCTTATTGAGGCCGTTAAGGATTTGACGGTTTGCATTTTTGGCCTGGCCATTTGATTGAGGATGACATATCGATGAGAAGTTCTGGTGGATTCCGATGTCTTCGCAGAACTTCCGAAAGTTCTTGCCTATAAATTGGGTCCTGTTATTGGTGATGAGTACCTGCGGGATCCCGAACCGACAGATGATGTGCTTCAAGAAAAAATGTTGAGTTTGGTATTCCGTGATCGTGGCCAGGGGCTCTGCCTCGATCCATTTGAAGTAGTCGATGGACACCACCAGAAATTTCCTTTGGCCTGTCGCTTTTGGGAAGGGGTCGACAAAATCCAACCCCCACATGGCAAAGGGGGTCGGACTGGCAGGGAGCGGAGGTTGGCTTGTGGAAGCTGCTTTACTGAAGAGAATTTCTAGCAAGGGCCGCACCTTTTAACGAGGTCCTGGGTGTCTTGTAACATGGTCGACCAGTAGTATTCGTGGTTTAGGGCTTTTCTGGCGAGAGACCTGCTCCCCATGTGGCACCCCCCGATTCCCTCGTGTAGTTCCGTCAGAGCGTACTTGGCCTCATGGGGGCCAGGCAGCGAAGGTAGGGTCTTCTGTCTATCAATGTGTACGAGAGCTTGAAGAATGTCCCGTTGATTATGATGAATCTTTCTAAATGGACTCTGATCCTTCTTACCTCGGTCCGATCTTGAGGAAGCTCGCCCTCTGCCAGAAACTTCCGGATGGGAGTCATCCAGTTGTCCAGTTGAGGTTTGGTGATAAGGTAGAGGGCCTCAGGAAGGTCGATGCTAGGCTTGAGGAGAACTTTGATTGCGACGGTGTGGTCGAGGCCTTCGAAGGACGATGAGGCGACTTTTGACAAGGAGTCAGCCTGGGTATTTTGCACCCTAGGGATTCGTTCCACCGAGGTGAAATCGAAGGTAGTTAAGAGCTGCTGGACTACCACCAAGTATCAGATCATTCGAGCGTCACGAGCCTCATACTCCCCGATGATCTGGTTAACCACGAGCTGGAAGTCGCTAGAGGCCCTGATTTGCCTTGCCCCATCCTTATGTGCCATGATGAGCCCTGCAATCATAGCCTCATATTCTGCCTCATTGTTAGAGGCGGAAAAGTTTAGGCGTAGAGAATACTAGAGGATGAAGTTGTCGGGACCTTTGAGGATGATCCCCACGCTGCTTTCGACCTCACAAGATGAGCCGTCAACATAGATTTCCCAAATCGGATATCCCTCTTGAATTTCAGACGGTTCAGAGATGGGGCACTCCGTGATGAATTCGGCGAGGGCCTGCCCCTTAATGGCTGTCCTAGGTTGATAACTGATATCGTACTGGCTCTGTTCGATCGACCACTTGACTAAGCATCCGGAATTTTTGGGCTTGCGGAGGATGGCCTTGAGGGCTTGGTCCGTAAGGGCCTGGATCGAGTGGGCCTGGAAATAAGGACGGAGCTTTCGTGCGTCCATGATAGGGCGCAGGCAACCTTCTCCATCTTTGCGTACTAGGTCTCTGCCGAGAGCAGGACTTTGCTGACATAGTATAGAGGCTTCTGAACCCCATCTTCTTCTCAGACGAGCACGACAGTAAGTGCGTTTTCTGAGGCTGAAAGGTATAGCAAGTGGGGTTCGCCCGGTTCAGGTTTGCTCAGAAGTGGGGGGTTGGCGAGGTAGGACTTTAGCTAGTCAAGCGCCTGTTGCTGGGGGTCGCCCCATTCAAAGCCTTTCGCTCCTTGCAGAGTCTTGAAGAAGGGGAGTGACTTCTCTCCCGACCTGGAGAGGAAGCGGCTGATGGCCGCCAGTCTTTCCGTGAGGTGTTGAACCTCCTTAATATTTCTGGGAGGGGACATGTCGATTATGGCCTGGAACTTCTCGGGAATTGACTCTATGCCACGCTGGCTAACGACGAACTCGAGAAATTTTTCCGAGGAGATGCCGAAGGAACATTTGCCAGGATTGAGCCTCATGTTGTAGGACCGAAGGACGCAAAAGGCTTCCTCAAGGTCGGCCACATGGTCCTGCCCTCGTCAACTCTTGACGAGCATGTCATCGACATATACCTCCATGTTTCGACCGATCTGTTCTTTGAAAACTTGGTTGACGAGTCTCAGGTAGGTGGCTCCAGCATTCTTAAGCCCGAAGGACATGACCCGGTAATAGTAGAGACCTTGGTCGGTAACGAAGGACGTCTTGGTGATGTCCGGAGGGAACATCCCGATTTGGTTATAGCCTAAAAAGGCATCCATGAAGGTCAATAGCTCATGACCCAACGTTGCTTCGATCAGAGCGTCGATGCTTGGAAGGGGGAAAGGATCTTTGAGGCACGCCTTATTGAGGTCTGTGAAGTCTATGCAGATCCTCCACCTCCCGCTGGCCTTCTTCACCATCACGATGTTAGCCAGCCATTCGGGATAGCTGACCTCTTGTATGAACCGGACAGACAACAGTTTGTCTACCTCCACTTTTGCTGCTTGTTGCCTTTCCGATGCGAACTTGCGTCGCTTCTGATGGATCGGCTTGGAAACCGGGTGGATGCTCAGCTTGTGCATGATTAGTTCCTCGAAAATTCTGGGCATGTCGAGCGGGGTCCAAGTGAAGAGGTCGATATTGCGGCAGATACATTCAATTAAGACTGGTCTCAGATCGGGGGAAAGGGAGCGGCTCACACGGAACCACCTAGACTTGTCTCCTGCCTCGAATGAGACCTCCTCCAATTCGTCCGCGGGTTCCGACTCGGACTGGTTTCTTTCAGTTGGAAGCTAGACTGCGTTAAGGGGAAACACTCTTCCTCCTACCGCAGTCATGTAGCACAAACGTGCAGATTCCTGATTCCCTCGAACAACACTGACCTCGAGGTCAATGGAGAACTTCAGCTTCAAGTGGTAGGCCGAGGGGACTGCCTGAAATGAGCAAAGACCGGGTCGATCAAGGATCGCATTGTATGCCGCCTTGACGTTGACCACCATGAAGTCCATTTATTCGATCCGTATGATGGGGTTCGTACTGGCTATTACATCCAGTTTCACGATCCCTTCGATTTGTATGAGAACGCCCGAGAACCCGTGAAGGGTGTACCGTGCCAGTTTTAGCTTATCCCGGGGGAGCTTGAGGTTTTCAAATGCTTCCAAGAAGAGGATGTTGACCGAGCTTCCGTTGTCCGTGAGAATTCGACGAACTTCGAAGTTTGCCATGACGAGGCTGATGACGAGGGCATCGCAGTGTAGGAGCCGGATGCCCTCTAGATCTTCTCCAGAGAAGGAGATTGCCTGCTGCTGAACCTGGGGGGAGGGGTGGTCACACTTATGGGAAGTGTTTGATTCCCCTCTTATGGGTCCACCACGGACGCAGTGTAGGATAGTTTGCCCTCTAGTCTCCACGGGCTCCGGGTCCTGCTCGGGTCGCTGGTTGATCGTTCGAGGTGGAGGCGAAGGCCTCGGGTTCCTCGAATCCCTCCGGTCTCTTGGGTTGGCCCGGGTGAACTCCCTAAGGTACCTTCGCTGGATGAGGGCCTCGATCTCGTCTTTAAGGGCACGACAGTTGTCCATCTTGTGTCAAGTGTCTCGGTTAAAGCGGCAGTAGAATCTCTGGTCCTGCTTTTTGTTGTTGCTCGGTGGGGGAGGGAGGCGGACGATCCCTTTGTCCTTGATCTCCAAGAGGATGGCTGACACGTTCTGGGTCAGCGGCATATATCTTCAAAATGGGGGATCGTAGGAGGTCTTTGCAGACCGGCTGCATCTTTTGTGGCTTTCTTGGACGGCTCAGCGTTGTCCGCCTTGCGCTTCCTTTTGGTGGTGGCTTTTTTGGCTCCCTTAGGGTGTAGGGCCACTTCCACCCGAATGTACTTCTCGACCCTGTTGTGAAGGTTAGGGAAGTTGATGGGTGGTTTCTTGGCTAAGGAGGCTTTGGGCTGGCCGTGGAGAACATTGTGTCGGAAAGCTGCGGAAGCGACACCCGTGTCGAGAGAGGAGACCGACCTTACCTTGGTGGTTAACCTCCGAATGAACTCGCGAAGTGGTTCCCCTTCCTTTTGTCTGAGGTTCTGAAGGAACGTGCTCGTCTTTTCGACCTTTCTGCTGGTCACGAAGTGGGCTAGAAAGCTTGCTTCTAACTGGTCAAACGAGAAGACCGAGCTGGGGATGAGCTTTGAGAACCGTTCCCTAGCTGGACAACGCAGGGTGGCAGGGAAAGTGCGACATAGGAGAGGATCCGATGTGCTGTGAATCAGCAGGAGGGTTTTGAACCCTTCCATGTGATCAGCATGATCACTCCTGCCGTTGTATGTCTCGAATTGGGGGAGGCCTGAAATTTATGGGGATCTTAGCTTCCAAGATTTGAGTGGAGAACGGGCATCGGTTCAGCTTATAACCATGGCCTGGCATCGGCCCGCCCTTGCTGAGATGGGCGAGGCGGTCCTCCATCTCCTGGAGGCGTCGAAGGACAGCATCTTGTTCTACGGGGCAAGTCGATCCGTGGAATTTGCTGCCCCTGGCTTCTGACTGAGGGTGGGAGTCGTTGCGCCTCGGCCCTAGAACTGCCACGGATTGTCTGGAGGACCTCGTTCCTAAAGTTTTGGAACTCGACCCTCTTGACTGGGGCTTGCTCCACCGGGTCATGTAAGGGTGGAGGTCCTCAGGGTGAGTGGCTGTGTCCTGGTTCCCGCTCTAGGGTCGACTGTCTACCATGGTTCGGAACCGAGTTGGAAGCGGCCCCTCCCCTTGTTCGACTGGCCTACCGATTCTGGATGACGAGATGCAAATCATTTGCGACTGAGTGCGAAGCACCTGGTCCGGGTCTGGCTGCGCCATTGGCACGCAGTTGGTTAGAGCCCTGGGCGTCTGCGCGGCTGTGGAGGGGCGGAGGGTCAGAACGACGTCCGGAGGTGACGGCCCAGGGCTCTAACCAAAATGGCTTTGGGAGCCATGAAAGGGCCTGAATTCGAGATGACATCCTTGATTGGGATCGGAGCCGCTTCAGTACCTAATGTTCACCACAGACGGTGCCAACCTGATGTTGCTTGTTTTTGGGTGTGGGGGCAACAGGTGTGAGTTCTTGTAATTTGTGAAGTGGAAGATGTGGTACTGGTGTTGATCCAATCCTCGCATGTAGGACCGGCTCGGGGGTAGCAGGAGGGAGGTAGAGGCCGAATGCTCGGCTCAAATCTCGTAGCTCGGCTCAGGCTTTTGTGCCTGCACACTTCCTAGAAACACCGGGAGAAGTTCCGGCAACAGGCCTTCCGACGATCTAGTCAGTCACTGAGAAAATAACAGTGGCTAGGGTTCAGGTGGGAAAAAATTTATTACCTTTAAAAGTGGATAGGGGGTCTGTTATTTATAGGGACGGAAAAATGGGTCTGGGACCATAACGGGTCGGGTTGGACCCACTTGCCAGTGGACCTGAGATGGCAGAAGCCCGTTGGACTTATTTGACTTGATGATCATGGAGGAGCAGAATCTGAGGGGATCTGATGGCCCTGATGGGGCCACTTCATCTACACCATATCACTAACATTTTCCACAATCTGGAAGCGTGGAAAGTCCTACTTCCTCCAATGTGACGCGCAGTCTTTCAAGCTTGTCAAAAAAACCAGAATCATGGATATTATGGGGTGTTGGATATGTTGGAATATTCTCAATAAAAATAGAATATTATTGTGTATAATATTGTATGGAGTAATACTTGTTTGCATGCATTATCTATTTGTTATTTGACCAGATTCAGTGAGCATAAAGCCCAATACCCAAAACCTAGTCATATCCCATATATACTGGTTTTGTAGTAGTGCCTGAAATTATTCATATTCTGAAAATCAGGATATAATATCTCAAGCAGTAGGGATATTAAACCCTAAACCTAATTTCTCTTTGACATTTTTCTCATTATTATTTAACAATCTTGAGATATTAGTTTAATAAATTAATTTGAGATTAGAGATAGAGAGGTTGATTCAATTCTTAATGGACCGGTATTGTAGCTGCTAAAGAAGCTCGAGCTCAAGTGTATTTGATTGCGTATTAGTCCCTAGGATCTTGCGTATCAGTCCTCAGAGAATATTAGTCTTGCAAGGTCTTATTTGTAAAGTTAATGGTTCCTTTTCTAAACAAGTCCTTACGTGCATTGTATGCAAACATGCGTCATAAGGGTACAAGAAGCTGTTAGATTGTGACCACTGCTAACTGCCCAACTACTTTTTCTCTGACCTATGAGCCAGTGTGATGCACGTAACTAGCTTGAGTATAAATAACCCATTTTGTAACAGATTTGTCATGAATAGAATTTCTGAGTATTGAGATCTTGTTCATCATCTTCTTCCTTCTTCCATTTTTGATCCTTGCTTAAGCTTGCAGGTGATCGCCATGGTGAGAAGATGTCCCACTATCGCTAATTACGCCGTAGCTGGACGAGTGGGAACAATGGTATCAGAGCTAGATGTCAATCCTATCGACGTTATTGATCCTAGAGACAACCAAGAACTCTAAGAAGAAGCTGAGAATCCTCAAGAATCCAGGTTTAGACCTCGGTCAGGATCAGGAGAAAAGGATCAGTCTGCGCGAGATGACACCGACGATGGTGGAGAATCTTATAAGCAGACCAGTCTTGAAGAGCGTCTTGATCAATTTAAGGATAAGTTTAAGCACTTTGATCAGTTTGAAAAGAGATTCGATCGATTGGAACATCATCTGATGTGCGGTAGTGGCGATGATTCAAGCAGGCAACATGGATTCCACAGGCCACTAAGTGTTCGACACCAGAATCCATGTGATCTTGAGAGAAATGATGAAGGGTGGGATGATTTTGAGCAGCAGAGGTTTTGGCATCATGATCAAGAAAAGAGGTTTGGGAAAAACCGAGAATCAAGATTTGGCCAAGGCCAAGATGCAAGGTTTGGGCGAGATCAAGAACCAAGATTTGGTGCTCATAAGAAAGATGCAGGTAACACTTTTTTCCCCAAAACATCTAAAAATTGATCTTCATAGTTTTGATGGTACGAAGGATGTCAATAACTAGATATATCAAATGGAATATCATTTCTTTACACAAGGAGTTCACAATAGGGACAAACTAGCTTTTTTTTTGTACTATTTGAAAGGTAATGTCTTATTATGGAGGAGGTGATATGAGAAGCAAGAAGAAGAAGTGATTGATTGGGAATGTTGATGAAGGAGTTATTGATGCAGTATGGTCCAACAGAGCTTGAAGAACCCGAAGAAACTCTATATAAATTGTAGGAAACTAGTACAGTGTATGAGTATCATAAAGAGTTTCTTAAATATGGTCATTTGGTTAAGACTGAGGCGTTATTCTCTGGATAGTTGTTATATATCAGGCTTGAAGAGTGAATTGAGGGAAGAAGTTAAACTCAAGTGTCTCTGGACTGCCCTCAAAGCTTATAGGGAAGCTATTGCTAGGGAATCTATTGTCAATGATCAGAAGAAAGCTTGGAAGTATAATAGTTTTGGTAAGGGGGATTCTTCAAATTCTTCTTTTTCCAAGGGAGCTGGGGTTGCATCAAGAAGTAATAATACAGACCTGTTGAGCACCACTACAATTGCCACTAAGACTGCTGGTAATGCTACTGTGAATACCCCATACTCATCAGCTAAAGCAAGGGATCCTTAGTTTTTACAATATATGAAAGAAAGAAGGAGAAGGGACTATGTTTTCACTGCAACAAAAAATTTGTTAGAGGTCATAAATGTGCGGGAAAGACATTTATGCAAATGATTAGATCATATGAAAGTAGCTTATTGATGCAAATGTTTGGGGCCTTGGATGGAGATGACGAAGAGCTATTGCTTAGCTCAGATGAAGATCATGAGGGTAATGTCAAAGAGAGTAAGTTGGGTAATAGAATGTTGAAAGCCACTTCCTCACCAGAACCTGCTACAATCTCTTTGAATTCTCTTATGGGGAGTACTAATCCAAAAAATTTTAGGGTTCAAGGCACTGTACTAGTTTGTGCACTATTGGATATGGGGGAAACTTACAACTTCATTGGAGAGCAAATTGTTCAAAAAAATACAATTTCCATTGAATCATCAAGTGCATCTAGATGTCATTTGCAAGTGGGAAACAACTCAAATGTTTAGGGTTGTGTGAAGGGGTAACGTTCTTATGCCAAGGAGTCCCTACAGCAGCTAATTTTTATGTACTATCTATGGATACTAGCCAACTTGTATTGAGGTCTCAGTGGATAGAAACACTTGGGGATGTAGTGTGGAATATGAGCGAGAAGAGGATCAAGATTCAGTTGGAAAATAAAGAACTGGTGTTGTTGGGACTTCCACCTCAAGAAATGGAAATTGCAACTCCAAAAGCTACATCTAAGGCACTGTTACAAATGAAGAGTGGTTGGTTATTACAAATGGTTGGAGCTCTTGTAGTGACTTCTAATCAAAAAATTCCACCGCAACTGCAGTAGGTAATTGATGAGTATAGTAAAGTTTTCAAAGAGGATATGGGACTTCCTCCACATCAAAGCTGAGATCATGGAATTTCGTTGTTACTTGGATCCAAACCGGTTAGTTTGAGACCTTACAAACATCTTTGGCACCAAAATAATGAGATTGAGAAGTTAGTGAAGGACATGCTCCACTCAGGTATTATCTGCAACAACCAAAGCTCTTTTTCCTCTCCTATAGTTATGGTAAAAAAATTCGATAGTGGTTGGAGGATGTGTGTGGATTATAGGGATTTAAATGATATAACTATCAAATATAAATACCTAATTCCAGTAAATGATGAGCTTTTGGATGAGTTGTATGGTGCAACGTTGTTTAGGAAGTTGGAATTGAGGAGTGGTTATCACCAAATTAGAATGCGAGATGAGGATGTGCACAAAACAACATTTCACACACATGAGGGGCATTATGAGTTTCTAGTTATGCCATTTGGGTTGACAAATGCTCCCTTTACATTCCAGTCTTTTATGAATAGAATTTTCAAGCCGCATTTGAGGAAATTTGTCTTGGTTTTTTTTGATGATATTTTGGTGTACAATCATACCCTAGAGGATCAGTTGAGCACTTGCGGGTGGTTTTTCAAACTTCACTACAACATCAATTATATGCCAAAATGAGTAAATGTAATTTTGGAGTAGCTACAGTGGAATATTTGGGCCATATTATGTCCTTTGAGGGTGTCTCCATTGATGCTAGCAAGATCCAAGCTATCCGAAACTGGCCTACACCCAAGTCACTGAAGGCATTACAAGGATTTATCAGATTAATGGGTACTATAGGAAGTTCATCGCTAATTACATCTCTATAGCTTATCCTTTAGTGAAGCTTAAAAAGAAGGGATCCTTTCATTGGATTGATGAGAGCCAATCTGCTTTTAATCATATGAAGCAAATTTTAATGACTCCTCCTGTACTCAGATTGCCCAATTTTTGTGAGCCCTTTGTTTTGGAATGCGATGCTTGTGCAACTAGTCTAGGGGCTGTCCTGATGCAAAAGATGAAACCTATTTCTTTTTTGAGTCAAGAGTTGAAGGGTAAGAACAAGCTCTTATCGACGTATGAGAAGGAGATGCTTGCTATTTTGCTTGCTGTTCAAAAGTGGCATCAACATTTATGGGGAAGGAAATTTGTGATTAAAACCGATCATAAGCCCTTGAAATATTTCCTTGAACAAAGACTCTATACTGATGCTTAACACTTGTGGCTTGTGAAGTTGCATGGCTATCAGTTTGAGGTTGAGTATAAGAAGGGTGTGACAATAAAGCAGTGAATGGGCTATCGAGACAATTTGAAGAAGATGTGAAGGAAGATATTCATGGATCACTGTTTGGTACAAGTAAAAGACTTGGCCATTACGGATCCTTTCTATGAGGAGATTAACACTAAGTTTGACTCAAAGCTCAATCCACAATTGGGGTTTGTAGCGGGGGTGTATTATCTTAAAACTAGGGTCTTATTGAGCCCTTCGTCTCCTGCTAAGCGACTGTTTTTAGATGATTCTCATTCAACTCTGCAAGGTGGCCATTTTGGAGTAGATAATACTTGGCTACAACTTAAAAGAGTTGTGTATTGGCAAGGAGTGAAGAGTGATATAAAGGATTTCATTCGATCCTGCAACATTTGCTAGCGTAATAAATATATGAGCACTTCCCCTGCTGGTCTTCTCCAACCTTTACCTATACCTAAGAACATATGGGAGGATATTAGTATGGATTTTATTGAGGGATTACCCCATAGCTCTGGTTATACTACAATTCTTGTAGTGGTGGACCGGTAATCCAAATTCAGCCATTTCATTCCATTATCCCACCCGTATACAGCTAAGAGTGTGGCTGCAGCACTATTCCAATAGGTGATCAAGTTATATGAATTGCCAAAAAGCATCGTATGTGATAAGGATGCAATTTTTCAAGCATTTTTTGGCATGAATTGTTGGATATGTATTGAACCAAACTGTGTATGAGTTTTTCCTTTCATCCGCATTCTGATGGCCAGACTGAGGTAGACAATCGAGTCTTAGAGACTAATCTTCGATGCTTTATTGCACATAAACCTATAGATTGGGTTGCTTTGTTGCCATGGGTGGAATTATCTTATAACACCCATACACACAGTTCTACTAAGATGTCGCCTTATCAAGCAGTCTATGGAAAGCTACCACCTTCAGTTCTTTCTTATGTACCAAAGACTGCAAGGGTACAGGATGTGGAAGATGAGTTGATCAGTAGGGATATTGCTCTTCAAACTTTGAAAGATAATTTGATCCAAGCTCAGGGTAGAATAAATTCCAAGGCTAATTTGCATTGCACTGATAAGGAATTTGCTGTTAATGATTGGGTTTATCCTAACCTTCAACCCTACAAGCAAGTGTCGGTGGGGGGTCGTCGCATTCATCAGCTTTCTTCTCTTTATTATGGACCCTATTAAATCACGAAAAGAATTGGGGCTATTTCTTATCGGCTACTACTTCTAGAAACGGCAAAGATTCATGATGTCTTCCATATTTCACAGCTCAAATCTCATCTGCCTCGGTATGTTGTTGAAACTGTGAGTTCCACTGCCTTGCCTACTTATTTTGTTGATGCTGCACCTCAACCACTCAGGATTTTGGATCAAAGGGTGGTACCTAAGAGAGGTATTGCAATTATGGAGATTTTGGTTCAATGGCAACATGGCAAGGAGTGTGATGCTAATTAGGAGAGTTTTTAGGATGTTCACAGGAGGTTTCCATCATTTCAGAGCATCATGGATGCTCCTATTGAAGGGGGGAGGAGTTGATCCTGTAACATCCTAGATTTTCAAATCTTATTTAAATTAGAGTTGTTTGATTTTACGTGTTGTGCACGTGAAAATTTATGCACGTATTTCTCCAAAAATATTTCATTTTGATATATCGGATAGAGCCAAACGGCTCTAGCCATCAAAATATATATATATAAAAAAAAACAGTTGAGATACAGAAATAATTACAAGAGTTTACAAGCTGTAAAACAGAAAATAAAATACAAAAATGAGTACAAAAATCGGATGAGTCGCATGCAAATAAGATATCTGCAAACATCGAGAAGGGCTACGGAGCAAACCGCCAGAATGACAACGCAACTAAAGGAGGTAAATGTCGTGCCGCACCAAAGAGGAGGAGAGACGCCCACAAAGGCAAGCAACCGCAAGGCCAAAGGAAACGCAAACGAACAGGAATTCAGATCTAGGGACACCCAAACCTTGATGACATGAGCGGAAATTGTGGAAGAAAACCAAAAGATAGACCCAAAACTCAGGAGGCAAAACAGCCCCATACGAAGGCACAAAGCACAACCTGCACAGAAAAGAAAAGAGAGAAAACGCAGGAAACCAGGCGCACCACTAAAAAGCTCAGGAAATAGTGTATGCAAACATACACAAGTGTGCGTACACAAAATGCAAAGATAGGATGAGAGAAGGCACGCCACAAAATATTTAAAGACGTGGCTAAAAGAGAAGAAACCGACCCAGCCGCTCATGAAAACACAAACAACACCGAAAGGACAAAAAACAGACTGCCAACTCCGAGGAGGACAGAAAAAGCAAACTCAGCTGTGCGCAAGAAGATGAGCCGACACTGAAGCTGCTTTCTTAGCTAAAATACGAGCACTCACGCGAATTTGCACATTAGTATAAAGTTTATTATTGTAATTTCACTTTGCGGGGGGAGGATCGACCTCCACCAAAGGGAGCGAAATCACTCCAATGTCCGGCATGCTAGCCTCGACTTTGTTTAGGAAAGAAGAGGGCAAGAGGAAACTGCAAGAAATTGACGTAGATATAGGAATGGAATTAGTATGATAAGAATAACGAAAAAAGGAAGAGCCACCAAGAATCGGTTGATGAATGAGCCCCATCGTACTACATAACCAAGAATGGCAAGGCCCAAAGGATTTAAACAAAAATGACTTCTTATCCCTACTCATACTCAACGAAGGCCTCACAGCTTTAGTATGGGGACGAGGCTGAAAAGTCTCTGACCGAGGAAAGGGAACAAGTTCCGTGAAATCCAAGTGATCCTTAAATAGGGAAGCAAAATTAGGATATTGAGGAGTAGCAAGAGAAGCACCATGAGTAGCGGAAGAAGTTGTGGGGTTCATAGATGGATAAGGCACCACTACAGTGGAGTCAAACTCCTTTTTAGACTCAAGACTACTCTTCCTCGCGAAGCATGCATAAAGCATGCACTTAAAGAGGGGATAGTTAAGAAAGGAGAGACGTTTGGCCGGGAAGGATTTAACCAAAACAAAATCCTTATCCAGACTCATATTCAACGTAGGCACCACAGCTTTAGAATGGGGGCGAGCATGATAAAAACCCAACCGAGGGAAGGCAACAAGTTTCGTATAAACCTTCGATCCTTAAACAGATTAGCAATATTGGGAAGCTGAAGAGTGCCAAGAGATGCACCATAAGCTGTGAAAGAAGTAGATGAGTTCGTAAATGGATAAGGAACAACTGCAGAGGAGTCAAAATTCTTTTTAGACTCAAAACTAAACTTCCTCGCCAAGCATGCCTTAAGCTTGCCCTTTAAGAGTGGATAGTTAAGAAAGGAGAGAAGTTTGGCCGGTAAGGGTTTGCCTCTAGGTAATCCAAGAAGTTTTTGAAGGAAAAAACATCGACTGCATGAGTGTCCAAGCTTGTCACAGAAGATGTACTTCATTTTATTCACGCACACTCGTTTAAAATGCCCAGAAAGGAGGCACCTAAAACAAACCAGGAGCGGGTCGGACCTACAAGAGGAGTGGGAAATAGGGAATATGGAAGAGCAACGAGAGCGACCCAGTTTTAAGGGCCTATTTTTTTTAACGACCTCGACCCAAGACGGGCACAACGAGGCCATGGCCCAAAACCAGAAAAGGGCGAGAGCGTTAGGATACCCGAGCAGGGCTGTGGAAACTAATATTGAGAAAATCTGTTACTGCAAAAGTGGTTATAATAAAGAGGATAACGGATCGCTACCGATCCAGGACAAAAACACCAATGCAATTCAATGCAATAGACCAACCGTAATGCAAGCACCAGGGGATCGGAAAGATCCAAGCCACAACGAATCAGAACTAAAAAGAGTTCAGAGAGAGTAGTTAAGAAGCTTTAGAAAGAGTAGTTAATGGCCTATTTTGCATTAAAAACATGAAACAGCTGTTTTTTGTGTTGACCGATCGAACTAATTAGAAGTATCGTCCGAAAGAACAAATTGGAACAGTATATCTATAACAGATCAACAGAATGCACCGAGCAATACATCGAGCCGAGAATTGCCAAACCAGATCGCAAAACTAAAAATACTAAGAACGTAGGTTCAAGAACGAAAAGGGGGAAAGAAGAACTGGGTCAAAATGAACTCAAGGAGAGTCGAATCGAAGAGAACCCTAAAAACAAGAGTTCTAAATTGTAAAGAAAATAAATAAAAATATACTCACAGTGCTAGTAGAGGAGAGAACGAAGCCAAACTTCGAAAGAGGGGGAGACCGCTGGAGCAAAATTGGAGGGCGACACGGCGCTGGATCCAGTCCAAAGAGGCAGGGCGAGGCGGAATAAAAGGAGAATCGGGACCGAAGCGGAGGAGACGGGAAAGGCTAGATGGGTCTAAGAGGATCGGTCGGAGAAAAGAGGGAAAGGACCCAAGATGAAAAGGGTTTGGAGAACGAGATGAGGTTAACAACTTTAATGAAGAAAAGAGAGTGAGAAAGTGGACTGGGTCGCCGGATCTGAGCACGCAAAGTTATAATTTGGGGGGAGGAAGAATTCGCCAGACGAAAAAAACCTGTAAAATTTTGTTCTTCTGAGATATAAATGAAACTCTCTAAAAATATTTCTTAAACTAGAAATCCTAACTCTTCTCTTTTGATTATTTAGAAAGCCTAATTTAATCCCAGGCCAAATTTGTCTATTTGTAGCTTACTTCAATTAATTAATTAATTAAATTAATAGAGCCCATGATCTTTTGGCCCATTAATAAGCCCATTTAATTTAATTCTTTTTTTATTTAGACTAACTTGTAGTGTAGACTGAATTAATAGACAATTAATTAAATTAACATGAACAACTTGCAAATGGGGGACACTAGGGTGGCACGTGCATGCACTAGCACATGCATTGCACACCCTTTTGAGGTGTGGCCGGGTGGTATTCAAGAGGAGAGGGAGAGTGGAAGAGGGGGAGAGGTGGTTACTCAATCATGGGAAGTTGTGGCAACTCCCTAACTCATCTTGACCCTTGATCCTTAACCATTTGATCTAATCCTAGCCTTCTATTCACACTAAAAATTTGTATAAATACTCTCCCCCCCCCCCCCCAAACATTAGTTATCCTTACACCTAATCTATATCAAAAGAGAAAGAGAAAGAAATACAACTATAATCTATATCAAAAGAGAAAGAGAAAGAAATACAACTAGTGAGTAAAAGATTAAGAGAATAGTGAGTTCAAAAGATTGAGGGTTGTAAATTTGTGTGTTCTTTCTCCTATATTGGCCGGCCTACATCCCAAGGATCAAGAAGAAGGACAAGCACCATCAAGCAAGGAGGAGACGACAAATTGGTGGCTCAAATTAGGAGAAGAAGGTTTCTATTGATCATTCTAGGAGTTTTTAGGAGTTTCTTTTATTTTCTTTCCAAATAAGGTGGGTAAATTTCTCCAACTTCTAAATAGATATCATGCTAGGTTTGTGTTTTGATCATGCTAGAATAAACAAGAGAAAATATTGCTTTATGTTAGTGCCATGATTAAGGAGAAAAAATGGATCTTTGTGAAATTACATGAAATGACTAGTAAAAATTAAATTGAATGATGTGATTAGAAATATTATTGCGGTAATTTGATATTACACTAGCATGTTAATTAAGAAAGAATAAAATCTCTTTATTGAAATGTGCATGTAAGTGGAAAATGCAATATGAAGAAATGTGTTTATGTGAAAAGCATGAATTATGAGAAATCTCCATGCTATGAAGTTAGATTGATTAAATAATTATGTATGTTGTTGTTAGTTAGATTGATATTAAAGAATCCTAAAGTTGCATGCTATTTTGTTGGAAGAATGAACAATTTTTGTAATTAGGGCTATGACTAAGAAAAGATTGGATTTTTGTTAATTAAGAAGGAAAGAAGAAACTTATTAGTTTAATAAAGAGAAACCCAATTATAATAAAAAAGTATTAAGTAGAAATTCTCTTTGGAAAAGAAGTAATTAATAGAACATAATGTTGTTTTTGTGAACAATTTGGTATAAATAAAAGAGTAGTATTTGTATGAAAAATGAGAGTCAAATGGCTTTAAAAACTCGTAAATTACTGTTTAATTCGAAAGAAATCTAGTCAGGAATTTATTTATATTTATTGAGGAACAAATCACATTTTTGAAAGAAATGAGTTAACTTCATGAACTAGAATTGCTACAATCGGATACAAAACCAATTGTAATTATTTTTCCTACGGGTTAGTCACTCTGTCCATTCTGGTAAGTGGGTACAAATTAAAAACATCACTGTAGCAAGAGGTCATGGGTTCGAGTCTCTGTATGGACTCTTCATTTTTCCATTTTTGTGAAATTAACTCAATGCCGAACCCAATGGTATAAGGGGCTATTAAATGCCTCTCTTAATGTCTGGTGCTGTTGGCCTTTCTGGTCAGCAGCTGCGCCACAGTAACGTTACTGTAGAGCAGTGGCTGTATGTGTGGGTGCGGGTTCGAAACCTGGCTTTGGCCAAGGTTTTTGATTTCCAATTTTTTGGGAAAAAATGATTTTTTAATGGTTTTGAGTGAAATAAAATTTGTAAAAATTATTATAATTATTCTGAAATTAATTAGACCTCATGGAAAATCTCTACAACTCAATTGAAAATTATAGACCAAGTTAGGGGAATTATAAGTGTATTTTTATGAGATAAAATAAAGTAATAACTAATCTCTTTTAAGAATTTTGTGAGAAATTTTCTAAGAAATTCATGACTTGATGCAAATGTGTAAAATTCACTTGGTTTAAATAAATGAGATTTTTAGACTTATGAATGCAAAGAAAAAAATTATGAGATTAATTCGAGAAATTGTGAAAATGAAATTACCTTATCTCTTTTATATGGAAAATTCTGCATGAATTGAAATGAAAAGAATCATGATAACTTATGAAGATATTGATGAGTGTGAATACTCAATTTATGAACATGAAATGAGATTTTGAACTAGAGGGTGGCTAAGTCCTATTACCGGCAAACGAATAAATTATTTAGAGATGAACTATTGAGATGCAAGACCAAGTTTGGTCATATTGCTGATTGATGTTTAAGACCGGTATAGTGGAAAGAGCTAACTCTAGGGGTTAATTTTATTCATGATTCAAATAATTAAGGACAAGACACATAGTGGTGATGTGACGAAAGTGAGAGAAAAACACGAGTATGAGGGCCAACGGATTGGCGGTGTGAGAGTGATTCACAGATTGCCTGCTTGATGCATCATGATACGGCGTGAGCACTACTCCGGAATTATCGTCCCGGTGGCGACGCTTGTGGGGTGTTCGGTGACTATGGGTGGTACCATCGTTCCACGACGAAGGCTAAATTTTCCATTGATTTTCTGCATGATGCGTTATGTCAGTGCGTGGGATTCCCCTCCAGATTGTCTGGACATGGGCTCGTAATTCAAAGAACATCTAGGATACTTACCATAGTTACCGTAGTGCTTTAAGTCATGGCGAGGGACAGAACCCTACAAGATGAAGTACAATTAAGGGCTTGCCCTCGGACCTATGTAGTATGGGATGCATAGAATCTGAATAAGTGCGCATTAGTGTCATATAATATAAACAGCACAATACGACATCTATAGGATAGTCCCCGTAGTTTTGCTTGTGACAAGTGTGTGCTTTCTAAGTAGGAGAATTCATGTATTATATCCTTGCGTCAGTTGAATGATCTGACAAGCCCACAGTTTCTATGCAGGATAAAGAGATTGACAAGATTAAAGTATGCATGCTGCTTAAAGAATGTTTCAGGTGTTGTACATTTTATTCATGTAATTATTATAAATTGCTTTCGCTGTTTAAATGTAATTCAAGATGTAACTCTGATGTAATAAAAGTTTTAATTTCCTTGTAAAATTGTACAAAGAGAAGTGTAAAGATCCTATGGAACTTCGAATTCAGTCTGTTTTGGAATTCGGGGTGTTACAGAGTGGTATCAGAGCCACGCTTCCAAGTCGTAAAAATTTATAAGGGACGACACCCTAGAGTGGACATTAGAGCATGTGTTGAGTCTAGAGATTTAAATGTAAGTCACTTACATTTGTCTTGCTCTATGATTTATGCTTCTTCTTCTCCTTTCTCTAAGATGGCGGACCACTTCGACCCAGCTAGAGGTGATGACTGGCACATAGTTGAGGAGGATTACTACCCCAGATAAGCTGATTCAGACGAAGAAGATCCTGAAGAATTTGAAGAGGAATGGCCTGAGTCCCGAGAGATCACTCCACCTCCGGATTCATCTGATGATTCCTCCGACAAGGAAGAACCAGTTCCGAGTAGTCTTATTGTGTCTCTTCAGAGGCAGGTAGAGACTCAGAGGGAGAGAGCAGAGCTGCTGTAGGCACAGCGTGCGAAGTTTAAGGAGAGCATTGCCACGCTCAGTCATCGTGTTTGGGAACTCGAGAAG
This sequence comes from Hemerocallis citrina, assembly GCA_017893485.1. Taxonomy (NCBI): domain Eukaryota; kingdom Viridiplantae; phylum Streptophyta; class Magnoliopsida; order Asparagales; family Asphodelaceae; genus Hemerocallis; species Hemerocallis citrina. The sequence continues at coordinate 217,689,967 of CM030364.1, read as the reverse complement.
AGGAAAAACATGTACGATGTACTAAAGGAGGAAATGGCGGAACTACAGGAAGAGCTTCGAGAAGCCAAGAGGAACCGTAGGAACTAGAATGTTGTATCTTCTTACTGCTTTCATTTAATGTCAGAAATGTTTCAAATTCGAATGTATAAAGTTTGAAATTTAATGAAATGAAGAATTGATTTAAATTCATGTTTTTTTACTTCGAATTTAATGGATCTTTTGTATCAGAATATGGCTGGAAGAAAAGCTAGAAGAGGAGAAGGCCTGGACTTGGAAACAAAGTTAGCAAGGGTCTATCAGACACTCAATGCCATTGCCATGAATCAGAACCAAGGGAGGGTGCCTGTGAATCCATTACCCGAAGCAATCAAACTTGTGGAATCATTCATACGGATGAAACCACCGGTGTTTGAGGGGAAGTCAAACCCTGACGCGGCTGACAATTGGATCCGACAATCGAAACTATCTTCAAAGTCTTGGAGACTCCAGAGGGTAGCAAGATGAAGTTGGTTGCACTGTAGTTCGAGAAGGATGCGGCTGTATGGTGGCAGTCGATGAAGCGGACGATGGGAGATATTGCCCTTGGCTGGGAGGAATTCTTGGAGGAATTCTGCACTCATTATTTTCTATCAGACGTCCAAGAGAAGAAGGCCATGGAATTTCTGGCACTGCAGTAGGGCGACATGTCGGTTAGGGAGTATGAGACAAGGTTCACTCAGCTCTCAAGGTATGCTCCCAAATTGGTGATGGATGAGGTAAAGAAGGCTCTAAAATTCGAGCATGGTTTAAGGCCCAGTCTGAGATCGCGGATGATACACCTCAGTATCAAGAGGTTTGACATGATGGTCAAACAAGCTGCAGCCACTGAGGCAGACATGGAGCAGTTCTATGCTGTTCAGAATCGGAGGAACAACTGGAATTTGGGGAAGTGGCCTGCAGTTGTTGGAAATGTCAGAGGATAGTCGCCGTCCAAAAGGTTCAAACCGACTGGGGTGAATGCTGTCAGTGTGGCTGGGAGACCCGGGAATGCATGGGTGAGACCTCCAGTGGTGCACTGTTACAACTGTAGGGAGTCGGGTCACTACCGATCCCAGTATCCTAAGCTGCAAGATGTCGTCCGTAAGGGACCAACTCAGCAGGCTGGGAAGAAGCCGTACCAGCAGGGGTGAGTATTTGCCTTGGCTGAAGCTGACGCTGATGAGGTGGATCACTTCATCACTGGTACAAGGGAGGATGTTTAAGAGTGTTTTTTGTTGTTCTTCTTTTTTTTGCTTTATTTAGTGAACTGTTATGTAACAAGTGTGTGTTATGTAACAGGAGAACTTTATTTGAATGGAAAGAAAACTGTTGTTTTGTTCGATACTGGGTCCTCTCACACTTTTGTATCTCCTAAGTTTGCTAAAGTTTTAGGAGTTGAACCGAAAGTCTTTCCAGGCAAGGTCTTAGCAGTAGTTACTCCATCAGGGGAGACTTTAACTACTGATCGGTACTATGCAGACTGCGAGATCTAGATTGGGGACCGAATTTTTGGGATTATCTGATCTAGCTGAATGTCTTGGGAGTCGATGTTATCATTGGCATTGATTGGAAGTCGATGTACAGTGCAAGCATCGAATGCAAGACCAAAGAAGTAACAGTGAAGGCTCCAGGATGACCTGAAGTCACTTTCCAAGGGAACAGGAGATGTTCAGGCTTGGTTGCTACTATCAGCAACCAAGCCTGGGGATTCCTGTAGAGGTGCAGTAAATTCCAGTGGTTAGGGATTATTCGACCGTATTCTTGGAAGATTTGCCTTGGTTACCCCCACATCGTGATGTAGAATTCAAGATCACTATTCAGCCAGGGAGTGCACCCATTTCCAAGGCACCGTATAGAATGGTGCCTGTGGAGCAGGATGAGATCAAATGGCAGATTAAGGAACTATTGGAGAAAGGCTTTGTTCAACCGAGCGCGTCGCCTTGGGGAGCACCGGTGCTGTTGGTAAAGAAGAAGGATGGTTCGATGGGGATGTGCATCGATTACCGAGAGCTGAAAAAGGTCACTGTTCAGAACAAGTATCCTTTCCCCGAATTGATGACTTGTTCGATCATCTACAAGGAACAGCCGTTTTCTCCAAAATAGATATTCGATCGGGATACCATCAGGTTCGAGTGAAGACTGAAGATGTGCATAAGACTGCATTCAGAACTCAATACGGGCATTACAAATTCTTAGTTATGCCGTTTGGAGTGACGAATGTACCTGCAATTTTTATGGATATGATGAACAGAGTTCTGAGGCCGTTTATTGATTCTTTCATCATGGTGTTTATCGATGATATTCTTGTGTACTCCAAGTCAAAGGAGGAGCACACGGAGCATCTGGCAGCAGTTTTGAGGAAGCTTCAGGACATGAGTTGTATGCCAAGTTGTCCAAGTGCAATTTTTGGAAATCTGAAGTGGCATTCCTGGGTCACATCCTTTCTAATGAGGGAGTGGCAACTGATCCGCAGAATATAGGGGCGATGAAAGATTGGGCAAGGCCTACTACAGTGAAAGAAATCAGGAGTTTTCTTGGACTAACTGGATACTACAGGAGATTCATTCAGGGCTATACTCAGATAGCCGTGCCGCTCACTGGTCTGACCAAGAAGAATGTGAAATTCAAGTGGACTGAGCAGTGCGAGGCAAGCTTTCAGAAGTTGAAAGAGAAGATGACTACTGCTCCCATTTTAGCTTTGCCTAGAGCAGGTGTTGAGTATGATGTCTACAGCGATGCTTCACATCGTGGGCTTGGTTGTGTCTTAATGCAAGAAGGGAAAGGAATCACTTATGGGTCTAGGCAACTAAGACCACATGAGAAGAATTATCCGACTCATGATCTAGAGTTGGCTACGATTATCTTCGCCTTAAAGCAATGAAGACATTACGTGTATGGTGAGAAGCTGAACATGTACACGGACCATAAAAGCTTGAAGTACATCTATCAGCAGAAGGACCTGAATCTGAGGCAACGGAGATGGCTGGAAGTACTTGAGGACATTCGTCCAGAGATTAAGTACCATCCTGGGAAGGCTAATGTTGTTGCTGATGCACTTAGCCGCAAGAGTAGTTTGGCTAGTTTGATTACAACTCAGAGACAGCTTGCAGAGGAGTTGGATCGGACTGGTATTGAAGTTGTTCTGTAAGGCTTGGGATCATCTTTAGCTCAGTTGAGGCTCCAACCAATGCTGAATGAAAGGATTACCGCAAGTCAGAAGGAAGATGCAGAGATTCAGAAGATGAAGGAGCAGGTTGGTGCTGGCAGGTTGTCAGAGTTTCAAATCGGGGATGAGGTGTTGTGGTTTGGAGAGAGGCTATGTGTTCCGGATCGAGCAGAATTGCATAAAAGTATTCTTCAGGAGGCACATGCTACTCTTTTGTCTGTACATCCTGCGAGTACCAAGATGTATAAGGACATTAAGCAACATTTCTAGTGGTCAGGTTTGAAGCGGGATGTGGCCGAGTTTGTGGCAAGGTGTGAGATTTGTCAGTAAGTCAAAGCCGAGAATCAAAAACTCGGAGGTCTATTGCAACTGTTACCTATTCCGGAATGGAAGTGGGATAACATCAGTATGGATTTCATCACGGGTTTGCCCAAGAGTTCAAAGGGCAATGATGCAATTTGGGTCATAGTCGATCGACTAACCAAGTCTGCTCACTTCTTGGCGATGAAACTCACTTCGTCTATGGAAAAGTTGGCCGAGTTTTACGTTGGAGAGATTGTCAGGCTTCATGGTGTTCCGTTAACCATTATGTCTGATCGAGATGCGCAGTTTACTTCGCATTTCTGGAGGAGTCTTCAGACAGCTCTAAGTACCAAGACGGATTTCAGCACTGCTTTTTATCTGCAGACTGATGGGCAGACCGAGAGAGTCAACCGTATTCTTGAGGATATGCTTCGGTGCTGTGTTCCAGATTTTAGAGGCAGTTGGGAAAGGCATCTAGCTCTGGTAGAGTTTACCTCCAACAACAGTTTTCAGACTAGTATTGGGATGGCACCATACGAAGCTTTGTATGGCAGGAAGTGTAGAACACCTGTTTATTAGTTTGAAGTTGGAGAGCAGCAAATGTTTGAGCTTGAGATTGTGCAGCAGACCTCTAGAAAGATCGATCTGATCAGGAAGAGGCTGGTGGATGCTCAGAGTAGGCAGAAGAGCTATGTAGACAATAGGAAAAGGGACCTTGAGTTTGAGGTTGGTGACTTTGTATTCCTGAAGGTTTCACCTAGCAAAGGTGTGATTTGCTTCGGTAGAGGTGGAAAGTTAGCCCCATGGTTGATAGGCATGTACAAGATATTGAGGCGGATTGGGAAAACTGCTTACAGGTTGGAGTTGTCGGAAGATTTGTCTCAGGTGCACAATGTCTTCCATGTGTCTATCTGAGAGAGTACATTCTAGATCCGAGTCATCATTTGCCCGAAGTGCCGGAGGGTTCGCAGTTGGATTTGAGTTACATTGAGCTTCCGGTTGAGATTGTCGATCGTCGGGAGAAAGTCTTGAGGAACAAGACGATACCGATGGTCAAAGTGGTCTGGAGAAACCAGTTGGTTGAAGAGGCTACTTGGGAATCTGAGGAGAGGATGATGAAAGATTATCCTGAGCTCTTTGTTTGATTTATATCTTCTTTTCTTTCCTTTTCTTATATTCTTTTTGTATTTCTGTTTTCTCACTCTTAAAGTGTAGCTCTGGGGATGGAACTATTCTAAGGAGGGAGTGCTGTAATATCCTGGATTTTCAAATCTTATTTAAATTAGAGTTGTTTGATTTTACATGTTGTGCTATTCTAAGGAGGGAGTGCTGTAACATCCTGAATTTTCAAATCTTATTTAAATTAGAGTTGTTTGATTTTACATGTTGTGCACGTGCAAATTTATGCACGTATTTCTCTAAAAATATTTCATAAACTAGTAATCCTAATTCTTCTCTTTTTATTATTTAGAAAGCCTAATTTAATCCTAGGCCAAATTTGTCTCTTTGTAGCCCACATCAATTAATTAATTAATTAAATTAATAGAGCCCATTATCTTTTGGCCCATTAGTAAGACCATTTAATTTAATTCTTTTTTTATTTAGACTAACTTGTAGTGTAGACTCAATTAATAGATAATTAATTAAATTAACATGAACAACTTGTAAATGGGGGACATTAGGGTGACACGTGCATGCACTAGCACATGCATTGCACACCCTTTTGAGGTGTGGCCGGGTGGTATTCAAGAGGAGAGGGGGAGTGGATGAGGTGTAGAGGTGGTTAATCCATCATGGGAAGTTATGGCAACTCCCTAATTCATCTAGGCCCTTGACCCTTAACCATTTGATCTAATCCTAGCCTTCTATTCTCACTAAAAATTTGTATAAATACCCCCTCCCCTACATTAATTATCCTTGCACCTAATCTATATCAAAAGAGAAAGCGAAAGAAATACAACCAGTGAGTAAAAGATTGAGAGAATAGTGAGTTCAAAAGATTGAGGGTTGCAAATTTGTGTGTTCTTTCCCCTATATTGGCCGGCCTACATCCCAAGGATCAAGAAGAAGGACAAGCACCATCAAGCAAGGAGGAGACGACAAATTGGTGGCTTAAACTAGGAGAAGAAGGTCTCTATTGATCATTCTAGGAGTTCTTAGGAGATTTTTTTGTTTTCTCTCCAAATAAGGTGGGCAATGTTCTCCAACTTCTAAATAGATACCATGCTAGGTTTGTGTTTTGATCATGCTAGATTAAACAAGAGAAAATATTGCTTTATGTTAGTGCCATGATTAAGGAGAAAAAATGGATCCTTGTGAAATTGCATGAAATGACTAGTAAAAATTAAATTGAATGATGTGATTAGAAATATTGTTGCGGTAACATGTTAATTAAGAAAGAATAAAATCTCTTTATTGAAATGTGCATGTATGTGGAAAATGCAATATGAAGGAATGTGTTTATATGAAAAGCATGAATTATGAGAAATCTCCATGCTATGAAGTTAGACTGATTAAATAATTATTTATGTTGTTGTTATTGATATTAAAGAATCCTACATGCTATTTTGTTGGAAAAATGAACAATTTTTGTAATTAGGACTAAGACTAAGAAAAGATTGGATTTTTGTTAATCAAGAAGGAAAGAAGAAACTTATTAGTTTAATAAAGAGAAACCCAATTATAATAAAAAAGTATTAAGTAGAAATTCTCTTTGGAAAAGAAGTAATTAATAGAACATAATGTTGTTTTTGTGAACAATTTTGTATAAATAAAAGAGTGGTATTTGTATGAAAAATGAGAGTCAAATGGCTTATAAAACTCGTAAATTACTGTTTAATTCGAAAGAAATCCAGTCAGGAATTTATTTAGATTTATAGAGAAACAAATCACATTTTTGAAAGAAACGAGTTAACTTCATGAACTAGAATTGCTACAGTCGGATACAAAACCAATTGTAATTATTTTCCCTACGGGTTAGTCACTTTGTCCATTCTGGTCAGTGGATGCAAATTAAAAATATCACTGTAGCAAGAGGTCATGAGTTCGAGTCTCTGAATGGACTCTTCATTTTTCCATTTTTGTGAAATTACCTCAATGCCGAACCCAATGGTATAAGGGGCTATTAAATGCCTCTCTTAACGTTTGGCGCTGTTGGCCTTTCTGGTCAGCAGTTGCGCCACAGTAACGTTACTGTAGCGCACCTGCTGTGTGTGTGGGTGTGGATTCGAAACCTGGCTTTGGACATGGTTTTTGATTTCCGATTTTTTGGGAAAAAATAATTTTTTTAATGGTTTTGAGTGAAATAAAATTCGTAAAAATTATTATAATTATTCTGAAATTAATTAGACCTCATAGAAAATCTCTATAACTCAACTAAAAATTATAGACCAAGTTAGGGGAATTATAAGTATATTTTTATGAGATAAAATAAAGTAATAACTAATCTCTTTTAAGAATTTTGTGAGAAGTTTTCTAAGAAATTCATGACTTGATGCAAATGTGGAAAATTCACTTGGTTTAAGTAAATGAGATTTTTAGACTTATGAATACAAAGAAAAAAATTATGAGATTAAATATGTAATTCGAGAAATTATGAAAATGAAATTACCTTGTCTCTTTTATATGAAAATTATGCATGAATTGAAATGAAAAGAATCATGATAACTTATGAAGATATTGATGAGTGTAAATAGTCAATTTATGAACATGAAATGAGATTTTGAATTAGAGAGTAGCTAAGTCCTATTACCGGCAAACGAATAAATTATTTTAGAGATGAACTATTGAGATGAAAGACCAAGTTTGGTCATATTGTTGATTGATGTTTAAAACCGGCATAGAGGAAAGAGCTAACTCTAGGTGTTGATTTTATTCATGATTCAAATAATTAAGGACTAGACACATAGTGGTGATGTGAAGAAAGTGAGAGAAAAAACATAAGTATGATGGCCATCGGATTAGTGGTGTGAGAGTGATTCATAGATTGCCTGCTTGATGCGTCATGACACGGAGTGAGCACTACTCCGGAATTATTGTTCCGGTGGCGACGCTTGTGGGGTGTTCGGTGACTATGGGTGGTGCCATCGTTCCACGACGGAGGCTGAATTTTCCATAGATTGCCTGCTTGATGCGTCATGTCAGTGCGTGGGACTCCCTTCCAGATTGTCTGGACATGGGCTCGTAATTCATAGAACATCTAGGATACTTACCATAGTTTTCATAGTAGTTTAAGTCATGGCGAGGGACTGAACCCTACAAGATGAAGTACGATTAAGGGCTTGCCCTCGGACCTATGTAGTATGGGATGCATAGAATCCGAACAAGTGCGCATTAGTGTCATAGAATATAAATAACTGCATTAAAGACTAAGTGCACAGCACAATACGACATCTACAGGATAGTCCCCGTAGTTTTGCTTGTGACAAGTGTGTACTTTCTAAATAGGAGAAAATTGATGTATTATATCCTTGCGTAAGTTGAATGAACTGACGAGCCCACAGTTTCTATGCAGGATAAAGAGATTGACAAGATTAAAGTATGCATGCTGCTTAAAGAATGTTTCAAGTGTTGTACATTTTATTCATGTAATTATTGTAAAGTGCTTCAAATGTTTAAATGTAATTCAAGATGTAACTCTGATATAATAAAAGTTTTAATTTCCTTGTAAAATTGTACAAAGAGAAGTGTAAAGATCCCGTGGAACTTCAAATTCAGTCTGTTTTGGAATTCCGGGTGTTACAGATCCAATTCTTAATGGATCGGTACTGTAGTTGCTGAAGAAGCTCGAGCTCAAGTGTATTTGATTGCGTATCAGCCTGTAGGATCTTGCGTATCACTCCTTAGGGAATATTAGTCTTGCAGGGTCTTATTTGTAAAGTTGACAGTTCCTTTTCTAAATAAGTCCTTATGTGCGTTGTATGTAAACACGCTCAGAAGGGTACATGAAGCTGTTAGATTGTGGGTCCCACTGCAAACTGCCCAACTACTTTTTCCCTGACCTATAAGTCCGTGTGATGCACGTAAGGAGCTTGAGTATAAATAACCCATTTTGTAATAGATTTGTCATGAATAGAATTTCTAAGCATTGAGTTCTTGTTCATCATCTTCTTCCTTCTTCCATTTTCGATCCTTGCTTTAAGCTTGCTTGTGATCGCCATGGTGAGAAGACGTCCCACTGTCGCCAATTACGCCACAGCTGGACGAGTAGGGAACAAGTCATCGGATCTCACCAGAGATGCCGTCACCTTCCAGGCCGTCACCCTTGCCGTCGCTGCCTACACCATCGCCGCCTACGCTGGTGTCACCGCTGCCTGCGCTGGTGCCACCGCCAGTGACTTTCCTCTCTGCAACCCCCTATGTGATCAGGTTCTGGATCATCCCAAAGCCAAATTTCTCATTGGATGGAAGTATTCATCTCGTGTTTCGGGTGGTTGGAGCAGATCCAGATCCGAATAACTCAGTTTACATTGGCTGGAATTTGCCATTTGGCGTTCGGGATGCTGGACCAGATCTAGATCAATTATCCAATGCTATCATATGGGTTTCATGATATTGAAGATGTTGTTTGGTGTTTGTCATGTCACAGCAGATCCCGACAAGCATCACATGCTATTGAAGATGGGCTTCTTGATGGATCTGACCTACAACCCTAAACCCGACCCGAATTCTCATATCACTTGATCTTTCTCAAATTTCGATCCATTCTAAACTATAAGATCTGTGCTGTTCTTATTTGATTAAATTTTCTGTTTATTGTTTATTAGGAAGTTTTACAGAAAAACCTTCCCTTTTACTAAAATTACGCTAGTAGTAATTATTCAGATCAAACCCTCTAAATATTAGAATTTACTGTTTATTCATTAAAGATAGAAAAAACTTAATCATCTGTATGAGATTCCAAAACTAGAGACATTTGATAGTTCTAAATTTAACAATTAGAAGATGAAAGTACAATACGATATGTGGATAAAATTTTTGGAGATAGTGTAGGCGCTAAGGATGTTGTTTGGACTAGATCCAAATATGATCAGACTAAATCATATCTGAAATTAAAGATAAGTTTTTTACTTACATATATATTTTAATTATTTGTTGTTGCCAAGAGCTAAAATTCAATGCTTCAGTATCCATTGTTTAATTAAATACAAGTTTGAATAACTGTTTTGGCTATGCGCTAAGGATCAAATATTTATTTTGATAAGTTAGTCTCATTTTGAAAACTAGCGTGTTTAGAATTGTTAAGTGTGCCCTGTCGTACTATGTGTACAGATATATTGGGTAACCCATCGTTTGTAGTTCGTGTGAGATCATATATTTGCTACTCTAATATAGATTGATGTCTAGAATCTATAACATATGTCTGTAACTTAGGTGAGAGCATCTCGTAATGCAGGAAATGACTCCATTAGTTACGTTGTGTTATTTTTCGTTCATTGTACAGTGTCTGCAAAGTTGAATTATAAAATATTGTTCATTATCTCGTTTAGTGTTTCGAAGATGATGAAGAACGAATAAAGGAAAGAACTCTTCCCTCAAGGTGTTTGAGCATTTGGACACATTTAGAACCACGAGAGAAAGCAAACAGTTTTGTGAAATATGGTAGAGTAATTTTTTATTAACTCATATTATTATTATATTATAATGTGCATATATAGTCAGTCACATGTGTAAGTTGAGTTTAACAAACGAAACAATTGATAATAGTAGTTCTAATTTCTGTAGTTCTTGGACACGACATAAAAGGCTAGGACATGTGAACTGTATATCAAATTATTTGCTCATGTTAAAACTTATAAATCTGCTAAATGATACCTCATTAAATTATGACAAATGTGAAATTTGTGCTCAGATTATGACCACTAGAAAATTATTTAGTATGGTTGCTAGGAGCACACAATTTTTGAGTCAATATATTCTGATATTTGTAATCTCAGTAGCTTTGTGACTAGATGAGACAATGACTGGTCAAAAGTATTTAATAACATTTGTAGATGATTACTGAATGTTTGTCATATATATGAAGCACTTGTTATTTTAATGAATTAAAAATCTAGTTACATGCTAAGATCAAAATGGTTCAGATTTGATAGATGTGGTAAATATATTTTAATAATTTTAGAGAAGTTTGCTTTTGACATAATCTCTAGTGCACTCACTCCATTTACTAAAGTCAAAACGGTATTGATAAAAGTTAGAATTAAACATGTAGTGAAATGTTGAATTCTATATTATTGATTGTTGTTTGACTTTGTGTAATTATGGGTCATGTATTATTTATCATATTCATAATATGTTACTACACTCTAAATTATTGATAACTTGTAGATTATTGCATAAAAATACACATATACTTTTGTGAATGTGGAAACATATGGCGTGATACATTTGTTAAAGTACATAACCCTAGAAGGCCTAAAGTATGACCTATAACAAATATTTGTGTATGATTAGTGTCACGTCCCGCTTCCCAAAAATTCGGAATACGAGCACGTAACAAAAGCCCAGCGAATGATTTTCACCATCCATAAGCTATTCAGGAATCTTTACAACATTCACAAGAATCATCAGAGTTGGAAGCAAAAGAATCAACCACATGCACATATGAACCAAATACCAACAAGAATACTTGAAATAAAATATATATTAATCTCAAATAGTCATGATCTGAATAACACAAATATCCTGGGTCACATTTCCCAAATACAAATAAATCCAAGTAGCAGATACAATTATCCATGAATAATAGGGAAATAAATAAATGTAGCAAGAGCTCCAACGACTAATATCTCATCTCGCATATTCCATCTGGCAGCTGATCTCAAAAATCTGCAATTCAACGAATCCAGGGAAGAGGAAAAGAAAAAGACAAGTACCCGTCAATTCAAGTTACGGGCCATTTATAATGTAGGATACAAGTACATGGAGAAAACTATCTAGCAACATGGTATAAGCATGATGTCAAAATAAACAACTAGCATGGTAAGGTGAACAAGTGTAAATGGCATCAATCAAGTGTCAAGTAATCAAGTATCATGTAAACATGCATCAGGTGTCAAGTGTCGTGTAATCATGCATCAAGTGTCACGTATCAAGTCTCATGTATCATGTAGTCAAGTGTCAAGCAAGCATGTATCATGTTCAAGTATCATGTATCAAGTCTTATAGTGATTACTATCTAGGTAGCACTTCATGCATCCATCCTTTTACTACATGACTGCTACAGTCAATGCAATTTTGTTTTAGATTTCGTAGGGGACCATACAGGGCAGTGTAATCAGGTATTCACAGAATCACAGAACATGGTCGATAAACTTGATCGGTAACAGAAATTAACTTGATTGGTAACTTGATCGGTAAACTTGAACGGTAACTTGATCCGTAAACTTGATCGGTAAACTTGATCGGTAACTTGATCGGTAAACTTGATCGGTAAACTTGATCGGCAACATGTCACACAGGAAACACAAGTCTCCTTCCGAGTACACGTTTCTGCACTATCCACTACTAGATCTTTTCCATTAAAACCCCGGCTTGATTATTTATTATTATGCTCAAACAAGCATGTATAGTATGAAACAGTGTCAAACTAATATAGTATAATCAGTATCAGGTCTAGGATGATAAATAAGCATGCATAGATGATAGACAGTCACATAAACGAGTAAAACAGTGTATGTTCATATTCAGGACAGCATGACAGTACAGTACTAAAACAGTGATTCCCGTTAGAGCATCCACAGTCGTTTTCTATATATGCCATTTTCCCATATTATAGCAAACGAATAGCAAATGAGCGCTGCAATCGTTTCTCATTTTCCCATTTTTAGCAAACCTTCTATTCTCATTTCTCAAATATGAGAAACGAAATGAACTTTCTCAAATTATAAAGGACGGGGTATGATACCCCATCTCTCTGATTTAATTATTTTTTAATCGATTCAGACGGACGATCATATCCCGTCTCAATAATTTTCATTTTTTTTTTAAATTAGGTCGGACGGGGATACATACCCCGGACGGGGTATGATACCCCGTCTCTACCATTAACGAATTTTTTTTTTTAAAAAGTCCTCAGACGGGGAATGATACCCCGTCCGGGGTATCAAACCCCGTCTCTCATTTTTTTTTTAATAAACGAACAGCCATGATTGGCCGATGAAAAAAAAACAAAACAAAACAAAAAAGATGGGCCGGGGAATGATTCACCGGACGGGGAATGATTCCCCGTCCAATCTATTGGGTTCATTTGGTAGGTTTAGGTAATAATTAGGATTAGATGGTTAATTAATATAGTTTAGTTATTATTATATTATTTAATTTAGTTAATTAATATAGTTTAATAGTTATAATAAGTAATTAACTTTTTTGAGTTTATTTGAAAGGATGAGAGACGGGGAATGATTCCCCGTCCCGCCATTTTAATATTAAAAAAAGAGGGACGGGATATCATATCCCGTCTCTAATCCAAATGAGAAAAATATAGCAAATCACGACTGCACGATATCCATCCAATTGCTATTACTTAGCTGCTATTTTATAAGAAATGAGAAGAACGACTGTGGATGCTCTTACTAAAGAAATCCAAATCTGAATCCGTCAGAGAATCTAGAAAATATACTTTCACTCGAATCTAGCTCATACAAATAAGTCATATATTAATTCACAAAAATATAGCCCAAAACTGATGCAAATATGGAAAATAGGTTCAGCCAGAAATCAGGAAAACAAATTCAAGAACAGGAAAACAGCATGAAAACTCAATAAATAAATCCACGAAAAATCTGGGGTATTCCCCTATATGTCCCGTATCTAAATATAAGGTTTCATAATTTTCCAGTAAAATTAGATCAGTCATCGAAAATAAGAAAACGTCAAGAAACAGTAGTTTGGCAAATCTAGAATTCCCAACACTGCTGTACGAAAACTACGATATCTCGCAACCGGTTAAACGAAATCCAATTCCGCTAAAGGGATATGAAAATAGATAAAATATACTAAATTTCATATTTCACAACCATTTTTCATACAGTAAAAGGAGTCATAGTGAAAATAAAGTTCTTTACCGAACAACGAGCAAAATACCGCAAGTATAGTTTTCATAAACGAGCATGAAATGACATCTAAAATGCATCAATAAAATCCTCCAAAATTCTGGGTAATCCCTAACTAGATAAAAAAAACACTGACCAATGTTTTGGATCAAAATAATATATGTAGCATCAGTATCAAAATCATTTAGTCATCAAAATCATCGAAAAACAAAATCTGAAAAAGGTCGACACCTCTGTAGTAAAACATTCATAACTCACTCATACGAAAACAAAATCGAGCATGGTCAGAGGTGTTGGAAAATAGACGAAATTCTCTAAAACTCATGTTTTATACCGAAATTAAGATACTGACTTCAAGACAGTCCAAAACAGCAAACAATTTAGATCAGCGACAAAATATAGATTTTCCCTTTAATAACAACTCAACATATATCATACAAAACTTGTTCAAAACACAGCCAAACGTGAAATTGAGTCTACTAAGTGTCTAAACATCATGAATTAGGATATCTAGCATGTCCACATAAAGTATATCACATGGGTCTCAACCAAATCACAAATTCTCACAAAAGTCTCACATACATGATCAAAATTAAGAACGGGTACATCCTAAGTTAATTCATGTCCATATTGTGTCGTGAGTCATCTATGGTCAAATTTTCACAATAGAGACAAAATTCATCAAGCATATCACAAACAAGAGTCGTCTCTAGACCCAACTACACTATAGGTGGTATTTTTGACTTGTATCAAACAAATGAATTGGAGTACAAGTTACTTGCCTTAACCGATATCGAAACCGACGAAAATAAAGAATAACAGGAACGAATTCCCAGAGCAACGAACCCAACGAACAACACTCACCAACTACGGACCGAAACTCGAGATCCACAATCCGAGATAACATGTGCAAGTATCGTGCGTGTGCAACTTCAAACGAGAGCGAACGTGATGATGTCGACAACGAGCAAAAGCGACCAAAGGCAGGACGATGGCATCGCGAAGATGGATAACAAGGGAAGCTCGCTATCGCGACTTGCTGGCTGCACTCGCGCGAGATCGGAGAGCGGCACGGCGAGACGATGAGACGACGACGACAACTATGACTGCTATCGTTGCTGCAGTCCACCGAGAGAGCGATGAGGAGGGGGACGCCGGGGAATGGCGGCTGCTGCCTGGCCACGTCAGAGGGAAAGGGCAGCGGCACGGGCGGCCAGGGGGGTCGCACCGGAGAGTCGGCTGACGGGGAGAGGAGAGGAGGAGAGCGGGAGCAGGGACATAGGGAGGAGGCTGGGCATCGAGGCAGGGAGGTAAAGAGAGGAAGGGGAACGGTGCATGGGGTAGGAGAAGAAAACAGATGGTATATAAATAGGAGTATATTAGGGTTGGGGAGTAAATAAAGGTGACGGTTGAATAGGGTGAGTAGGTGTGCTATCGGGTTGGGTGAAGTAACCAGGTTTGGGGTTAGGGTATAGGCTGAAATAGAATAATGGGTAAATGGTTTATAGGGTTGGTTTTAGTTTAAGTTAATGGGTATAGGGTTTATTGGGTTTAGGGATTAAGTAAGTAATGTGTTTTGGGTAGTTGGGTATCCAATAGGGTTTTAAAATGGATTAGGGTTTTTTTTAAAATTCAATAGAAAAAATAAATTAACCAAAAAAAATATTGTTCATAATAAAAATGTAATTTGCATTACAAAATAGTATTTATTTAAAATAGATACAATGTAATTAGCACATAGAAATGGATTTTCAATGTGCTAATTACATTGTATCTATTTATATGTGCTAATTACATTGTATCTATTTTAAATAAATAGATACAAAGTAATTAGCACATAGGATTTTTAATAACCAGCCAAAATTAGTAATAATAATAACAATAATAACAGTAATAATAATAAAAGAAATAATAACAAAACTAGGAATAGTATTTCAAAATAAAATCATAGAAAATAGTTACAATTAAAATTATTGATCGAAAACAGATTTTAAAATAGAAGATCCAAAAAAAATATACATTTTGACAAAAGAATTTGAAAACTGGAAAAATAATTTGCGAAAACTTTTAAAATACAAAAAATACACAAAAATGCAATTTTGGGAAAACAAGGGTTACAATTAGGAAGTGCAGAATGTAGTTCTATGGACAGATTTTGGATCTATCTAATTTATACAATGTAATTAGCACATAGAAATGGATTTTCAATAACCAGCCAAAATTAGTAATAATAATAACAATAATAACAGTAACAATAATAAGAGAAATAATAACAAAACTAAGAATTGTATTGTAGAACCCCGTATTTTCAAATATTATTTTAAATATTTGAAAATGAATTTAAATTGATTTTTGGAGATTTAATAAATATTTTCAGAAAATTTATCTTGTTACACGTACAAAACACGTGCAAATACTTTTTTAGAAGTTTGAAAATTTAGTTTTCTTTACGAAAAATCATTATTTAATATTTGGGATTTATTTAGTATTTTTCCAGATTTTACTGAAATTAATTGGAACTATTTGCAATTTTTGAGAAAAGAATGACCTTTTTGCAAATTTGACATTTTAAAGGTTAAAGTGCAAAATGTATATTCTGGACGTTTGGAACAGTATTGGTTGAGATTTAGAATTTTATTTTACTTTTAAATCCAAATTTAAATGTATTTTGAATAGATTTCCAAGACTATACCTATATATGTGAAGTTGTCTTTTAGAAAGGATTATTTTGCAAAGTGGGGTAAAACCCTAAACTTAATCCCGGATATTTAAAGAATTTCCCCAGCCGTTATCTACTGGAATATACACAAATTTGTGATTTGTTTTGGTGGAGCAAGTGGAGGCTTTGGATCTAGCAAAAGGAAGACCTTTTCGTGGATTTTTCTCAATTCAAAGGTGAGTGACATTGTGTGTTTTGTTTTGTTTTGTGAATGATATAAATTTGTCTTGTTGTTGATCTATGTATGCGGGTGGCAATATTGTTTGATTTGATGTTGTGAATGATATAGATCTTGTATTGTGGTATGATTCATGTGAATAATAATTGTTGTTGTACCATGTTGTGAAATCTATGAATGACTAGTAGATCTTTGTTCATAAATTGTGTGCTAAAAAGCATGTTAAGATTTGAGTATGGTCGGATGTTGTGCATCTGGATCTTATTTTTGTAAATCAAATTTTGATTTAGAATTGTGAAAGCAATTTCAGTTTTGAGAAACCCTAATGAAAGAATTAGTAACCTAGAACATGAGAACTTGAGTTTTGACATATTTGATGTTTTGAGTAATATAACCATAATGAGGATTTGTTGAGATTGGTCATTTTTCCTGAATACGAACTATTTTCATAAACGATGAATCTTTAGAAAACCCCAGTTTTGGTTCTGTATTCAGATCTAAATTGTGAAAAACTGTAGGCCGACAGTCGACTGGTCTACTGTACAGTCGACTGGTACGAGCCTACTGCTGTACTTTAGTATCCTTGAAAAGTCGTTCTGGACAGTCGACCTAGCTCTTAGGCAGTCGACTGGTTCACTGAGAAATTTATTTTTGTAAAATTATTTCAGTCCTTTCTGGACAGTCGACCTATAATCCTTTAAGTCGACTTATATACTTAGAATATCTTGTGAAAATTACTGGAATTTATTTCGGGCAAGTCGACCGAAGCCTTCTTAAGTCGACTTATATGACTTAGTTTATTTTTGTAAAATTTTGGATATTTGTACTCTGGGCAGTCGACTTACTACAGTATAAGTCGACTGGTACTGAAGGATCTTTGTAAACTTGAGTGTTATTTCGAAAGATTGGTTTTCAGATAACTCAGTCTATACTTGACATTCAGTTCAGTATTTGATTGATATATTCAGTTGAGCCACTTTGTTTAGTGGGACTTTGGTTTAGACTTTTGTGTTTGAGTCTCTAGAGGTGAGTGACCCTAGTATACCGGTGTTGAGTTATTTTGTTGAGGCCTGTAGAGGTATTTCAGTTATACAGTTTTGAATTTAGGCCGGTAGGGTATACCACTCTAGGAGATTCATTAAGTAATTAATTAACCCAAAAATGATAAGGACAGGCAATAGTGGTGATATGATGAACGGGAACATGAGTCAAGAACCTCAGTATGGCTTTCGGTGTGGGATTTGGTCTCCGGAATTATCACAGTAGATTATTAGTGGTGTGGGATATGTCTCCGAAATTATCACAATAGATTACTTGTGGTGTGGGACAATCTCCGGAATTATCATGGTAACTACTTGTGGTGTGGGATTGATCTCCGGAATTATCGGAGTCGAGGCGAAGCACATGTGATATTCGTATGGTGATGTGTCAATGTTTCGGTGTGGGATGATCTCTGGAATTATTCAGGTGAAATATCTTGGGTGTGGGATCCATCTCCGGAATTATCGGGCATGAGACACTATCCATAGTTTATCTTTATCTCGTAGTAGTCATCGTGTTAGGATTAGTTGCATAATGCGGGGGATTGAACCCTATGAAGTGGAGACGTTAAGGGCTTGCACCGAACCTATGTAGTATGGGATGCATAGACTTCGACAAGTACGTATTAGAGAGTCTGCATATAGAACTTGTGTTTCTTGACTAGGTTTTATGCATGTGGTTTTCCTGTTTTCTACACCTGACACTTAGCTTAGTTCCACTTGATGTTTTATGTTTCCTGTCATTTCTTACTTCCCATACTCTTATTTAGTACATGTTGGTTAAGAATTGTGAGGTATGATCATTTATGTTGTTTATTTGTTTTTATGTCACTCACACCATTTATGGCTGACCCCTTTAGTTTTGGGGGTTAGGGATCATCTCTAGCCTCATATCTTGCAGGTGGTTGCTTAGAGTTGGAGGATGGATGCTTGAGTTGGTTTTTGAGATAAATTGATTCATAAGAGTTTGTGTAAATTTGTAAAAGCATATTTGAGATAGTTTTGTGTTGTAAATACAAGAAAATATTGTTTGAGTTGTTTTGAATTCCGCTGTGTTTTGTAAATATTTGTTGTAATAAAAGTTGAAAATTTTAGTGGTGTTGGTTGTGTTTAATATTATATTGAAGTGGATCGCTGGGATTGTGCCACGTATTTTCTAAGATATCTTATTAGAAATTCGGGGCGCTACATGTATTTCAATATAAAATCATAGAAAATAGTTACAATTAAAATTATTGATCGAAAATAGATTTTAAAATAGAAGATAAAAAAAATACATTTTAACAAAAGAATTTGAAAACCGGAAAAATAATTTGCGAAAACTTTAAAAATACAGAAAATACACAAAAATACAATTTTGGAAAAACAGGGGTTACAATTAGGAAGTGCAGAATGTAGTTCTATGGACAGATTTTGGATCTATCTAATTTATGTTAGTAGAATCTAGACTTGCAGAGTTCTTTGAGGATGTGTTCATCAAAGATTAATGTATAAAATTATCTAGTCCATCAGACCTAGTTAATGATTCACAGTTGGAATCAAGAACCAGCCTTACTGACACTTAAAACTTCAATAGTTGATGAGCCAAGAAAACTCCTTAGTTGATAATGAAATGAAATTTTTGTTATAAAAGAATACTTTAAATTAGTTGATTTTCCGAATGGGGCAAAAACTATAGTAAGTAAGTGGGTTTTTGTAGAAGAAACTTAGTTTTGATTGTTCAGTAACAATTTTAATGCACTTTTAGTAGATAAATGATTGACTGAGATAAGTGGGGTATATTGATTTGATGTCTATTCTCATGTTTGTCATATTGCTACAATAAGAATTCTTCTTGCCCTTATATCAATAAAAATTTTGTTACTCATCAAAAATGTTTTAAACAGTTTTGTACAAAAAGTTTTGTGCTCGATGTTTTGTATTGAAATGTTTTGCACTGAACAACTTTGTACTGGAAAGTTTCGCACTAATATGTTTAGTGAATAAGATTTACAAATTGGTAAAATCATTGTATGTTTTAGAACATGTGTTAAAACTGAGGCACGGATAATTTGACAAAAAATTAAGGAGCTTAGATTTGAATCAAGTAATTCGGATAAATGTATTTAATTCGGTGGAGAGTCAAATATAATTGATCTCATATATTTGTATATTGTTGACGTGCTTGTTGTTGGAAGTGACCTCTTTATTATAAATGAAGTTAAAACCGTATTATCCAAAGAATTCAGCAGGAAACACCTAGGTGTTGTGGACACCATATTAGGTATGTGTGTGAGTATCGGTAGGAAATGGATAATCCTTAGTCAAACTCATTAAATCGATAATGTGTTCCAAAAATGGGGATATAGTGATTGAAAGTGTTTTGAAACACCTTATGATTATAATAGAAGATTGACACCTAATGATGATGCAACTATAAGACAATTATATTATTCTAAACTTATTGAAAGTCTCATGTATACAATGGTCTGCACTAAAACATACATAGCCTTTGAGGTATGTATGATCTGCAGATTCACTAGTAATCCTATTAATACACATTGAAGTATCCTTAAGAAGCTAATGAGATACCTGAGAGGTACTCAAGAGTTTACTTTGTACTACTTTAGTCATCCTTCAAGATTGAATGGATGATATGGTGCATTATAGTGCTCAAAATTTATTGAAAATTGACAACTAGTGGATATATGTTTACACTAGGAGGAGTAGAAATATTATAAAGATTAAAAAGAAAATAAGCATTGCGCTATCATCCATGAAACCAGTCTTCTATGTGTTATTCTCTACAGGGGAAGAGGCTGAGTGGATTGAATGACTTGTTGCTAGTCATCCACTGAGAAGTTTAATGTAACTCTTTAATTCTGTCCATCGACTATCAAACTATAATGCATTGTAGCTCATAACTCACTCTATAATGGTAAGATGATTACATCAAGGATGAAAGAAGTCTAATTGAACTTTCTCATAGATAAAGTGCAATTGAGACAAAGTATGGCTAATGCTCTTACTAAGAGACTTGAAAGTGATCTAATTATCAAAACTATAGGGGAAATGAAATTAAAAGGTATTGAGTCAAAAGCTTTTAACATCCTAATTGTTTTGAAATTTAGAATCCAATTAGGGCCATAGAGAAGTTCAAATTTAAGCACCAATTTTCGGCAGTTAGCATGCTATAGATAATTTGAAAAATTCAATGTAAATTTTGTTAATATATAACTTTATTCCAAATTTGATGATGCTATATATTCTCATAACAAAGAATCATCTCATTATTCCAAAAGAAAGCGTGAAACTTGTCGATATTTTTCCGATATTTAGAATTGTCGTTATATCATTCCAATTTTGATAATATATCTCTATTATGGATTCATGTTTCATTCCAATTTTGATGATTCATAATTTAACCATAGTTGATTTAACTATTCTATCATTCCAATATGCAACATAGTATAGTTCTTGAGTAGACACTATAATAGTTGTTTTTTATTTTGTTAAAGAAACTTGACTTGTGCTTGTGTTACATTTTTGCTAAGCTATTTTTTGAATGGTACTAAGTTATTTTGTGGAACTAGATACTTTATGAAATTTGCAAGAATTATTAGAGATCTGTCTCATGATATTCTTGCTGCAGTAAGCTAACAAAGATGGAGAGTTAAATCTATCAACATAGATTTCAAAATAATGATTTGCTCAAAATGGAGGAGTAAATATAAAGCAGTTTGCAAGGATAGAGTCTCGGCTTATTTATCTTGAGAATAAATTAATCACTTGCTTGATAAAACTTCTTTTGAGTCTAAGACGATACTTTGAGAAATTTTTCATGGCAAGGGTCGGCCCCTGATGCCTAGCCAATGGCGAGTTGTCAAGTTCGATCGTCTTGTGACATTATGGCCTTTGGGATGCTGTTGCATTTCTGTTTGTGGTTATTTAGGGGGTGTCATGTGACCTATCATTGGAGAAGTCATGCTTCTCCATAAGTTCCCTTCTCCCACTTCTTCCTAGACCACTCTTTCTTCCTTCAACCAGAGCTCTTTAAAAAATGCTCTAGCAAACATGCTCATCGACCAGTCTAGCAGTTTGGCTTCGTCTTTGTCCTCGGAACACACTGGATCATCATTCGAGGCCTCATCTCGATCATCATTGAGGCGAGCGAGCCAGAGCCGCAGCCTGTACGGGCCCCTTCCTTGGAGGAAGATGTAGATATCGACGGGACGAGCATGGAGGCGACCAACCTCGTTCTGCAGGTAGAAGGAAACGTGACCAAAGAGATGAGCGGACGCCCCGAGCTCGCGGAGAATGAGACGCAGGTGAAGAGTCCTCTGTTGCCGGTGAAAACGGAGGAGGAATGGGAGGAAAGTTACAACGAGCTGAACCAGTGTAGGGACGAGGAGGTAGTATGGACCCCTTCAGTGCGAGGAGTGCGTGTCTCAACTCTTGACAACATTGTAGGTGTTCAGCTACCCTGAAGTCATCGCCCTGCGAAGAGGAAGAAACATACACTTTCCCCCGATAAGGAGTATGAGCTTATGGTCTATCAGGACGAACCCGCGTGTGTGAAATCTGCTCGGATGTATCTGGAGAAGTTGTAGGACTTGCTATGTTTCGGTGTCTCCCCGTCTTCGTCAAACAGGCTGAGAATATAGGCGGATGAGATGCAGAACACTATAGAGGAGAGCGATCTTCTCAATATTCGGGATCAGTTCTATATACCCTCGGAGTATGTCCTGATGCTTCTGAAACCGGGGATTCGGCCTACTGATAGGTTTTAGGAGTGATTCTGTATGTTTTCTACGGATGCTTTCACTTCGGTCTTGCGTCTTCTCCTTCATCCATTTATTCAAGAGGTCTTAAAATAGGTGAGAATGTATCTAACACAGTACGGGCCAAACTCGTGAAAGCAACTGACCAGCTTCATCATGCTTTGTCAAAAGAAGAACGTCTTTCTGAGGCTCAGTTACTTCTAAACGTTTTTGGGATTGAGTGTGCTCCTGAGCTATCAACACCGATAGTATATATCTCCTTAGAATAAGTTACACATGGTGCATAACCACCTGGACTCCATAAATGATTGGATGTTGAAGTACTTCATCGTCTACAGTTTCGAGACATAGGATATACCGACCACGTGGTCGTACGAATCTCCTCTGAAGAAGACCTTGAAACTTCATGATCTCGTTAAAGAGGATCGGGTAGATTTCGACAGGCTATTCATGGGTGGTAAGAGTATAGATCGGGTCAGGGTGACGGAGATGTCGCTCGCGGTCTACGGTTTGAGTCCTTACATTCCTCGTGAGTCCCTAACTCTTGTCGTTTTCTAAGGTATTATCCAACCCTATCCTAATGTGTTTATTTTACAGCTATGGATGACGACGATGTCGATATTCTCCTGACTGAAATGGTGGAACAACGAGCTGCCGAGAATAAGGGGAAGAAGAGGGAGACGACACCGATTGCTGAAGTGTCTCTGAGGGGACAGTCGAAGAAGATGAGGACAAAATCCTTGACCATCCATGACTAAGAGGAGGAATCTATAAGGGTTGAACCGAGCGAGAGACCGCTCAGAGCTGAGTAACTGACCGAGTCTTCCCTGCCGTTATTTTACTCGGTGCTGAAGGATGTTATTCCTGAGAAGACTATGGTTTTATCATGAAGTCCCTGGTGGCTGTCGAGGTCATTAATAATCTCGCCCCTGTCAAGGATAGGAAATCTTCTGCTAAGGAGACGATCGGCTCGGGTTATCTTCGATATGCTCAGTCCTCCATTGTGGTAGTTTTTCATTTCCGAGCGATTGTATTCTTTTTTTTATTTTGTATTCTCTAATTCTCCCTCTTTTCTATAGGCCATGCTTTATGGAGCCGAACTGAAGATGCAGTACGACCACGAAAGAAGCGCGTGGAGCGTAGGGTTCAACGGCTTGACCTAAAGTGGTAGGATGAGAAGACTCGAGTGGATGTGCTCGAAAAAATGGTGAAGGAATTACAGGAGAGCTCTCGGTTTAGGCTCATGTCCAGGCATCTTAGCGACGAAGAAGGATGCTTAGGAGGAAGAGAGGGAGAAGTTGCGGGCGGAGATCGATGAAGCGCGGGCTAGATTGTTGCGACGCAAGAGGAAAGCTACAAACAGGCCCTTCAGCACATTCGAGAGAGATACACTTATATCAATCTTGATGGCCTTTGTTTCTGTAACACCCGACAATTTTGCCCACGAGTGTTACACACTTGTATTTTGTATTGTTACGAGTAATATTCGTAACGTATTTTTATATAAATGTCATACGTATTTTATATTCCGATTATTTAGCTTTCTGTTCTCTCATAATTCATTTTTTATCCTATTTTGTGACAACTCAAATATTAATTTTAATCTTTTTGTTTTTACGTGCATTGCACGTGCTTTCAATACACGTGTCGATTACGTATGTTTTACCGTTACATGAAATATCCGTAAACTTATTAATATACATGTTCTACGTAACTTATGTTCTGACTGTTTTTCGTTCTATTAAATTTATTTTGTATTGATACATGCAACGCACATGTTTAAAGTGCACATGTTGATCCCTAAAATTTTCTTGAGTAATGAATATTTTTCTTTTCATTTTTCTAGTCACAATTGTGTGATTTATTTTTAATTAAAATCCATTAGGCCTAAATCCATTTTGTAGCCCAATAAAATTAATTTATAGCCCATGATTGATTTTGTGTGCAGTGTGCACTAAAGTTTACATTTAAAATATAGTTAGTTTGGTACACTTGCCATATGTAACACACACATCTAACCTAATAAAAATTAATAATAAAATTTGTATGAAGAGTGTGCACACACATTGACTACACGTGCACGTGTTTCTTATCATGGTTGAGAATGAGGGAGAGTGGTGTAAGTTAGTGGAAAGTGGGGAGTTATTTTGAGAAGTGGGGAACTATTTTGACCACACAATTTTCCGATAAATAGTTCATACTTTTATCATGAACAACACAACTCAAAACAAAAACAAAAGAGAGAAAGAGGGAGAAGAGCTTGTGGGTTGTGCTAGGAAGAGGCTGACCACTTTTGAGGGAGTTTGGAGCTTTGGAGCATTATTTTCTAGGAGTTCTACAATTAGGAATTCTACATTTGAGGTGGGTGTTTCTTCAACTTTCTAATACAGTTTTATTAGTAGAATGCTTGACATGTGTGAATTGTTAGATGCATGGTAACTTATATAGATTGAACATTCATGTGTAGATTATTTTTCGTTGATTGAATGTGTGAAATTATGATATGTTCGATTTGGGGGCATTTTCATAAGGTTCCTGTTTTGAATTTTAGTTGCACTTCAAAAAGTCATAACTAGATGGAATCTAGAGCTAAAAATTTTATAGGAGCATCTCGTATATGTCAATAACATCTCCTTAAAATTTCATAATATTTGGATGTCGTTTACTATTTTAATAAATCTAAACTTAAGACTGGTTGGTCGTTGGCTAGTTACTGGAAATTTTTACGTATTTCAAATTTTGATCATTTCGACATCTTAGATGAAGTATTTTGAGAAAAGTCAAAACTAAGAACTTGAAGTAAACTCGTTAACCTTTCTGTAAATTCTAAGAAATCAATTTTTCATAAAGAAGTGAATTTATAATACTGCCACTATTTTACTAGAATTGAATTTATATGATTTTTACAATACCATTGTGTTGATGTCTTTTATCTAGTTGTTCTAAAACTTTTACAACATATAAAATTGTATTTAAAAATTGGAATGTTAGTAAGATGTACCGTATGAGGAATTAAGAGAAATTAAAGGATGAATTTAGAATGTTAAGCATGTGATGTTTATAAGAGTTTTAACTCATCAAGTATTATTGAATGTTGTTATAAGAAGTTGGTTACTTCATGATTGATAATAAACATAAAAAGAATGGATAAAAGAAATTAAAAGATGTTTAATGA
Organism: Hemerocallis citrina; assembly: GCA_017893485.1. Taxonomy (NCBI): domain Eukaryota; kingdom Viridiplantae; phylum Streptophyta; class Magnoliopsida; order Asparagales; family Asphodelaceae; genus Hemerocallis; species Hemerocallis citrina. Next base: position 217,664,556 of record CM030364.1, on the reverse strand, counting down.
ATGGAAATATTTATGATGAGGTTAGATGTAACCTATGTGATCTTTTTTGAGATGGATGCTTGTTCAAGAATGAGCGAAACCTAGAATACCGGCAGTTATGATAAATGGAATTTGAGAAGTAACCAGTGTGGGTTAACTTTCTCTTTGAGAAGTCCAGTGTGGGCTAGTATTCTCAGTGTTTTGGTTTAAGTCCGGTGGGAAAAGCTAAACTCTAGGTCTTAATAACAGTGACTTAAACTTAAGGTCAGGCACTAGTTTGAGATATGATGAAATAAAGCAAACGTGAGTTATGGGTTCCAGGATGACTCGCAGAGTAAGACAATCCCCAGTATTCCGGGACGATGGATGAAATAGACCACATAATGATCCACGGAGTGGGATTGATCTCCAGTATTCCGGAGCGAGAGCAATGCTCACAGGGTATTTGTGCAATGAGGGTTCCAGGATGACTCGCAGAGTGATACAATCCCCAGTATTCCGGGGCAATGGATGATATAGGCCACAGAATGATCCGCGTAGTGGGATTGATCTCCAGTATTTCGGGGCGAGAACCAATACTTGCAAAGTATGTAAATCTTGTAGTAGTCATAGTAGTAGGTTGCATGGCGAGAGACTAAACCCTATAATGAGAAGAACGATAAGGGCTTGCCCTCGGACCTATGTAGTGTGGGATGCATAGAATCCGAACAAGTATGGATTAGTGTCATCGTAGTGTAATGTCTGTATTAGACATTAAGTCATATCATACACTGACACGACTAGGATAGTCACTTTTCCTGTTTGTATTCAAGTTTGTGTTTGCTAAAGTAGAAGAATCATCGTATTATAGCATTGCATCAGTTGTATGCAACTGACGTACCCACAGTTTTCTAGTTGCAGGATTTGACTTGGCATGGATTTGAAGTCACTATGATGAGTTGTCACAAGAATGAAGGATTTTTATTATTGTAGATTTTATTTTATTCATTTAATTCTGCTGTAATGTTGTAAAGAACATTGTTGTAAATAAAAAGTTTTAAATTCTTTGTAAATTTGTACGAATTTGAAGTAAGAGATCATGTTTATGCTACGAGTTACATGTGTTTGGAATTCGGGACGTTACAAATGGTATCAGAGTCGAGTTCAATGAGTTGTACAAAATTATAAAGACAATACAATTAGGGTGGACATTAGAAGTGTGAGTGTCAGTTTGGAGTCATGAATGATGTAGTTATTGAACTTGCATTCATGATACTCACCTCGCATACATTGATGTGATATTGTATGCGAGCATGTCTTCTTTTGTGTCACGAGTGTTATGGTTGGTTTGAACCATGGGCGGATCTGGGCCCAAGCAGCACAAGCAACTGCTTTGGGCCCCAAATTTTGTAGGGCCCCATATTTTTTAAATATTTACAATGTTTAAAAAATATATATAATTGTTTTCAGATAAGATTATATTGTATCATCTAAAATTTGAAACAATAATTGGCCTATTAACTCATTTGGTTAGAGTGTTGTGTTAATAACATGAAGGTCGCAGGTTCGAAACCTCATGGGCTAATTAATTTTTCAATCATTTTAAAATTTTTTTAAACTAATTATTTTTCAAATAGTCATACATGTTATTTTACCATTTTATAAATTTAATATTATTTTTCACTTAGCCCATGCATGTCATTCTACGATATTTTTTCAATTTTCTATGATATATCATATTTACTGGTTTATAATAAATTTCTAACCAAATCATCAAATGCATATGATTATTCTACATTTCGGGCTTGCAACTAGTATTCTCATATGCATATATTCATCATCACTTCAGTCCGACTGTGTTATCTAATATATCATACTTACCTCTTTGCGATAATGTAATCTTCAAGTGCATATACATGTTTGCTTTGTTTGCTTATTTTCCCTTTCTTCTAAATTTTGTATCTGTTAATGAAAGGAATACTAGGGCTGTCTTCAAAAAGAAAAAAATTAGAAGAGGCATTTGATAAAACCAAAATGTATCCATGAAAACATTCAAAATAGCATTATAGATATACTTCAATTATGTCAGCCCAATATTTTCTCTTAATGTACACAAACTCAACGTGTGTTTACTTGTATGTTTTGAACATTTTTTTTTGGTTATATTCTTCTTTTATTCTCTCATTCATCATTTCCATTCTCTCAGACAACATGCAATTCAGAATAAAATCACTACCGCTTCTTCCTTACAGTTTGTCCGAGTTTCTTTTTGCCACGAGGCTTTCCATGTAAAATACGTACGTTATCAATTAGTTTTTTTGGGAAGCATATATATAAATTTATTTTCATTTAAATAGTATGTCTTTCAAGGCTCCAAGTTCGTTTGCATCTAAATAATTGTCATTTTTATTTTATTAACTTGCAAAAGGCCCCATTTGAAAACTTGCTTAGGGCCCCCTAAAACTCAGATACGCCCCTGGTTTGAACCTACATTCATGATACCTCATACGTAGACTAACTTTCTCTTTAAATTTTCTTCGTGGACTTCCTCATTGTACTTTTCATTTTACCATTTAATATTTTTCAAATGAATATTTTTCTTATACTATTAATGTACTTTGGTATTTATTGTTTTATCTACAACCCTTAGTCTTGATCTTTTATGCTTGACTTACTCGTTTTCTTTCTTGATATTTTATCCTCCTTACTTTTATACGCTTTTACGTTACTTATTTATTTTGCTATTACTTTTACGTATTTTATTAAAATTTGAATTACTACTTATTAAATTATTATTAAGACTATCATTTTTCTTTGCTATTATTTCTATCAGACTTTGAATCTTGATTTTTGTGTGTTTACATTCACTTTATAAATACTTTGATTTCACGATAGTATATTTTTCCAATATTTTATGTTGCCTTATTTATTTCAGTATATTTTAACATGACTGTAATATTTTTTTTATTTATATAAATGCAATATACCTCCACACAATACAATTCCCTTTTATTACTATTTTTTTATACTTATTATTTTCTACCTTTTGTTATATTTACTTTTCGCTATTAATAGCTATTTATTAATTTTGTAGCTTTATATTTCTCTAAGACACTATATACACTTTGCCAGCATTTTTCAGGTGGACGAGTATGATGATGATGAGGTCGAGATTGGGCCGACGCTCGACTATGGGTAAAGGTTGTACTGTTCTTCGGGCCTTTTACTGTTATTCGATCCCCACCACCCTAGGATTTTGTTGGGGGGAATTAGATGTTTTGTAGCACTTTTGTTGGATGCATGTTTGTACGTTAATGTCGGTTGTCCCACCCCCCATGCTAGGGGAGGTTCCATGTTCCTTTTGTTTTGTTTTGTAGGACTTTGTACTTGGCTTAGTACTCTGAATTTGTTTTATTAACTCCGTATTAATGAAACAGAGTGGCCATAAAAAAAGATACAATATACACTCACTATATATAGATATATATATATATATATATATTTCTTTATTTCTTTATTTCAATTTTTATTATGTTTACATTCTTGGTTACTACATATACACTCACTATATATATATATATATATATTTCTTTATTTCTTTATTTCAATTTTTATTATGTTTACATTCTTGGTTACTACATATACTTTTCACTGATTTCCATATACATATATATCATATATTTCAACATACTTACTATACATATAATTTTACACTTATATAACTATTTATTCTATTATCCTAATTTACTACACTACATAATTATTGTTCTCATTCGCATTTGTATTTCAGCTCATGCATATATTTTATACTATTCTTGTCGTAATGTTATAAATCATTTTCATTACTACTAATTTTATATATTCTATTTTAATATTTCAACGTTGTAATTTTCTACTTCATCTTGTACATCTATCTAAAAAACTTAACATCATACTTCATTAAACATCTAATATTCAAGTACATATGGAAGATTACATCATTCCATTTGCCGTTTTGGTACAACCTGATGTCGAGAGGGAAAATCTACAACTAGACATCAATGGAAGCAAACTGCAACTGGATGTCAGGGAGGTAAAATATGCAACTGAATGTCCAGAAGGAAATCTGCAACCGGATGTCGTGGAGGAAAATATGCAACTTGATGTCAAGGAGGCAAGCCTGCAGTTGGACACCAACGAGGCGAACCTACAACAAAAGAGATTTTTCTACTTTAATAACCCCCACTTTTATTTCTATATATATTACTTACCACTATTCTATTTTTGTACTAGTTTATACCATTTTATAATGTTTTACAACTTAGCCTATACTCCTTCAACTTTATTATTTACAATACAGATATACTTATATACGCATTTAATTAATTACCTTACTTTTTACATTTGCTTCTACGTCTATCATATATGTGTTATTATTATTTCAATCTATATTACCGGTTACTATTAATTACTTTATTACTTTGTATTTTTATACAACTCCATTTATATATTTTATTACTAACCTATCTACGATAAGTTTGCTACTCATATAATATGATTTCTATTATTTATACTTTCGCTTACTATCTACATTTCATTTCTATCCCAATTAATATTATATATTATTTCAATTATATATTCCTACTCTTACTATTATTTTATTTTGTTTCTCCAATTGCTTATAATATTCGAATTATTGTATTGTTTGTTTCATCATATATTTTACGCCTATGTACGTGTATAATTTTGTATGTTGGCTTCTTGCCCTACTTGACAATTTGAAAATATTTTGATATATACCAACCATTATTCTCTTAAATTGTTACCTTCTTTTATATATTAACATATATTCATAGTTTACGATTTTAATCATTCATTTTTCCCATTTCCTTTTAGTTAATTTCGCTTTCCTTAAAATTTTCAAAATTTTATTAGCCAGTAAGTACTAACTATTTTTCAATTATTATGCTCTTCCAATTATTTATCAGCTTGCTTCGTATTTTTATATTTTCCCTTATTTCGGTTTTACTATTTATTTTTTTTCATAAAAAATATCCCTTTTATATCAGTAAATTTTTTAGCTACTTAAAGACTATTTTCGTTATTAGTCTTTTAAAATTTTCTATTGCATTATAATTTTTCTATACTATTTCAACATTTTTATTCTGTGCACTTGCATTTCTCTTCCTTATTACTTGTTTCTATACTTCTAGTTTTGTTTTACTCCTTTCATACTACTTCCTACTACTTTCTTTTGTTTACTATACTTGTTTGTAAAGCATTTTTTATTTTGTTTCCAAATCCTTTCATGATTAATGACTTAATTTATATTTTCCTTTTATCTAATACTTTATCAAATATTATTTTGTATGAAAATTACTTTAACCTGTAATTGTCACGTTTCTTTTCTATTTGACTTTTCTAATTTGTTTAACACTTTCGGGTTTCATTCTTATTCACCTTGATACTCATAGTTCTATTATTAAAGTTTGCTTTGGTTTTCACATTGCATATTTTATAATACATTTATTTTATTAGTATTGGTAGTTTTTCTCTATACAATAATGATTTTTTCTTTGATGCGTACAAGATACAACTTTTACTCTAGTAAGTTCCGATGACAAAACTGTTTAAGGGGGGGAGACTGTAACACCCCGCAAAATCGAGTTATGACTATTTTGCCCACAGGTGTTACGCATTTGTATTTTTTACTGTTACGAGTAATATTCGAAACGTATTTAATAGAAATGTCATACATATTTTATATTACGATTATTTATATGTTTTTCGTTATCTCAAAATTCAATTTTTAATCATATTTTGAGCCAACTCAAATATTAATATTAATATTTGTGTTTTTACTTGTATTGCACGTGTTTTCAATACATGTGTCGATTACGTATGTTTTACAGTTACGTTAAGTATCCGTAATATTATTAATATACATGTTCTACGTATTTTACATTTTGACTGTTTTTCATTCTCTCAAATTTATTTTGTATTGATACGTGCAGCGCACGTGTCTGCAGTGCACATGTTGATCCCTAAAATTTTCTTGAGTCATGAATATTTTTCTTCTCATTTCTTGACATTATTGTGTGATTTATTTTTAATTAAACTCCATTAGGCCTAAATCTATTTTGTAGCCAACTAAAATTAGTTTAAAGCCCATGATTGATTTTGTGTAAACTAAAGTGTACATTTAAAACATAGTTAGTTTGGTACATTTTCCATGTGTAACACACACATCTAACCAAATAAAAATTAATAATAAAATTTGTATGAAGAGTGTACACACACATTGACTACATGTGCACGTGTTTCTTACCATGGTTGAGAATGAGGGAGAGTGGTGTGAGTTAGTGGGAAGTGGGGAGTTATTTTGGGAAGTGGAGAGCTATTTTAGGAATTGCGGAGCTATTTTGACAACACATTTTTCTATAAATAGTCTCTACTTTTGTCATGGACAACACAACTCAAAACAAAAACAAAATAGAGAAAGAGGGAGAAGAGCTTGCGGGTTGTGCTAGAAAGAGGTCGGCCATTTTTGAGGGAGTTATTTTCTAAGAGTTCTACAACTAGGAATTCTACATTTGAGACGGGTGTTTCTTCAACTTTCTAATATAGTTTTATTAGTAGAATGCTTGACATGTGTGAATTGTTAGATGCATGATAACTTACATAAATTGAACATTCATATTTAGATTATTTTTTGTTAATTGAATGTGTGAAATTATGATATGTTAGATTTGGGGGCATTTTCATAAGGTTCTTTTTTGAGTTTTAGTTGCACTTCAAACAATCATAACTATTAAACTAGATGGAATCTAAAGCTAAAATTTTTATAGAAGCATCTCGTATATGTCAAGAACATCTCCTTCAAATTTCATAATATTTGGATGTTGTTTACTATTTTAATAAAACCCAAACTTAGAACTGGTTGAAAGTTGGCTAGTTGCTGGAAATTTGTACACATTTCAAAATTTGATCATTTCGACATCTTAGATGAAGTATTTTGAGAAAAGTACAAACTAAGAACTTGAAGTAGACTCGTCAACCTTTCTGTAAAGTCTAAGAAATTAATTTTTCATAAAGAACTAAATTTATAATGAATTTTACAATTTTGAATAGTGGCAGTAATTTAACATTTCAACCCTACAGTAAATTTCGAAGAATTCAGGGTTATAGAAACAATATTTTGGGGAAAATTATAACTATAAAGTTTTAGTATACTCATTTATGTTCCCTACGAAACTAATAAACCTATTTTTGGAGTAGTATTGGAATTTATATTATTTTTACAATATCATTGGGTTGATGTCTTTTATCTAGTTGTCCTAAAAATTTTACAACGTATAAAATTGGATTTAAAAATTGGAATGTTAGTAAGATGTAACTTACGAGAAATTAAGAGATAATTAAAGTATGAAGTTGGAATGTTAAACATGTGATGTTTATAAGGGTTTTAACTCATCAAGTGTTATTGGATGTTGCTATAAGAAGTTGGTTACTTCATGATGGATAATAAACATAAAGAGAATGGATAAATGAAGTTAAAAGATGTTTAATGAATGGAAATATTTATGATGAGGTTAGATGTAACTTATGTGATCTCTTATGAGATGGTTGCTTGTTCTAGAGTGAGCGGGACCCAGAATGTCGGCAGTTGTGATAAATGGAATTTGAGAAGTAACCAGTGTGGGTTAATTTTCTCTTTGAGAAGTGGCCAATGTGGGCTAGTATTCTCCGTGTTTTGGTTTATGTCTGGTGGGAAAAGCTAAACTCTAGGTCTTAATAACAGTAACTTAAACTTAAGGTCAGACACTAGTTGGAGATATGATGAAATAAGAGCAAACATGGGTTATGGGTTCCAGGATGACTCACGGAGTGAGACAGTCCCTAGTATTCTGGGATGATGGATGAAATAGGCCACAGAATGATCCATGGAGTGGGATTGATCTCCAGTATACCGGGGCGAGAGCGATGCTCACGGGGTATTTGTGCAATGAGGGTTCTAGGATGACTCGTGGAGTGAGACAATCCCCAGTATGCTGGGATGATGGATGAAATATTCCACAGAAAGATCTGCGGAGTGGGATTGATCTCCAGTATTCAGGGGCGAGAACCAATACTTGTAAAGTATCTAAATATTGTAGTAGTCATAGTAGTAGGTTGCATGGCGAGAGACTGAACCCTATAATGAGGAGAACGATAAGGGTTTGCCCTCAGACCTATGTAGTATGGGATGCATTGATACCGAATAAATACTCATTAGTGTCATCGTAGAATGTCTGCATTAGGCATTAAGTCATATCATACACTGACAGGACTAGGCTAGTCACTTTTCCTGTTTGCATTCAAGTTTGTGTATTATAGCATTGCGTCAATTGTATGCAACTGACGTGCCCACAGTTTCCTAGTTGTAGGATTGGACTTGGCATGGACTGAAGTCACTATGATGAGTTGTTACAAGATTGAAGGGTTTTCATTATTGTAGATTTTATTTTATTCATTTAATTACACTTTACTATTGTAAAGAACATTGTTGTAAATAAAAAGTTTTCAATTCCTTGTACATTTGTACGAATTTGAAGTAAAAGATCCGGTTTTTGCTACGAATTACATGTGTTTGGAATTTGGGGCATTACAGTTTCGAGCCGGAGCCGGAGCCTGATAGCACTCCTACGAACCCTCGAGAATTGCTTCCTAACGAAGAGGTCCCCGCCGACCGTGCTGGGGTCGTAGCTAAGGCCCTTCATTCTCCTTCTCGGGAGGTCTCCCTTTAACATAGAAAATGTCTCAATTTATGGTTTTGTGTAGATGCCGACCGCGGACTGGCCATCACATTCTTTGTAATTTTTGCTTAATGAAAATTTACCCAACTTGTTTTGACATCTTGTTTCACATTCATCTGAGTTGATATGTCGCTTTGCTGACCAGAAGGTGAGGTATGAGCATCAGGGGGAGGAACTCGAGGATGAGGTGCGAAAGCTCCGAGGCAAGTTGGCTCTGACCGAGGGGATCATCGCCCGCCTCTGCAAGTAGGTGACTGATCGGGAAGGGGCATTCTTCTTTCATATCTGACGGTCATAAGAGGTGGCGAAGGAATTAGCTCGTTTGAAGGCATTATTTCCTGATGCTAACATAGCTCTTGTTTGAGCCGAAGTTGGTGAGGCTTCTCACCATTCCGACGGTCATTCCTCAGATTTTATACTTCAAAAAATGCTCATGGAAAAGGACTTGGAAATTTACCGACTGAAGATCAAGCTTGAAGATACAAGTCAGACGTCTACCTTTTACAGCCTGTTCTCGAGGCTGAAGCCTTACCTGGGGGTTCGTTCGAGACTAGGAGGTCTAGGGGATGCCAAGAGTGGAGTGGCAGTGTCTTCTAATATCGCTAGTGTCAGAGGTCTGGAGGGCCTAGGTTAGGTACCCACCCCCCGATGGCTAATATGATGTTCTTAGGGCGGGATCCGAAGGGGACCCCGGGATCCAGGGCTCAGTGCCTTGAACTTGTAATTTTCAATGTAACCATGTGGATGCAATCCCCTCGTTTTTTATTCTATTGAAAGTCCCCACCACTGTGCTAAACCTTCGAAGTAGTAGAAGGGTTGTGGAAAATTGCACTTGTATTCTAACATGCTCCCTCAGGTCGAGAGCCATTTTTTATTTGGCCAAAGAAACAAGATAAATGCTCAAAAAATTGTGGGCCAAAACCTGGACTATACGTAGCAGTATTTTTTTAAAATCCGCATTTAAATTACGTAGCCAGTGGGATTCATACCTGGGTTTTTCTGATACATGTGAAATTCCTTGCCACTATGCTAAAACTTCGAAGTTGTAGAAAGGTTGAGGGAAATTGCACTTGTATTTTAACATTTATAATAAAGATATTGGTCAGGCTTTGGCTCTCAATGAGGGACGTCGGGGTGAGTGCCATGGTATGGGACCTTCCTGACCTGGAGTTGGGTCGTTATTCTAGGAGGAAGTTTGGTCGCCTAGAATGATGCGACTGTCTCGAAGAGTGCCCCATCAGGGCTCAAAACGGGAAGGTGATATCCTTGTGGTAATAGCTTCCCCTGTAAAGGTCAATATCGTGTACCACATCGAGGGCAGGATTCAAGGCAAGACGCTGTGGAAGTATCCCCATAAGGATCGGCCCTGAATACCCCGCTGAGGGCGAGGAGGGGTGAGATCTCGTGGAAGTTTTACCCTTAAGGGTCAGCCTTGGATACCCCGCTGGGGGCGAGGAGGGGAGAGGTCTTGAGGAAGTTTTACCTGTAAGGGTCGGCCACGGATACCATGCCGAGGGTGAGAAGAGGCGAGATCTTGAGGAAGTTTTCCTTGTAAGGGTCACGCCGATGGTGAGAAGAGGCGCAACCTTGTGAGAGTTTCCTTGCAAGGCTCGACCTCAGATACCACGCCAGGGGTAAGGTTATGCCTTTTAGGAATCTAGTGCGCTCTTACACGTGAGCTCACGTGATGTCACGTGTTTGGCACAGCGATTGATGTCCTTTTCTACATATACATTTCCATGTTCTTGTTCTCGTTTGCTCGCTCAACCTTCACTTCGGTTTTCTTTTAATCTTGTTTTCCTTTCCCACTCTTGTCCATCAAGGATGGTGTCTGCTGAAATCGTGAAAGTGAAGCATGCGGCCATGAGGGCCGAGGCCTAGGTGATGGAGGAAACAGAGACCGTGGTGAGAATGAAGGCCAAGGCTAACGCCAAGGCCCCCGTGAAGGAGTTTTCACAGAAGCGGCCACCCTTGGAGATGGAGGAACCCCTGACGAAGAAGGCCAGGGACGTCGATCCCCCCAAGGCCAAGACTACCGAAGTGGCCGCCAAGAAGGAGGGCAAGAGGCATCAATTCCGTCCGTGACCGATGGAGCAATGATCGCGAAGCCGCCCCTACCGATGAAGGTGTAAGTGCCTGTTAAGTTTCGAGGGCAATCACAGATTAAATACACAGCAGAAATATCGAAACCTAGCCATGGATCCATGCGAAAACCATAAATCGTGTTTAGGAGTTATACTTTAAAGACAGATTGGTGTCTCCGAAATATGCCAATCACAGTAGTGCAAAGGTTGCGGTGCCTCTACTGTATCCACACGAACGGATCAAATCAAGCTCTCACTCACACTGCAGTGCTAAATACGGGAAGGGGGTATTTCTCACGATTTCTATCTCACACAATTTCTATGTCGGCTAGGGTTTTCTCCTATTTCTTTTCCACAAAAATATATCTTATATATAGGTGTAGACAATCAACCCTAAGAGAGTGGTGAGGCGGTTGGGCTCACAATTTGATCTGGATCAGATTCGTGTGTGACCCTTCTAACTTTAGTTGGTCCATTTAATCTAATTAATTATCCAACCCTATCAGAAGTCAAAGTCTTACTAAGATTCCCAATTACATTTGTCTCATGAATTTAAATCCAAATTTCGATCTATTCTAAGTGTGTGACCCTGTAGGTTCCTATTACGTTGACTGTAGTACTAAAATCCTATTCTAGTGTTACAAACACCGAGCGGTATCTAGCAATACATCACTGCTACTCAAGTAACAGGAATGCCAGTGATTTGACATAACCTATCTGTGACCATTGTTATCATGTAGCCTAGTCCTTCTATCTAGATATCTTAATTGCCCACAAGGCATAGAGCGTATCACCCTTTAATAGTTCAAACTTTGGTTTCTTGATGTCCGAGTAGACTTACTAAAACAAATAAGCTCAATATCTCATATTGACTCATTTGAGCATGAACATGCATTTTGCAGTCTCACTCAATCAAGGGGCCCGTAGATATCGCTCATGTTATGTAGGAGGGACAAACCCTATCTAAGTCAATCACATTTCTCTCCATGATTTGTAGTATATCCAATAGTCGACTTTATAATCACCTTATTATAGGCGACATTTGACGGTATTAAAACATATAACTTCTCATGTAGGAAACTGTAGTGACTTCAAGTCAAAGGACTATGTACACCATGGTCACTATGAGAACCGTTTATGATACTCACGTAACGATCCATGCAGCATTCTCATGGTGGATCAGTCTAGTACATTATTACTCTAATATGTACCCACATGAAGACTTGATATCTCATATCCATGACCCGTGAGAATGATTATCAGTCTACGCATACACTAGTCTCTATGTATTATCGTTGTCCTAATTCACAATAATACTTGACTGTGGACATTTAAGAATAGTGTTATGATTTCAGCCAATAGGATCTCACAATCAAGTCATGAACTTGATATCCCTATGACATTGAACTTACTATTCTAAGAACTTTATTATGTTCATTTAATTCACAATAAATAAAATACCTTAATAGAAAATAAATGTCATGATGCAATGTAAACTAGTAATGTCAATACACAATTGGCCTCTAGGGCATACACCAACAATGCCTTCTTGGTCCGTGACAGAAGCGGACGTATTGACCGATCACCCATTGCACTAGATATGGTTTCCCATCTTTCCACTCCCCGTGATTTTACCGATCTAGATAGGGAATATGAGGAAGAGATCTATGGTGGATAGGCACAAGCTTCTATTCTGGTGAGGTCCTTTTTTGGCTTATCTTTTGCAAGCATTTCCTTCACCTTTTGCTAAGCATACCCTATATTCCTATGCATGCGGCCATTCATGTAGCCAAGTTGAAGCAGAGGTGGGATTGGCTCCTTCGGCAGGTGCAGCAGGCCGAAGCAGCCGAGAAGGAGCTCCTCGACGGGGCCAAGGACGTCGAGAAGCGAGTTAGGGGGTTGAAGGCAGATCTTGCAAAGGAAAAGGTGGCTCGAGAGGTGCTCTCCAAGGAGAAGGATGGGCTACTTTCTGAGAAGCTGGCGTGGCAGGTGAAAGAGGTGAAGATGGTGAATATGTACGACGAGGCCCTGGCTGACATCGTCCGAGCCCAAGATGAGGGGTATGGGCTCCCCATTCGAGCACATCAAGGTGAAGCATCCGGAGCTTGTTCTCCACGAATTTTCCTTCAAGGGAGCGGGTGATGACGCCACCGTTCCTGCTGTGGGAGAGGATATGACGAATTACGAATGAAACGACCCCACCACCACAGTCGTTTCAAGATAAGAAGTTTCACCCACCGAGTCACGGGGGGAGATGATGTTACTTGATTGTGTCCCTTTAGAACTTGGTGGTATTTTTTTCTGTCGGGGCTCTTTGTTCTGACGAGGCTGATTTAGAGGGGCTCGGATAGGATCGGGGTACCACGTATCGAACTTTTTCACTTATATCCTAGGTTTCAAGATCTAATGTCCCTCTCCAAATTCTGAGGACCTGGCTATCACGTCCCGCTTCCCAAAATACAGGAATACGTGCACATAATGAAGGCCCAGCGAATGATTTGCATCATTCATAAGCTGTAATATTTAACTCAACAATATGCAATACAAATTTAACTGCGCATGCTAAAGAAAAATCACATAACATTGATATTACATGAAATGTCTCAACAATAACCAATAACTGGAAAGAAACAAACTTTGGGTCAATAAAGCCCAAAAATACAAAATGTGATAACAAAAATAGTACTAAAATTTAAATGACAAGGACAAGACAATTATTGTGGCTAATAATTTGGCTCCAATCCTAAGAAGGTCTGCTCACCAAGTCCTTCTGGCAATTCTTTCTGTGTACCTGCGAGCTCATAGTCTAGAGTGGGGAAAATGTCCGTTGGAGCAAGTCACGAACAGCTAGTAGTATAAGCAAGGAACAATAAGCAAGACATGTATATACCAATAAATGAGGAACAAGCACTATATCAACTGACAATGAAATTATCGATAACGAGGTAAGGTCTATAGTTAACAATTTAACGAGTAACAGTACAATAAAACAAGATTTCAAGTTGGTAACAATAATCGAGATCAATGCAGTGTCAATCCTAGGTCTATCATATTTTATTATCCTATCTAATGCACATAGTACTATGTCCCATACCACATGTTCGGTGCATACAAGCAATGAACGTTTAAACTATAGTGGTGAACTCTACATATCATGTACTCAGCACGATAACAATAACAAGAATCCACAATCCATGATCCATAACAAGCCTTTATCCACAAGATAATAAGATAACAAGATAACAAGATAGGGAAACACGGGTTCCTCATCCGAGTACGGTCACTGATTGTTCACTACTAAGTCCACCCTTATACCTTGGCTTATTATTAATTTATTAACATGAAACATGAATGTGCAATCAATGGAATAGTGTCAAGAAGAAATATGAACGATGTATCAATGGTTGTACAATGAAAGATATGCAATGAAATGTAAAGTTTAAACAATTTACAATCAACATGAAGAATGTAATTTCTGGACAGCAAGACGTTGCTGTACAAAAGTTGACTTTTCTGCTGCTACAGGGAAGCGAATCAGATTCCGTCAGAGGTTCTAAAAACTAGACTCTCTTCCAGTTCCGACGCATATTCACACGATACATTTCGACTACAGTAAATGTGTCTATTAGTTGGTTCTTCACGAGTTTACTGTTCAGGAAGTAACTCAGCATTGTGTTATTATATGTATAATTCATCTAAAAGCTTAACTAAACTTCCCAAAAAAAATATAATTAAGTTCCTGACAATGTTAATTAACATTCTTAAAATTATCAAGTCTAATTTCTTAAGTTACCCTACTGTTCCAATTAATTTAACATGGCTATGTAATTATAAATAGCAAATCAGGAGTTTCGATAGTACAGTAGCAAAACTTGAATATTTTGTGTTCTACAAGCCTGATTGAGAATCCGTCAAATGGTATGAATTCCTAACACAAAGGGCTACCACTTTTGTTCAGGAATTTCTAAAAGGTTCCAACTGCAGCTGGGTCAGAACTTCGGGTCTTTTATTGGTCTAGTGTTTTAACAGCAGTTTAGGGTCAAGTTAGCATATACATGAGGTCTAGAATCTATCTAAAAATTCCATAAAATTTATTTTAAGACTCTCAATCATGTTTAGTGACATTCAGGTAAATTTAAAGTTTAAATTTGCTATTAACATGGTGCTTCTATTAGTGAAAAAAGTGTCGACGTGCTTATGAATAACAATCTGGAATTTAAAACCCAGCGGTGCAAAAAATGTGATAACTTATTTTCTACAACTCGGAATCCAGATCCGTCGAATGTTCTAGAAACTAGATTCGAGGGAATCCGACTTTCATTTACAAGGTTTAAACTAATTCCAACAATAACTGGGTCAAAATATCAAAATAACACGGAGCAACAAGCAGGCCAGCAAGTCGAGTAATTATTAATTTGCGACAACGTTGCACACATGCATATAACTCTATGGCAACAATTAACGGAGAATTAATCTCAGTCATTGTGGTGGAATCATACTATTTAACAAGACATCATATCATGAATATCATATGTAATCAAAACATGCATTCAATCATCATTCTTTACATGTATGTTTCTAATGTATGTATTCGTGTGGTGTATGCATATGAAGATATGAAACAAGGTCTGGGTTTGAATCAAGGGGATGGCACGATAAGAGAACTACTACTTGGTTTCGCTGATGAATCCGTAATAGTCTCTTGAAGGGTATTAAACAGTCAATATACGATAATCAAGTGGAACTACTTGCGGGGATCAACATAATTCCTTGAACAAGAATAAAGAAAACTAGTTCAAGATGAGACTTGCCTTTTACGATACGATTTCGATAATAAGAGAATAACGGGACGAGCGTCCCAACCGCAACTAACATGCAAACTACATACAAAGCAACACGTGCAAAGCACGTAATGGCAACACGTGCACACAATGGGGTAGCAAGAAAACAAGAGGTGACTCGGCAACGGCGAGGTGTAGGCATTGGCAAGGCAGGGCTGCAACCTGTAGTGGAGGTGCTATTGTGAATGGTGAGGTCGAGTGGACGAGGTGGAGATGTGGGGTTCGACTAGTGCTCCGATGGTCAATGGGTGCAGGTCGAGGTGCAGGGCTTAACAACGGATGTGGGGTCATGGAGGTCGATAGGAGGGCCAATAGGGTGGCTCGACGGCTGAGGAGCAGGGGTTGGGGAGTCGACGATGGTGTGCGACAGAGAGGAGGACGGCGCGGGTGTGTCTATGGTCGATGGAGTTAGGTTTCGGCAATGGTGGTGCCTTCGATGAAGGCAGTAGAGGAGTTCAGAGGGTGAGGATGACGACGATGGCGGTAATGGTTTGCAATCGATGGAGGGGCTTCGACGGTGATGAGGTCGAAGGTGAGGAATCGACGAGGTGAGGTGGTGGGTGTGGGTATTGACGCAGGGGATGAGGATGATGGTGATGACGAGGGTTGGGACTGGGTGATAGGGCGATGGTCGACGGAGGCAGGGTGCGTCGAGGGTGGCACGACGAGTAGGGGCAGTCGAAGAGGCAGGGGGTGTTGCGTCTGTTTGGTTTGGGGAGAGAGAAACGGGGAAGAAGAAGAAGAAAAAGAAGAAGAAGGAGAAGAAGAAGAAGAAGAAGAGTGAGAGAGAGAGAGAGAGTTGGTTAATTAAGGGGGATAATTAATAGGGTAATTATAGGGTGATTGAGAGATTAGAGGGTTTTGTTAGGATTTGGAGGAATGGGGGAGTGGTGAGTGATGTGTCTTATTTTTATATAAATATTTGTACTCAATTACACATTAAAATTGCTTGTATTCGTTTATCTTATTTATAATTTATCTTATTTACATAGATTTTAATTAATTATTTTTGAAGGAATAAGATTTTTGATGTGAAAAGATGAATATTTTTGGTAAAAATCAACATGCAAAACTAACAGAATGATTTATTTATATTTATTGATTTGCTGAATTTTAAATTATATAATTTGGCCGTGTGATAAGCAAAATATAAATTTTAAATTGCCAATATAGGTGAAAGTGCAATAAAATTTTTTTAAAGGGTTTTAATTGAGCTAATATGATTATTAGTTAGTTCAATTAATTTAAACTAATTAATTTTATTTTTATTTTTAAATCCTAATTTCTGATTTATTTTGTGTGTGTGCAGCACATACTTCAAGAAGAGAAAGAGAAGAAAAAGGAGCAAGAAATAAAGAGTATATCACATAAGGAAATAAATAAATGAAGAAGGGGGGTTTTCTTCAAAAATAAACCCTAATCCTCCCTTTCGTGCTCCTATAAATACAACTCAAGAGAAGCAAAAAGAGGAGGCTTAATGAAGAGAGAGAGCGAAGGCTGATCTCTAATCATTATTTATATATATATATATATATATATATATATATATATATATATATATATATATATTAAGATAGGGAAAAGGAGAGCTCCTTGGAGCTTGTGCTCTGGACACACGCAAAAGCGAGTTCGGCGCTAACGTGTCGCCACGTCTGCGTGCCGTTCGAGATGATGAGAAAGGATAGCGCAGACGTGGCGATTCTGACATGCCTTTTGAAGCAGCACGGGGCATTGACTGGGTGACGTCAGCGTGTTGACGTGGCGGCGAGACCCAGGGCGTGGCTCTGTGTGACGTGGCAAAGTCAAAGAGGTGGGTTTCCGTTACTGGGTTACTGTGCTGTGGCGCGCTACTCGAGACGGACAAGACAGAGAAGGAAAGAGGAAGAGAAGGCTGTGTTTGCTACTTCGGTTTGCAATTTCTTTTACAAAATCAGTTCTTTTTGTATCTCTTTTCTTTCTCTAATTTTTTATTATGCAATCCAAGACAGTATTTGTTAATTGCAAATTTATTTTGAACTAAATTTGTTATTTTAGGGCTTCAATGTAGCCTAGTTTTGATAACACAATTTTTAATTTCATATTATTTTTCTATTTATTCATGGTTGTGTGTTTGATTTTTGATCTTAATGCTTACAATTGGTTGGCCGACTTTTGTATGACCTATTAAATCATGGAGAGACCGAACTGGTAATTTGTGATTTTGAATTTATAAAATTAAACACCATTACAAGAGCGAACTGCTGTTAATGTGACCGTTAAGAAATCCATAGATCTTAATGTGTCTTCAATTAATTAAATTTGTGCATGAACTATGACAAACTGTTAGTTAGAGATATTTTTGGTGTTGTTCGAGAGAAAGTATTGAATACTTAGGAGATTTTGGTCTACAACTTGGAAAAATAATATATTTATTTTTATAAATTGTGTGTGATTAATTAGGTGAAATCAAAAGTCCTATAATTAATTTTGCAATTAATAAACAACAAAATTTCGGACATCGCTCATTTTTAACTAATTTAGTTAGTTCTTTAAATTAATTTAATTTAGTTGTTTTCTTTATTGAATTTCGATTTTAGAAATAGTAGTTAATCTAGTAATTTCGGTACTCAATAAAATAATTAGTCCTTATGGGTTCGACGCTCTTTTCACTTAACTATACTACTTGTTGCGATTCTGTACACTTGCAGATATATCACATCAAGTTTTTGGCGCCGCTGCCGGGGACTAGTTATCAAAATTACGAGATTATCACTAGTTTGACTTACTTTTTTATTTTATTTTTGTTTTATTATTTTACCCCTTTATTTTCTTTTGACTTACATTTTTTATTTTATTTATTTTAGTTTTTATATATATTTTTAAATACTTATATTTCAGAACATACAAATACATTATCATGGCAAACAATGAGGAAAACAGGGCTTTGAGAGATTATGCTATGCCCTCAATTTATGGAGCAACATCAAGCATAAAGATGCCTGTAATTGAAGCAAACAACTTTGTAATTGAAGCAATTCTTCAGATGATTCAATAGACTGTTCAATTTTGGGGACTATCGCACGAGGATCCTTATGTTCACATTGCAAACTTTCTAGAAATTTTTGACACTTTCAAGCACAACGGAGTATCAAATGATGCAATTCGATTGAGACTCTTTCCTTTTTCACTAAGAGATAAGGCTTGGCTTGGCTAAATTTTCTACCACCCGGTAGTATTACTACTTGGGAGGGACTTGCAAAAATTTTTGGCTAAGTATTTCCCGCCGGCAAAGTCAGCGAAGCTAAGGAATGATATTACCACCTTCATTAAATTTAAGACCGAGTCTTCGTATGATGCATGGGAGAGGTACAAAGAGTTATTGAGAAAGTGTCCTCATCATGAACTACCAAAATGGCTGCAAATTCAAATATTCTATAATGGTTTGGGAGTTACAAATCGATCTATGGTTGACACAGCAGCTGGAGGTGCACTTATGAGCAAAACTCATGAAGTAGACTATGAACTTTTAGAGGAGATGGCATCCAATAATTACCAGTGGTCTTCAAAGAGAACAATGCCAAGAAAAGTGGCTGGAGTGTTTGAACTTGATCCTATTACTACATTAACTGCACAAATTGCTATTTTATCTAAACAATTAGGCAATATGAATTTTAATGATATTCAAACTAATATTGTTTGTGATTTTTGTGCAGGAAATCATTTAAGTGCAGATTGCCAAGTGGGGTACCCTTTTGCTCCATCAAATGCAGAACAAGCAAATTTTGTGCCAAATTTTCAAAGGCAAAACAACCCTTATGCCAACACATACAACCCAGGATGAAGAAATCACCCCAACTTTTCTTGGAACAATAATCTAGGAGGAGCTAGACCACAACAAAATTTTCAACAACAAGAAAATAAGCCGACACTTGAAGATGTGTTCATGCAATACATGCAAAAGACAGAACAATACATGCAGAAGACAGATTTGGTGATACAAAATAATACGGCTTCAATTCACAATCTTGAGGCTCAAATTGGTCAGCTTTCAAATATTTTTACAGAGAGAACAGTAGGAAACTTACCCCGCAACACTGTGACTAACCCCACGGAGCATGTCAAAGCAATAACACTAAGAAGCGGGAGGACAATTGAGCAACCACAAGTAGAAAATGACGAACAAAATGTGGTTGAAAATGAAGAAGAGTACGAACCAATTGTGGAGGAACAAATGCAGCACGAGCAAGTAATTTTTAATGTCTTTAAATCCATGAAGTTCCCTAACGAAGAACAGTCATCTTTTCAAGTAAGTGAAACTGATATAATTGTGGGCAACAAACATAAGGCTGAAGTTGAAAAGTTACCAATCGAAGTATGTCCAACAAATTCAGCAACTATTGAATCTGAGAAAGAAAATATCTTGGAATACGTTCAAGTTGCACCATTTATTAATTTTTCTTCTCAGCTGACATTCAAGGAGGTGGGGATATCAAAGACTCCATCTTCAAGAAAGAAACGACTAAAATTCGAGCCGCTACCATCAAGCTTGACAGATGGAAAAAATCTAATCCACATATGAAGAGAATTATTGGAAAAGAGGTTCGTATGTTGTTGGATCTTGGCGTTACATAACCATATCAGCCACCATGTCTGGCTGAAGACTTAAAACTTAGCTCTTCTTGGGAGGCAACCCATATGTTCTTTTTACTGCATTAGACTTGAATTTTGTTTTATTTTATTTTTAATTTTAATTTTTGATTTTATTTTGTAGGATTGCATGAGTTTGGAAGTCGCCGAGTGGAGCTGTTTTCTACACCTACATTGATGGCTATTTTTTTAGCAGGATGGAGTCAGAATCTGGAAAACTGTTTCAAAGAGCGATTGTAGGTAATTGTCTTAGCTTTCCATAACAAAAAGAATCAGCCCATTTGGACATCTACAGCTCCAGATATCGCTGAAACACTGAACGTCGCGCATGCAGAATTTTAAGACGAATTAAGGGAGAAATTTTGAACATTTTTGCATTCTATTTTGTTTTTTTTTTCTTTCCCATTGAGGACAATGTGATATTCAAGTCTGGGGGAAGGGTTACAAATTTATTTTTTATTTTATATATATTTGAAAAGAAAAAAACAAAACAAAAAGGGATTTCAATTGGGATCACCATTACACTTTTGAGTTCTTTATTGTGTTAAGCACTAAAATAATTTTTTGTCATGCCCCGCTTCCCAAAATACGAAAATGCGAGTTCGTGACTGAGACCCAGCGAATGATGCGAATACACTATTCATAAGCTGTACAGGTAACTCAACAACAAAATAACAACAAAACAATACAGACATGTAAAATCACAATAGGATAACAAAAGTACATGACATAGTTCATAACATAACCAACAACTGGAAATAGAAAGTTACGGGTCAAACGTGCCCGGATACAATAAGGAGTACATGAAATAAAACATGAACTAAGGCAACATAAAAATAAACAAGACTAAAACACTTGATCAGCAATACCTTCAGGTAATTCTCTATTCGGGCCTGCAAGTACATTAATACAAGAAAAATAAACAAGAAGATACCCGTTAATGCAAGTCACGGGCCGCAAGTGATACAAGCTAACGGACAAGTATAAAATCAAACAAGATGCAGGAAAAAGAATCATGGAAATCAAGAATCATGAAATAGGAGAAATACAACATGTAAACAGGATCATGAACAAGGCACGCATGGAAACAAGTGGCATGTAAACAAGTAATCAAGTAAACAAATATCGAGTCAACATGAACATGTACATGTAATTAGATCATGCAAGTGTACGTATTAGTCTTATGTCTTTTATTAATTCTATCTAGGTAGCACTTCATCCGTCCATCCTTTTACCACATGGTTGCTACTTACAATCAGTTGCGTTTAGGCCTAGTGGTGGATTCTATAGGTCACATACTCGGGAGAAACATGTCAAGTATATCTTGTATCAAGATACGTGCAATGTGGAACATGTAGTGTGAACTTGTAATGTGAACATGTAAACTTGTAATCATGGGAAACACGGGCCCCCTTCCGAGTACGCTCTTCTATATTTTCCACTACTATGGTCTTTACACTTATACCCCAGCTTGTTACTTTTATAAATTTTAATCAACAAGAACAAGATATCATATTTAACTACTATCACTGGCAAAACAATCATACACATAATCATGTATAGACCTAAGAGTGCATATGTGTGTATTAATCGTGTTCATGTAATGCATGTGGCAACAAGGTATTCGCGATCATGTGCGAATACGGGATCGACGGATTATGTATAGCAACAGATTTCAATTCGACCAAAGGATACGAATTAGAGTCAAGAATATATATACTTGCGGTATTTTGCAAAGAAAGCTTGTACAAGAACAAACGGATTGTAAAAGAGGATACTTGCCTATTAGTCGACGATGATGATATTGAAAACAAGAATAACGAGATCAGAATCCTGGATAGCGAAGTACGAATACGGAGAAATTGCAAGCACATGCGCTCTACGTGCAACACCAAACAACAACCAATCCCACTTCACAAAAAGCAACCACACACACTGGATCTCTCACCCAAACACCGAACAGCAAAATGGGATCCCTACTCTCAAATAGCAGCAAACACACAACAGCAAAATAATCCCACACCTCACCCAAACACCGAACAGCAACAAAAGGATCCCTGGGCCAAAACACCAAACGTCAAGAGTGACCAATCACGGTTCTCCTTCTTCCTCAATTTGACTAAGAGAGATAAATGGCTGGAGAGGGACTCGGCAGCACTGGCGATGGGTGGCACGACTGGAGGGCGCAATGCTGGCGGCGAGGCGATGACGACAGGGAGGCTGCACAGGGGGGCAGTCTGCTGTTGGATTGGGTGGGAACAGAGGCGAGAGCAAAGGAGTAGAGTTTGATGGGTTCTCAAAGCGGAGACGAGGAGCAGGTGATGGTGGTCGACTGGAGGTCGAGCGACGAGGAGAAGTGGTCGAGCGGGTGGTTGGAGTGACGAGAGGAAGAGGAATGGGTGGTCGAGGCGGTGGACGAAGCCTTGCGAAGCTTTGAGCAGAGGAGATGATGAGGCCTAGGGCTCAGGCGGAGGGCGGAGGACAGGGCGGAGCTTCGGCAATGGCGAGGTCGATGTCGAGGTGATGGGTTTGAGCGGGAGACAATGACGGCGATGGGTTCGGGTGCTGAAGTTGAAGACGAGGCGGCAATGGCACTGGGGCACAGTCGAGGAGGCGATGCTGCGTAAGGGTGATGTTCGCCGAGGAAGATGAAGGGAGGAAAAGGGGTTCGGCAATGGGGAGTTGAAGGAGGAAGTCGGTGGAGTTGGGGTTTTTGGGTTTTTTTGGAACAGAGAGGGGGGAGAGAGGAAGACGGGGAGGCAGAGAGAGAATAGGGGGGGTTATATAAAATAATTAATAAATAATATAATAAATATAATAATAGGTATAGTAGTAGGATAGTTATGAGATGTAGGAGGTTTTGGAGTTGCGGGAGTTGAAGGGTGGGGGAAAGTTAGGGGTTTGTAGGCAGTTGAGAATGTGAGAGAAATCACATAGGTTTGAGCCGATAGAATTTGTATATGAGTACTGGGTTGAGTTTGGGTTTGGTTTATGGGCTAAAAACAATTTAATAAATTATTTATAGGTTTGGGCTTAAATTAAACAATTGGGCTTGGGTTTAAAATCATTTGATAAAACAATTATGCGATTGGGCTCCAAAACATTTTAAATATAAAAATAGTTGAATAATCAATTATTGGGCTTCATAAAAATAGTTTGAATAATATAATCAATTAAAAGAGAATAGTTAAGAATTCAAAATACGGGAAAATACTTGAAAAATACATATTAACGGGAACAGGGGTTACATTTTTTATGATAGACAATTGCTTAGAAAGCAAGGTTAAGCATACTTATTTACTTTATGATTATTGAATTTCAAAATTTCTTACACAATTGTGACAGTCATGTGATTATACATAAAAGAAAAATGTGATGCTTTTTCTTGTGATTATCCCCTTTGATCTAGTCCTAAACAGAGTTTAAGTAAATAGAGTGATAATGATCAAAAGAAATTTATAAATAAATAAATTCAATCTACTCCAATGTTTTGAGTTGCTTAGTAACTAGGGGTATTCATCACAAATGTTTACTTTTACGTCAAACAACAACTTGAAATATGAGTATGCAAAGCACTCTAAGTTTATGACTTGTTGAGTAACCGGGTGAATTCATCACAAATGTTTGCATTCGCGTCAAAAGGCAAATCACAACTTAGAGAAGAAACCAAAAATAAATAAATAAATAATAAAAATAATAATAAAAAACTCTAGTTTGCTACTCGGTTTGTAGTAGTGAGAAGGGAAAATCACAGATGAAGTTGTTACATACTATAATTACATTGATTGCATGACAAATATGCTTGGGTTTGGAATTATGAACGACTAATTGCACTGGAGAAAGTGGGTATGCTTGGTTTTACTTTATTTGCTATTGTTTATATTCTAAATTGAAAATTTGATGCTTGCATGATGAGATCTCTTAGTGTGATGAGTTGAGCTTATTATTAATTATTATTCATGTATTCATGGTTTTACTTTTTGCTCGAGGACAAGCAAATTCTTAAGTTTGGGGGTATTTGATGTGTCTTATTTTTATATAAATATTTGTACTCAATTACACATTAAAATTGCTTGTATTCGTTTATCTTGTTTATAATTTATCTTATTTACATAGATTTCAATTAATTAATTATTTTTGAAGGAATAAGATTTTTGATGCAAAAAGGTGAATCTTTTTGGTAAAAATCAACAAACAAAACAAACAGAATGATTTATTTATTTTTATTGATTTGTTGAATTTTAAATTTTACGATTTGGCCGTGTGATAAGCAAAATATAAATTTTAAATTGTCAATATAGGTGAAGTGCAATAATTTTTTTAAAAAGAGTTTTAATTGAGCTAATATGATTATTAGTTAGTTTAATTAATTTAAACTAATTAATTTAATTTTTATTTTTAAATCCTAATTTCTGATTTATTTTGTGTGTGCAGCATGTACTTCAAGAAGAGAAAGAGAAGAAAAAGGAGCAAGAAATAAAGAGCAAATCAAATAAGGAAATAAATAAATGAAGAAGATGGGGTTTTTCTGCAAAAATGAACCCTAAACCTCCCTTTTGTGGTCCTATAAATACAACTCAAAGAGAAGCAAAAAAAGGAGGCTTAATGGAGAGAGAGAGCGGCAGCTGATCTTTAATCATTAAAAAAATCAAAAAAAAAAAATATATATATATATATATATATATATATATATATATATATATATATATGAGAGGAAAGAGGAGAGCTCCTTGGAGATTGTGCTTTGGACACACACGCAAAAGAGCGAGTTCGGTGCTGACATGTCGCCTTGTCTGCGTGTCGCTCAAGACGAAGAGATAGGACAGTAGGTGAGTGCTGACGTGGCGATTTGGACCCGCCATTCGAAGCAGCATGGGGGCTTTTACTGGGTGACGTCAGCGTGTTGGCGTGGTGGCCGGACCTAGGGCGTGGTTCTGTGTGACGTGGCAAAGTCAAAGAGGTGGGTTTTCGTTACTGGGTTACTGTGCTGTGGCGCGCTACTCGAGACAAACAAGACAGAGAAGGAGAGAGGTAGAGAAGGCTGTGTTTGCTACTTTGGTTTGCAATTTCTTTTACAAAATCAGTTCTTTTTGTATCTCTTTTCTTTCTCTAATTTTTTATTATGCAATCCAAGACAGTATTTGTTAATTGCAAATTTATTTTGAACTAAATTTGTTATTTTAGGGCTTCGATGTAGCCAAGTTTTGAGAACACAATTTTTAATTCCATATTATTTTTTCTATTTTTTCATGGTTGTGTGTTTGATTTTTTATCTTAATGCTTACAATTGGTTGACCGACTTTGTATGATCTATTAAATCATGGAGAGACCGAACTGGTAATTTGTTATTTTGAATTTATAAAATTAAACATCATTATAAGAGCGAACTGCTATTAATGTGACCGTTAAGAAATTCATAGATCTTAATGAGTCTTCAATTAATTAAATTTGTGCATGAACTATGACAAACTGTTAGTTGGAGATATTCTTGGTGTTGTTCGAGAGAAAGCATTGAATAGTTAGGAAATTTTGGTCTACAACTTGGAAAAATATTTTTTTTTATTTTTATAAATTGTGTGTGATTAACTAGGTGAAATCAAAAGTCCTAGAATTAATTTTGCAATTAATAAACAAAAA
Source organism: Hemerocallis citrina (assembly GCA_017893485.1). NCBI lineage: Eukaryota > Viridiplantae > Streptophyta > Magnoliopsida > Asparagales > Asphodelaceae > Hemerocallis > Hemerocallis citrina. The sequence goes on along the minus strand of CM030364.1, from coordinate 217,638,636 downwards.
AAAATTTCAGACTCCACTCCTTTTTAATTAATTTAGTTAGTTCTTTAAATTAATTTAATTTAGTTATTTTCTTCATTAAATTTTGATTTTCCAAATAGTAGTTAATCTAGTAATTTCGGTACTCAATAAAATAATAGTCCTTGTGGGTTCGACACTCTTTTCACTTAACTATACTACTTTTTGCAATTTTGTACACTTGCAAATATATCACATCGGTGAGGCAGTAAAGTAAGGAATTGAGGGGGTGAATGTGGAGAGGGGATTGATCTGGTCAACAAGCAGATAATAAGAGAAATAGGTTACTGGGTTTAGGATAATGGGTTAGGATCCAACAAGGGGAAATAAATCAATTAGTGGGTTAGATTGAAAAAGCCAAATGAAATAATGTACTAGATGGATCAACACCTCATACAAAAATAAATAGCTTGTACACGGATCTCAGAATTCAACAATGAAAATAAAATGGATTGAAAGAAGATAAATAACAAAAATTTATTATTAAAATAATAGATTAGAAGAATAAGGATTACAAAAAGGAAATACAATAGAAGATCGGAAACAGGGGTTACACTAGCAAAAGTTTTTTCCCTTGTAGAGTTCATCTGCATCCCCCGATGCCGACTTACAATGCTGTCCGGGGAGCAGAGGCGGTGATCTAGTGCTTGTTCATTGCCGGGGTCTCTTCGTCTCTATACTTCACATACGCTGACGTGACTTCCAGTTTGCCATCTGGGAGGAGACTCTCATGGTGGGCACTTATAGCTGGTCTGCTTGGGCGGACCAGTAACCTTCGCATATATCCTAGCCGACCAACCTTCTACCACCGAGGCTCGTATGATGCCTCTTCTGCGCATTGACAATTGGAATGGTTTGGGAGCTGAAGCGAGAGGTCAATTGTATGAGTGTTTAACAAAGAGAGAGGTCAATTGTATGAGAGTTAAGTTGTAGCTCATGTTTGATTTGCCAACTGCAGACTGGCCACCGCCCTTCTTGCAATCAATTTTCTTAGTAAACATACTTTTTGCCTCCATTCTCTGTTTGCATAAGTGTTGTTTGGATGAGTGGACCAGGATTCGACCGGGCCACCATGTCTTTCTGTCGTGGTCGCCAATTAGCATTTAGGAGCGCGGGCGATGGACATTCACCGTTTGAACCTTCCCCAAAATCTCGGTGTCAGACACCGTGTCAAGGGGTTAGGCCTACGAGAATCTTTCAAGGGTTTTGGTGCACGACCTCAGCGTCGGATGCCTCACCGAGGCGCTATCCCTGAGGAGAGCTGTTTAGGTTTTGATGCAGGATCTCGATATCAGATGCCATGCCGAAGGGCTATGTCTGAGGAGATATCCTGCAAAGTTTTGACATAGAAACTGTCGGTGTCGGATACCACCCCAAGGGGACATTCTTTAAGGATTTTGTTGGCGCCGAGTCTCGGCGTCGAATACCACCCCGAGTGAGAAAATCCAAGGAGAGATCCTCAATGATTTTGTAGCCAGGCCTCGGTCTCGGATACCACACCGAGGGAACAAATCCGAGGAGCGATCCTCAATGATTTTGTAGTAAAGCCTCGGTCTCGGATACCACACTGGGGGATAAATCCAATTTATACGTATTTTTTTCGTGTACTTTTCCATATTTTAAATTCTTAGTATATTGTAACAAATTCTTCTCAAATGATTATCGATTTTTAACCTCAATTGTATCTCATTCTATGATTTTAACTCTTTTAGATTATTTATTTATATTATAAAATCAGAATCTTATTTCATCCTATGAACTGCTTCTTTATTTTTATTGTGTTCATTTATTATTTAAATTATTTTGGAACCCAAATTTTGAATATTTTATTCTTGATTAATTATTGAAGCCAATTTATTTATTCAATTAATTGTTAGAAACCAATTACATTTTATAATTATGATACATTTATATTTCATTTAATTATTGCATGAGGCCCAAGCCCAATCGTTTAACTATTTATTATAAACCTAATTCTATAACTAATTTATTAAATTGTTTTGAAGCCCAACCTAGCCAATATTACTATTATTTTATTTTATCTTGAGCTCATCTATTGAATCCCATTCTACTATTGGATCTCCTTTAGATACCCATTCAAATCCACTAACCCAAACCCAACTCCCCTGACCAGATCAGCAAAACCTCTCACAATCCCCCAAACAGCACAATCCCCTAACTACCCCCTGTTTCCCCCCCCCCCCCCCCCCAATTAATTAATATCATTATTTAATGGGTAAAAGGGATATGAGCAACTTGCTCATTTAGTAAATGAGCAATTGATTATGTGGCATGCATGCAATACATTGGACAACTAACCCTTTAAGGATTTTCCAATCACATGTATGCCACATCATTAATTGCTTATTTACAAAATGAGCAAGTTGCTCATACCCCTTTTTCCCTTATTTAATAAAACCTCTCCGGTACTCTCTCCCTCCCCCTTCTTCTCTATCTCCTCTGTTTCCCAACGAAACAGAGCCTCCCCTTCGTCTTCGTTGAACCAACCCCCGAACCCATCTCCTCACCGCTCCACCTCGTGCTCACAGCCCTTCCACCCTGTCGAAGCGCCGCCATCGCCTTTTTCTGCTCTCGCTCCGTCAGTCTCGCGAGCCCCTGCCTCCGCTCAGTCGCCATTGACCTCACCCCATCTCCTTCATCGTCTTCCACCTTTGCTCCCCCTCTCCTCCTCACCGCCATCCTCGCCAACCCGTCAACTGCAGTCGACACCACCGTCGACTTCGTCGCTCGTCAGCTCCCACGAGCCCCTCCTCGCGCCGTCAGAACCCATTGCTCGACCTCTTCCTCTGTTTCCTCCCAAAAAAAAGCAACCGAACGAAGTCCCCTGCCTCATCGTCTTCCACCACCTTCAACCCATCGACCCATCTCCCTGCACCTCCTTCATCATCCACCGTCCTCTCGCCCTCCGCCAGTCACTACCAACCCAACCGCAACCTTCCCCGTGACTGCTGTTGCCACTTGCTGTCTTCCCCTACCGCCGCTGACCACCGTCGATGCCCTGTGCGCCTTCTAGTCCGCCACTGCTGCCGTGGAAGTTGAGCCACACCCGTGGGCTGTTGTTCGGCTGTTGGATTCGTGTACTGTTGTATTGGAGTGTGCTGTGTGCTTTTGGGGTTGATTTGCTGTCGTTCAGCACGTGTGTCGCACTTGCTTTCATGGTTGCACGCGTGTTGCCGGGATCCTAACCCCGTTATTCTACTACTAATCGGTATCGTCATCGTCGTCTCCAAGATAAGTGTCTTCTTGTACAACTTGTTTATTCCGTACAAGTATTTATTTGAAATACTGCAAGTAGAATTCATTATTTTTTTGATGAATCGGATAGAGCCAAACGACTCCAGCCATCAAAACATATATATATCAATAAAAAAAGTTAATTTACAGACAATAATCAGAGGTTTTACAAGGAGTAAAACAGAAACAAGAAAAACACTAATATTACAAATATGGCTAAATAGCACGCCAAGCGGAGGGTGCGAGATCAAAACGAAGCGCCACACCAAGAAAAAGGGCGGGGGCGGAGCCATCATCCGGAAAAATCAAGCTTCTGCTAGGTACAAACCAAACAATCCGAATCCGTAGGAAGATGAGGACGGCAGGAAAGCGCCAAGAGCCAGGAGGCCTAAACTCCCCATTCGAAAACCACCAATCTCCACTAGCAGTCCCTGAGAACTCTAGCAGCTCAACGGAGGCCAAAATAGACTGCCTAAACCACGGAGGCAAAGTATAAACAAGTCTCAACTGAGTCCCAGGTGATGACCTGACATGGAAGCTGCCTTCCGCACCAGAATATGGGCACTCACTCGAATCTGAGAAGTATAATAGACTTTCTTATTGTATCTCCGCTTCACGGTGGGGGTTGTTATCATCGCTGAAGGGGGCGAAGTAGACTCAAGATCAGAAGAGATAGCTTTGACGCGGAGAGATGGGGTAAAGGAGCAAACTGGGGCCACCGATGAAGCAGTAGGGACGGCGCTGGTAATAATGGAGCGACGGGGGAGAGAAGAGTCATCCGTGACCGGGGGAGACTTAGGGGGGATAGAGTACAAAAAGGGTTTAATATCCATCAGGAACTGATTGAGCCACAATTGAACTCCTAAATGTTGATACGAAGGAAATAAACATCCCGGAAAATGAAACGAGAACTTAGCCCATTTGGGATAAGCTATCCCTAATGCACAAGGATTATTAAAACTTAAAGAGGGGACCGCAACAGAAACAGTAGTCTTGATAGGGTGCGCTTGGGGAACCGAAGATCGGCAGCGCCGAGTGAGTCCCCTCGCACAACGAGACCAATAAAGAGAAGAGAAGTAAGATGAAAACAATCCAGGATATTTACTTAAGTTCCAACTCAACGAAGTGGCCCCTAAGATAGATCGTGGATGAACCTTGAAAGACGATGAGCGAGGTAAGGAAACGAGATTCGGATCAACCTTACAATCCATCAATAGGTTAGCAATATTAGAAGGTCGAAGAGAATCAGGAGAAGCACAATCTGGAGAGAAGGAAGAAGTGAAGTTCTTAGCTGGCAGCGAATCAACAGCTGAGGAGATGAGGTTCATTCCATTAACAATAGTGAGATTACTAGCCAAGCCGGCGTGAAGCTTACGTTTTAAGAGGGGATAATTAAGAAAGGCAAGGAGTTTGGCCGGAAGGGGATGGCCTTTGGGAAGACCCAGGAGTTTCTGCAGGGAGAAACATCGGCTACGAGGGTGACCAAACTTCTCATAGAAGAAGCACTTCAGTTTGTTAACACACTTGCGTTTAAAATGCCCAGGAAGAAGGCATCTGAAACAGACCGGATGAGGGTCAGAACAACGCAGAGAATGGGAGATAGAGGAGATGGGAGAGCTACGGTGAACATTTTCGTCAGCCAAAAGTTGGTGAGACGAGTCCCCCATCAAATCCAGAACAGAATCTAAACAGGGAGAGCTAGCTACGGACTCAGGGCGAGCCATGGTAAACATTAGCCCTAGATAGGCTCAAATGTAAACTCTAACAGAGGAAAAGTACAGAAAGATTGAAGCCCAACAGCGGGCAGAACCACACTCACCAAAACAGCACTGCCAAGAAATGTACAACACAGACCACAGAGTGGCAGTCGCACCCTCCAATAGAAAGAGAAAGAAAGAGGAAGAACTAGATGAAGAGAGGAAGAACAGAACAATCGAAATTGCCCAAGTTCTAGCAGCTTGGCGCTGAGCAAACCACAGAATGTATTAATCCCCAAGGGGAACACAGTACAGGAAAATAAACAAACGGTCAAGCTGGACAAAACTACAGCTAGGGGACCGAAACCGCTCCCAAAAAACACAGCGGAGCACAAAGCAACCCTAATCACACTCCCAAAATTAATACTACAAGAAAAAAAGTAAACAAAGGGCTCAGGCAAACTTACAGTGAACCAGTGAACACTCAGGTGAACTAACAGTGGATGACCGAACCCAGGAAGTGGGGCCGGGCATCACCGAGGAGACAGGGACGGGGTGACACCGAGAGCCAGGAGAGCAGCGAGGGAGCGTCACTTGCTGGGACCACGCCGAGGGAGTCGCGACCAGGACCTACGGAGAGCCGAAGAGAGAGACGGCAACCCTAATGAGCCGACAGGAAGCTCGAAATGAAACGATGAGGGGGGGGAAGCTGCTCGCCGAGGAACTTGGAGGGAAGGGAAACTGAGGATATGGGTTGTAGAGGAGGAGAAACTGAACAATAATAAAGAAGGGAGGATGGGGGAAGGATGTGAGGGGAGGCCAGATCTGGAGAATGAAGGTCGGTGACGGTAGGAAGAAAAAATCGCAATTCAAATCGCCAATATTTAACGGTATTGTAATTGATGATTTACTATAATTTAGATTTGTTAGAAGTAGAATTCATTGTTAAATTCCATTCCGTGTTTTATATACCGATAGTCCAGATTCCTTGATATGTCTAATCCACTTGAAGCCCTGTCTACCCGATATTTGTAATCACAAATACCCGTATTAATTCCAGCATTACATGAGCACGAAAATGATTCGATAACTATATATGTATTAATGTACATGAAACATATGTAATTGCATCGTGTGGTTAATTTTGTAGCAATAATAATAATCTTGCTCCTTGATATAGTATGAACATGTTAGAATCTAATTTATAATTACTCGTTTAACTTTGATCTAAATTTTATACTTGTTTGAATAAAAAATCATATTTATTTACGTGTTGAAAACCCAGAATTACTTTTGTCCCGAGATTGAAATGCAAATTTGGCTCACCTACTATTAGTTAAACTTGAAACCTTGTAAACAGAAAATATAGCCCCACGAATCTAGTTTTCAGAACATCTAACGGATCTAAAATTCGATCTCTGATGTGCAAGTTATGTTTCTTTTACAACTGATAGGTTCTATGTTCCATACTATCGATTTTAACTTTATTGACTCAATTATTTTGATTAAAAAGGTATGTTACTTGTAATATTTTAACATGAGAAACTTTAGTATGTCCCTGGACTCTATCAAGAGTTTGAATATAAATTTTATTAAGTTTTTGAATGAAATTACGGTACTTTTATAAGTAGAACCTTGTAATTGAAATTCTGTTAGAACAGTAAGTCAGTAAATGACTATATTTTTGACCCAGTTACTGTTAGTACAATATATCATGTGTATATGCATTGGAATCGGCCATGAGTCTAGTTTCTAGAACTCCTAACGGATTCTGATTTGGTATCCTATAGCAACGGAAAATCTAGTTTTGGTACAACAACGTCTTGCCATCCAGTATTCGTATTTTCATGACTTTAAATATAAATATGCTTATTCTTGTACCTAATTGATTGAAATTACATATCATGTATTGCATAGCCCTTGATACTTTCTTGATCCTGTCCCGACATCGTTCTTACTAATTACATGTCCCTGTTTACCGACCATATTACCATTCATACCTACCAATCATGTTTACTGTTCATGTATGCTTATAGTAAAAACAGAACAGGATGGGGGATAAAGGGAAAGACTTAGAAGTGGACAATATAGGAGACTATACTCGGAAGGGGGCCCGTGTTTCCCGTGTCACATGTTTACCGACCAAGTTTACCGACCAAGTCACCGATCAAGTTTACCGATCAAGTTACATGATTTTCCGAGTACATGACCTATAGAATTCACCACTAGAGTCTAATCGTAACATGCTTGTATGCACCCGACCTGTGGTATGGGATACAGGGCTGCGTGCGTTAGCTAGGATTGATTAAATGAATAGACTTAAGTTAACACTGAGCACTGCATATCCCTATTACATGTTACATGTTCTTGTTGATTCGTTTACTTGTTTAGATGTCACTTGTTTCATGATGTCTTGGTCATGATCCGGTTTACATATTGTATTTCTCCTATTACACGATACTTGATTCCTGGCTCTTTTTCCTGCTCATTTTGTTTGTACGTGTCCCCCTAGCTTGAGCTACTTGTGGCCTGTGACTTATATTAACTGGCATCTTCTTGTTTCTCCTTTTTGTGATAATGTACTTGCAGGCCTGGAAGGAGAGTTACCCGAAGGTGTTGCTGATCAAGTGTTTTAGTCTTGTTTAATTATCATGCTTCCTTAGTTCATGTTTTATTCATCCTACTCTTTATTGTATTCCGGGCGTGTTTGACCCGTAACTATGTTTCTTCCTAGTTATTGGTTATGAACTATTTCTTAGTTTATTATTATCATGTCTGTGATTATACATGCTTGTGTGGTTGTTATTGTATTATTGTTGAGTTATGTATATAGCTTATGGATGATGTGTTTGCATCATTTGCTGGGCCTCGGTTATGTGCCGCATTCTCGTATAACGGGAAGCGGGACATGACATATTCTTTGGTTGTTGAAGGGCTAGCACTTATTACATTTGTTGGCTTTTGTGCCTTATTACAAGTGCTGACCGCTAGGGTCCTTGGTGGAATTTCATCAAGTGCTCCACATTCCAAGTTCTTCTAATTACTTTGCTCCCCAGGTCTTCAAGTCGGTAGGTCTCAGGACGGACCACTTTGGAGACCCTATATGGGCCTTCCCATTTAAGAGCCAGTTTCCCTTTTTTACCTGGCTTAGAGATTTTGAGCCGTCTGAGCACCAAATCACCTTCTTTGATGTTGGATGGTTGGTCCTTCTAATTATAAAAGTGTTGAACTTGTTCGAGGAGGTCCAGGTTGGCCCTGCGGCCATTAAAGTGTGAATTCTCATCGAAGCTCATAACTTGTGGGGATGGCAATCTGATTTCTAGAGGAATTACGGCTTCGATGCCGAAGGTCAGGTTGAAAGGCAACTCGCTCATAGGAATCCTCTTGTTCGTGTGATAGGACCATAACATGTTGGGCAGTTCATCGACCCACAATCCCTTGGGAGACTTGTCCAACCTCTTCTTGAGGCCATTGAGGATTTTTCGGTTTGCATTCTTTGCTTGGCCATTGGATTGGGGGTACGAGATTGAAGAGAACCTCTCCTGAATTCCTAGGTCTTTGCAAAACTTGTGGAATCCCCTACTGGCGAACTGGGTACCATTGTCGGTGATGAGGATCTAAGGGATCCCAAATCGGTAGATGATGTGCTTCCAAAAGAACTATTGGGCTTGGTGCTCAGTGATAGCGGCCAGTGGCTCTGCTTTGACCCATTTCGTGAAATAGTCGATAGCCACATTGAGGAAGTGCCTTTGGCCTGTTACTTTAGGTAACGGGCCGACTAGGTGCATCCCCCACATGGCGAAGGAAGCTGGACTGGCCAGTAAATTAAGCTTGGCTTGAGATACGTGTCTGACTGAGGAAAACCTTTGGCATGGGCCACAATACGTCACGCGGTCTGAGCATCTTAGAGGAGGGTCGTCCAGTAGTACCCATGGTTGAGTACCTTCCTCGTGAGCGATATGCTACCTATATGGTAGCTTCCAATCCTTTTGTGCATCTCCTCGAGCGCGAACTTGGCCTCTTCTGGGGTCAAGCATCGGAGGTAAGATCTGCCACCAATCTTTGTGTAAGATTGCTTGAAGATCGTGCCATCGATGAGAGCAAACCTCTCAGTCCTGACCCGAACCTTTCTAGTCAGGAACTTTCTGGAGGTTACGAAGGCGCGCTTGGAAGGGTTGAGTCTCATGTTGTGGAATCTCAGGACCCCGAAGGACTCTTGCTTAAGGAGGAGGATGTCAGCTTGGACATAGCATCTCCCTGGCCATTTTGTTCTCGGGGGATAGGGATGACAAAGGCATCTTCAAAGTATACCAAGAGAAGCAGGACTGTGCCAAGTATTGGGTCATCCAAGTGTCATGGGCTTCATACTCCCGAATACCTGATTAACGATGAGTTGGGAATCACTGAAGGCTTTAACCTGTTTAGCCCCTTCCTTTCGGGCTAGGAGTAGTCCAGCTATAAGGGTCTCATACTCAACTTCATTGTGGATGCTTTAAAACTGAAGTGCATGGAGTATTGAAGGATGAAACTGTCCGGGATGCTCAATATGACTCTTGCCCCACTCCCACCTTCGCAAGACGAGCTATGCACGTAAAGTTCCCATACTAGCTTGTCCTCCTGGATCTCAAGTTTCTCGGGGATGGTTCACTCTGTCATGAACTCCGTAAGGGCTTGCCCTTAATGGAGGTTATCGGTTTATAACTGATGTCATGCTTGCTCAGCTTGATGGACCACTTGATTAGTCGACCAGAGTTCTCCAGTTTATTGAGGACCTACTTAAGGGTCTGGTCCGTCAGCACCTGAATAGAATGGGGTAAGAAATATGGGTGGAACTTCCACATAGCCATGACAAGGGCGTAGGCCATCATCTCCATCTTAGCGTAGCAGAGCTCGGCATCGCAGAGAACCTTGCTGACATAGTAGATGGCCCGCTTTGTCCCATCGCCTTCTCTAATGAGAACGATGCTGAGTGCATGCTTAGATGTTGCAAGGTAAAGGTACAGGACCTCGCCTGTCTCGGGTTTATTTAGGAGAGGCAGGTTGGCAAGGTATTCTTTCAGCTGGTCAAAGGCTTGCTGCGGAAAATCTCCCCACTCAAAGCTCTTCGTCCCCTGGAGGGCCTTGAAGAAGGGAATGGACTTTTTTCCTAACTTGGAGAGAAAGCGACCGATGGCTGCCAGCCGACTAGTGAGTCTCTGAACCTCCTTGAGATTCTTCAGAGGGCAATGTCCAATATGGCCCAAATTTTCTCGGGGTTCGCCTTTATGCCTTGCTGGCTGACGATGAAGCTCAGGAACTTTCTTGAGGTTATGAAGGCGCACTTGGAAGGGTTGAGTCACATGTTATGGAATCTCAGGACCCCGAATGCCTCTTCAAGATCTCTGACGTGGTCCTGTCCCTTGAGACTTTTGACAAGCATGTCGTCGACATATACCTCCATGTTCCTGCCTATTTGGACCTTGAAGACCCGGTTGATGAGGCTGTGATAGGTGGCACCGGCGTTCTTCAGGACGAAGGGCATGATGCGATAGCATTAAAGCTCCTACTTGTCACAAAGGCTATCTTTGGGATGTTTGGAGGGAAGATCCAAATCTAATTATAGCCCGAGAAGTCATCCATGAAGCTGAGTAGCTCGTGCCCAGATGTTGTATCAATGAGGACATCGATGCTCGAAAGGGGAAAGGAGTACTTCGGGCATGCCTTGTTGAGATCTATGAAATTTATATAGATCCTCCACTTGCCATTGGACTTCTTTACCATCACGACATTGGCTAACCACTTCGAGTAGTTGACTCTTGAATGAAACGGGCAGAGAGGAGCTTCTCCACCTCTTCTTTCACCGCATGTTGCCTGTCGGGGTGAACTTCTGGCGCTTCTATTGTACTGGCTTGGAGTCTGGATGGACACTCAGTTTATGCATGATGAGGTCCTCAGAGATCCTGGGCATGTCCGAGGGGGTCCAAGCAAACAGGTCCTTGTTCCGTCGGATGAAGTTGATAACGTCCTGCTTGAGGTCCGGAGGGAGAGCCCACTTGAAACCATTTGGCTATATCATTTTCCGAGAAGGGGACCTCCCCCAGCTCTTCGATGGGCTCTTAACCTATTGGACAGGAGCTCGACTGCATCAGGGGCAGGACCAAGTCCCCATCGTGGCCGTGTAGCAGGTCCGAGCAGCTTCTTGGTTGCCCTTAACGACCCCGACCCCATACTTAATGGAAAATTTCATCCTCATGTGGTAGGCTGAGGGCACTGCCTGAAGGGAAGCAATGCCGGGACGACCTCGGATGGCATTGTAAGCGGCCTTGACGTTGACCACCATGAAATCCATTGCCTTGATTCGGAAGGTTGGAGATTTCCCGACAGTGACGTCTAGGGTGATGATCCCCTCCATCTAAACAGGGACACCTGAGAAGTCGTGAATAGTGTAGCCTGTTGGTTTTAACCTCTCCCAGGGGAGCCTCAAACCTTTGAAGGCAGCAAGAAATAGTATATTAATTAAACTCCCATTGCCAACAAGGATACGGCGGACCTTGTGGTTGGCTATACTGAGGCTGATAACCAGGGCATCACAGTGAGGAACCCAGAAACCTTCAAGGTCCTCATCCAAGAATGAGATCGACAACCTGTGGCCTTGAGGAAGACAATTATGGACCGAATTGACTTCCCTGGCGAAAGCCTTGCGAGAAGAGTTCGAGTCTCCTCCCATGGGTCCGCCGTGAACACAGTGGAGGATAGCCATCCTTTCAGAGTATTGGGGTTCAGACTCCGCTTCCGGATGCTTGTTCGCGCTTCGAGGAAGAGTCTTTTGAACCATTCTGGGTGAACTTAAGACAGATGCCCTATTCGAATGAGGGCCTCAAATTCATCTTTAAGAGCCTAGTAGTTATCGGTCTCGTGGTCGTGATTATGGTGGAACCAACAATAAAACCTCCGGTCTTTTTTTGTTACTTTTGTTTGACCGAGGGAGGTGTCGGATCAACCCTTCTTCTTCTACCTCCATGAGGATGGTAGACACAGTCGCATTTAGCGGAGTGAATTTCTTAAAGCAAGGGAGTGGAGGGGGCGCCTCTGCCCGAAGGTGTCTTTCTGCGTCTTCTTTAAGGCCTCATACTCATCCATCTTTCTCTTCCCCATTGTAAAGGTTTCTTTTCGCCCTCCCGGATGTAGAGCTTCTTTGGCTTGGATATACTTCTCACTCTCGAGAAGGAGGTCGGGGAAGTCGGTGGGCGGTCTCTTGGCCAAGGAAGCCTTTAGCAGGTCATGGAGGACATTGTGTCGGAAGGCAGCTTTCGTGACCCAGCATTGAGGGAGGATATCAACCGGGCCTTGGCAGTGAACCTCTGAACGAAGTCTCGAATGGACTTCACATTTTTCTGTCTGAGGTCTAAAAGGGAATCGCTCGTCTTATCAGCCTTGTGGCTGGTTACAAAATAAGCGAGAAAACTTTTCTCGAGCTGATCGAATGAGAAGATGGAGTTGGGGATAGAGCTTGGAGTACCATCCCCACGTAGGGCCTCTTAGGGTGGTCGTGCAGGGCCTTTGAGGCGCTGTGAATCATCATAAGGGTTTTCAAGACCTCGATGTGATCAGCAGGATCCGTTTCTCTGCTATAGGTCTCAAACGTAGGAGGATTGAAACTCCTCAGGATGGGAGCGTTGAGGATGTAAGAGGAGAATGGTGGCCAGATCGGTCGATATCCTCGGTTGGACAGCCTCCCATCTTTGCCAGTCCTAGTGAGACGGTCTTCCATCTCCTGGAGATGCTTGAGGACATCATCTTCTCGCCCCTCTGATCGGGTTGATCCATAGGACTTGTCATACTCGGTTCCCCCAGCACGATGGTCCTCGGCGTGTTGGTCATTCTGGGATCCACCCTAGAGGAACTGAAGAACCTCGTTCCTGAACTCCTGAAACTCTGCCATCGTCACATGGCCCCCTTCCCCACAGTCATTTGGGGGTCGACGATCTGTCGGGGAGTGGCTATACTCCTTTTCCCGTCCAAAGAGGAATGAGCGGAGGGCCCTTCGTTCTTCAAGCGGTTGAGGTGATGGTGTAGGTCACGCTCGTCCTGCCGGTTAATCAGGATGTTTTGGAGGTCCGAAACTGTCAGGCAGTTGTCTTGTCGCGCGACTGAGCAGAAGGAGCTCGTCGCAGGCCTCTGATTGCTAGGAGCAGGCCTCATCTCACTCAGATTGGGCCTCGGTTGGCATTCATTCTGCTACTGCCGTGACCCCTAAGTGGTCGGTCAGCTGCGAGATGGACGCGGGTGAGGTAGATGGGGGTCGGCCTTGCGCCTCCCAGTTGTTGTCTTCTTGACTTTGGGTGGCATGGAAGGCAGCTATGGTGTAAGACAGTAATCAGTTGCTGGAGCAGTAATATTTTCCACATACAATGCCAATCTGATACTGTTGTTTTTCAGGTGTGGGAGCAACAGATAGTGAAATCTTTTAATGGAGGGGAAACTCTGATCTCAACCGTAGATCTGACCCTGATGTGAAAGCGGTGGCCGCCGAAGGCCTGCAAAAAGGTCTAAAAAATCGGGATGATTTCCAGCGACAGATCCTCCAACACTCAAGTCAATAAACAACGGTTAAGAGATGGATTAGGTAGTAAAAGTGCAATTACCTTGTAACAGTGGATGTCTAGTTGTATTTATACGTTAGTGGGGGGATCTGTTAGGAAAGATCCCCTGTTACCTAATTTGGGTCACCAGGATTAGGGGTCTATCTGTCAGTTAATCCCCCTGATTTTGGGGGATTAGATCACTTGCTGGAATGACCAGTCAACCTTACCCTAGGTGGGTTGGACCTGTACGGTGGGCCAATGGATGGCACGCAGGCTATTGTAGAATCTGTTGTCTTGAATTCGAGATTCTCGAGATTCATGCTGGAATCAGACGGTGCAGATCGACTGCGATTTTTACTCTCATCAAATAATCATAGTCTAAACATCAAATAGTTATGTATACTTGTTTTGTGCGCGAGAAAAACTACAAACAACAAGTGCACCGAGCCTATTCCAACATAACCGAGAATATATATATAAGATTGGGCCTTCTCTTTCTCATGCACCCAAGTACAGCACCTACACGACAAGTAAGCTTAAAAAACTAAACTGTTTCTATTTGGAGCACCTTCATTTTTTTAACTTTTCTATATTTTTTAACAATGATGGAAAGGTTAAGTTTGGGGATGGGACGTGAACAAATTACAATCATCAGTAATCACAAATGTAGAAGAAACAACCCCTGCTGGTAGCTACGTGTGTGTAGTAATGCATGTAGGAATATGCCTCCTATATTTTCATATCAAAGCTTCCGTGGATATCCTAATGGTAAATCAAGATTGCCTTTCTGGAAACACGGACATCAGTGATCACATAAATTTCTTGTTCTTCGGAAAAGAAGCACAATGCATGGGTGATCCATTATGTTAAAGAGTTGTCAAATATGAAATAAAAACAAAATACTCAATGGGATTTAACTGTACCTTATCGCCTTTATAGAAAAGCTGCTGTCTGAAATCCTATACTTGAATCAGAAATGATGCTATCGATTTCACCATAAGCCTTGAATTCATCAGCAAATCTGTAGAGAGATTTTAAGTAAGAAATACATATTAAAAAATAAAAATAGAAATGTGCTCAAAGTTTAACTTCAATTTGCATTGTCAAGTACAAAGATAATAATTGTTATGTTTTGTGAGGAAATTAACAATTGGGAATTAGGGTTTTATCTCTAGATCTAAGTTGCTTGAGATATTCACCCTAGGTATCAAAATTGGATTACCTAGACTGCTATCACAAGCCAGTATTTATTCCTAAATACTGGTTTGGGTATCGGTTATAAGCCCACAACCCGCGTTCCAATATCCAATCAATTATACGTTCATTACACGTGTTACACATATGCACGTGCTATATTTATATAGAGAGAATATACCAATATATCCAACAATCTCCTCCTATATTCTCAATATATAAAGTACAGGATTATCTCATCAGATCAGTATACAACTGACTGGCTGATAGCAGTCCATAAAGGAAAAGCATCATAAAGGTATAGTTTCATAAGAACCAATAGAATTATAAAACTGAATAGTTCAATCAAGACTAAACCAATATAATTAACTAGTTCCAAACCATATCCAATTCAGAATAGTTCACAAAGACTAAACCAACTGGAATAATCTGTCATAGTTTCAAAATCAAACAAAGCAAATAAACTTCAAGAACAAAATATGAGTTTTAAGCTCATTAACACAAGAGTCTTAAACTCAACAGAAGTTTTACCAAGTAAGTGACTAATTTATTCTCAAAAGAAATAAATTGAAATTCTATCCTTGCAGACTGCTTTATGTTTACTCCTCCATTTTGAGCAAATCATTATTTTTGAAATCTATGTTGACAGATTCAACTCCTCCATCTTTGCTAGCTTATTGAAAACAAGAATATCAAGAGACATCTCTAAGAATTCCAACAATTTTACAAAGTACCTAGTTCCACAAAAGAACTTAGTACAATTCATAATTAGCTTAGCAAAAATGCAACGCAAGCATCACAATCAAGTATCTTTAATAAGTAAAGTACATGAACTTTATAGTTTCTACACAAGAACCATACTATGTTTCATATTGGAATGAAAAGACTGCCGTTTCAATCATGGTTTAACATTGAATCATCAAAATTAGAATGAAACATGTATCCATAAAAGACATATCATCAAAATTGGAATGATATTTAGGACAATTTAATCATCGGAAACACATCGACAAGTTTTTATGTTTCGTATTGGAATAATATGATTATTCTAAGTAAATTTCCTAGATATATAATACCATCAAAATTGGAATGACATTATATATTTGTGGAATTTATGTCGAATCATCAAAATTATCTAAAACATGTCAACTGCCTAAAATTGATGCTTAAGTTTGAACTTCTCTATGGCTCCAATTGGACTCTAAATTTCAAAACAACTTGGATATTAAAGATTTTTACTCAATAGCTTTCAACTCCACTTTCACCCACAGTTTTGATAATTAGACCACTTTCAAGTCTCTTAGCAAGAGCATTAGCCATACTTATCGCAATTGTACTTTATCTATGAGAAAGTTCAACTAGGCTTCTTTCAGCCTTAATGTACTCCTCTTACTATTATAGAGTGAGTTATGAGCTACAATGCATTGTAGCTTGATAGTCGCATAACAGAATTAGAGAGTTACTTAAACTTCTTAATGGATAACTAGCAACAATTTCTTCAATCCACTCAGCCTTTTTCCCTGCAGAGGATTACACATAGAGGTCTGATTTCATGGATGATAGCACAGTGCCTGTTTGCTTTTTATTTCCATAACATTTTTGTTTCTCCTAGTGTAAACACATATCTAGTAGTTATCGACTTTCACTAAATTCTGAGCATCATAATGCATCAGATTAGCCATTCATTCGAAGAATGACTAGAGTAGCACAAAGCAAACTCTTGAATACCACTCAGGTATCTCATTAGCCTCTTAAGGGCACTCAAATGTGTATGGAATTATTAGTGAATCTGCAGATCATACCTACCTCAAAGGCTATGTCTATTCTAGTGCAGATCTTTGTATACATGAGACTGTCAATTCCTTCCTTTAGAATGATCTACATGTCTCATAGTTGCACCATCATTAGGTGTCAACCTTTTATCATAATCATAAGGTGTTTCAAAACACACTTTCAATCACTATATCCCCACTTTTGAAACACATTTTGATTTGATGAGTTTGACTAAGAGTTATCCCTTACCAACTGAAAACTCATCCTTATACCTATGGTGTCCACATTACCTAGGTTTTCATGTTGAATTCTTTGGATAGCACAATTTTAACTTCATTTGTAATAAAGAGGTCACTTTCAAGAACATGCATATCAACTGAACAAGTAAATAATAGTCACTATATTTGATACACCACAAAGTTGTAGGCACTGATCTGAATTACTTGATTCATATACTAGGCTCTTTCAAAAATTTGTCAAATTATTTATTCGTTGGCTATACATGTTTTAAGAACATACAATGATTTTACTATATTGTAAATCTTGTTCACTAAACATATTCAAAACTTTCCAGTACAAAACTGTTCAGTACAAAACATCAAGTACAAAGCCTTTTAATTATCCTTTATGAATGACAAAATTTTCAATAAATGTAAGGGTAAGAAGAATACTTATTGTAGCAATATGACAAACATGTGAGTAGACATCAAATAAGTCTACCCTATTTTTTCAGTCAATCTGTTAGCTACTAAAAATCATTAAAATTGCTACTGAACATTCAAAATTAAGTTTCTTCTACAAAACCCCACTTACTTACTATAGTTTTAGCCCCTTTCGGCAGATCAACTAAATTAAAGTATTATTGTATGACACAGAATCATCTCATTGTCTACTAAAGACTCTTCTTAGCTCATTTGTCATTCAATTTTTCAAGTGTCAGTAAGGCTGGTTCTTGATTCCAACTGTGAATCATTGAACATGTCTGTAGGACTAGATTATTTCATACATTTATCTTTGATAAACATATCTTCAAAGAACTTTGCAAGTCTAGATTCTTCTAACACAAATTAGATAGATCCAATATCTGTCCACAAAGCTACATTCTGCACTTTCTAAGCACATAAATATTTGTTGTAGGTCCTACTTTAGGCCTTCTAGGGTCATGTACTCTAACAAAAGTATCACAACACACATTTTCTTTTTAACAAAACTGTTTGTGTTTTCATACCATGATTTACAAGGTGTATTCAATTTAGAGTGTAGTAACACATTAGAGATATGATTAACAATACAACATTACTCATAATTACACAAGACAAACAACAGTCAATAATATAGAATTCAACATTTCACCAAGTGTTTGATTCTAACTTTTATCAATACCGTTTGACTATTGTAATTAGAGTGCACTAGAGATTATGCCCTATGCAAACTTCTCTAAAGTTGTTAAAACATATTCACTACCTCTATCAAGTCTGAACCCTTGATTTTTAGCATTTAACTATAATTTTTAATTCATTAAGAATAACAAGTGCTTCATTCTTCATATATATGAAAGACTTATATTGATCATCTACAAAAGAGATTAAATACTTCTGACCAACAATCGTCTCATTTAGTCACAAAGCTACTGAGATCACAAATATCAGAATGTATTGACTCAAGAAGTTGTGTGCTCCTAGAGACCATACTAAATGATTTTCTAGTGATCATAATATGAGCACAACTTTCATATTTGTCATATTTTAATGGAGTGTCATTGAGTAGAGTTATGAGTTTTAACAAGAACAAACAATTTAATATATAGCTCATAGTGATTCTAAATTTCAAAATAACTTGAATGTTAAAGCTTTGACTTAATAGCTTTTAACTCCATTTCCCCACAGTTTTGATAATTAGATCACATTTCCTTACAAATAACTGAATATATAGTTCTCAATCTTAGCCAATTATGCTATGTTCAAGAACACAATTAGAACTATTATTATTAATTGTCTCATTTGTTAAACTCAATTTATACATACGATTGACAATATATGCACTTTATAAGAGTTAATACAAAATTACTCTATCACATTTTCCAAAAATTATTTGCTTTCTCTAATGGTTCTAACAATGTCCACTAGCTCAAACACATTGAGCAAAGAGTTCTTTCCTTTACTCGTTCTTCATCATCTTCATAACGCTAAATGAGATAATGACTAACATATTATAATTCAACTTTGCACACACAGAACAATGAACGAGAGGGAACACAACGTAACTAGTAGAGTCATATTCTACATTAAGAGATGCTCTCTCCTAAGTTACAGACATTTGTTATAAATCTTATATAATTTTATTTTATTTTAAATTTTAGAGAAGCAAATATGTAATCTCATACAAACTGCAAACAATAGATTTGTCAAAATATCTATCCACATAGTATGATAAAACACTTAACAACCCTAAACATGCTAGTTTTCCAGAGCGAGAATAACTATGATCTAAAACTCTTAATCATATGATTAAACGCACAAAACGTTAACACATTCATCACATGAAAAATACTGAGAAAATTAAAGTAGATCATACCGACACTTCAAGTTAGAAGTGTTTTTTCAAATTCGATGGAGAAGCCTGCGTAGTGCAGACTTATCATACCATGATGCAAATCCATCGTCTCCAACATACACAATTTGTAGGTAACATTAAAGTTCCTACATTCATCAAATTGTTAAAGATTAGCCAATTAAACAATTATTAGCACAATCTAATTCTAGCAACAATTTAATTGGAGATCCGAATTTTATAGTCAACATATAGTTTAACTTATCAAAATAGATATTGTGTTTTAGCACATAGCCAAAACAACTGTTCAACTTGTATTTAATTTAAACAAGTGATTAATACAGTCATGAACTTAACCACTTAGCATCATAGTAATTCTATAATTCAAAACATAATTTTAGAACGAGTGTTTTGAACTTCCAGCACATAGCAAAATATTTAACAAGAATTTAATACGAGGAAATTAAAGAACTTATCTTTTGCCATCTCTTCCCCTTCAATTGATTAGACTCATGTCTGTTGGGAACAAATCCAAACAACAAACTATTCTGCGCCAAAGAGACCCAGCATCAAACACCTTGTGTGCGTCTCAACAGATCTGATAATGAGATACAAAATCCCTTCACTGTCTTCTTCTTCAAATTAGGGTTTCACACAGATCTTGAAGAAGAGAGAAAAGGGATCGGAGATGGCGCCGGTGACTGCCGTCGACAGCAAACGGAAGTGGTGGGGTTCGGCTGACGAACTCGCGACACGATCGGTGAGTGACGAAGCGACGGGCGATCGGCTTCGCAGCGGATCGGCGAGCGATGAAAACGGCGAGCGATGGACCTCGCGACGCGATCGGCAAGCGAACGTCTTTGCGAGAGACTGCAATAGGGATCCGATGAGATCTGGCGGCTATAGAGGATTCCGACGGGATTGTACAAACCGATGGTATTCCCCTTAATTAAACTCACAAAATTAATTAATATCTCAAGATTGTTATGTTTTGTGAGAAATTAACAATTGGGAATTAGGGTTTTATCTCTAGATCTAAGTTGCTTGAGATATTCACCCTAGGTATCAAAATTGGAATACCTAGACTGCTATCACAAGCCAGTATTTATTCCTAAATACTGGTTTGGGTATCGGGTTATAAGCCCACAACCCGCGTTCCAATATCCAATCAATTGTACGTTCATTACACGTGTTACACATATGCACGTGCTATATTTATATAGAGAGAATATACCAATATATCCAACAATAATTTCCCTCAAAGATTAAAAAAAAAAAAAAGCGCCGGGGTAGAATATAAATTTTTGGAAAGTAAATAAAAAAAACTTTTCTACCCCGGCATTTCATATAAAACGTCGGGGGTCTAATTATGTACCCTGGCATTTCTTAAAACACGCCGGGGTATAGGCTAAAATATCCCCCATCGAGCCTCTCCAAATTTCCACTTAATTTTTTTTTTTTCATTCTCCCTCGCCCACTCTCTCTTTCTCTCTCTCCCCCTCTCTCTCACGAACCCAACACCCACCTCTCCCTCGTCAAGCTCCAGTCCACGTAGCTGGGCTCCCCCCCACACGACGTCGTGCCCCCGACCTCGCCGCTATTGTTGCCATTGCCTTCGCCCCACAGAAACATTTCTCTCACAAACCCTAGCCCCCGATCACCGTGCCCCCACATCGCTGTCGCCGTTGCCACTGCAGTACCCATCACCTTTTTCGTGCCATCACTCTGATCGCTGTCATCTTCCTCCCTTTCTCAAACCCTAGGTATGAATTTGAGAATTTGAGAATTCGTTAATTTGTAAATTTGATAATTTGGGATTGGGAGAAGAATAATTACGGTATGGGGTTGTGGAATAATTAGGGTTTGTGTTATTTGTTAATTTGTGTATTTGATAATTTGAGATTGTGAAAAGAATAATTAGGGTTTGGGAATTCTAAAAATTATTGTTCAATCTTGGAGTTGCCATCGATTTTTTTTGTTCAAATTAATAACTTTTTGGTAGAAAGCAGCTTTGCTCATCACTGTAACCTTAATCAAGTGTTATTTTCTTCTATTGTGTATATTTTAGGATTAAATTAGTGTAAGGGTTACTTTTTTGTTTTCATGTACACGTTTTTTGGTTATAATGTAATTCATATGTGTTGATGGAAACCATGGGTTCTACTTCGGATTACTTGGTCACAACAATTGTTTTTTTTATTACTGATTGATACATCTAATAACCATCATTGACATACAAGCACCAATATATTCGATTTTTATTTTAGGACCTTTATCAAGTCATTCATGACAATATTTCCCTTTACAGGTACTAGTTTTGTATACTCTTGATAGTTTCCTTGTCCTTTTCCCTTTATTACCATTTCTCTTCCCTTTATTTTGTTACTATAATTATTTTTAAAATGAAATAATGTTCTAGATAGTTTCCATCAACACATATGTTGTGTTCTAGCTAGTGCTAATTAACTGAGTTGGATGGTATCGGCTAATAATAGTTGAAAACTTAACCGTTAATTATCATGGTATGTAATTAATAATTCAACAGAGCCTTTGTGAAGCTTGTAAATGCAAGACTTATTAGCATTTGTGTTGCAGTTTGAGAAATGTGTGTTCTACTGTAAGAGGTCTATTTATACCTATATAGGAAGAGTGAAGACTTGAGAGTAAAGACTATTCTCTTTGGAACTCATTGGTTTGTGCAACAAATGGGCAAAATGGAATTATTGTAAGGGACATTTTTTGTTTGGATTCTTTAGATAGAGATGTGCATTAGTGTTTGAATCATGATGTTTCAGACTTCCAGTTGGTCCTTTAACATCCTGCAAAGGCACGCACCTATTGGTAAGATCAGTTATTGGAATAACTATGTTCTTCCTTCTTCTGGTATTTCTTTTGTTCCTTCTGGTGTTTTGTTGGGCTAATTGCAATTTGCACTTGTTTGTACCAGCTGAGGAGGTGTATAATAATTATGTAGGCTGGTCAGGAGGATAGAACAGGTAATTTTTATTTTTCAAATTTTGAGATAGAACAATAAAGTGAAGAAAACATCGTCCAAAATTCTAGATTTTTGAAGTTGCATTCACATGTTAATGCTCCAACATGAATATCCTTTCAGGAGCTACATTGTTGATATCCAGATTGCAACAAAATTATAAGCAGTTTTGGCTGATGGAATGAATCCAAGCAAAAGCACAGTTAAGTTATCTTCTTTAATGTCTACTCCAGAAATATATAATGCTATAAGCTTGACACGGTGAATTTTATTTCTCATCGATCTTATAGTTGAATCTTGAAGTTTGGCTAGAAGTGTCGTATGCATCCTTGTCTCGTCTGATATTTGTTTTTTAGGGCATCTGTCCGAATTTGGCTGTTGTCTCTCTAAATTATGAAGTGTTCATCTTCATCCTTTTATTTGTAAAGATTTTAAGTATGAATTTTGTGTGAGGGATTGATAGTTGGGTCCATTACACTTAGAAAAAATTATTAAGCCCACCACTGAATCTGAGCTCACACTTTCTGACCTGTTGTTTGTCAAAGTACACAACTTGAAGATGTTAGCAGAAAAATGAAGCCTACATACCATGGTGTCAATTTGTAGGTGGATGGTTGAAGACCGATATGGTTAAGAATGTCATGGATATCTTGAAGTTTATGTTAGAAAATTGGTTCACTTCAAGCTCGACAATATATAATACCTTGAATTATGTGCATATTTTCTTAGGAGATTTCAATTGATTGTAGGAGATACTTAGGGAATTCAGAGAAAGGTATGGGGAACCCGATCTTTATTCTTATAGTTCTGTTACATATGCCTATGGGAGGCGAGATAGGATGCAGGATTCCTTAAATAAATAAATAAATAAATAAATGAGTAAATGAATAAGTAAATGAATAAATAAATATATAAGTAAATGAATAAATATCTAATATGGACACAATTTCTCTTGTCGAAACAAATATTGTCTAAAATCATATCCATCGTAAAAATTTCTCAATTTATCTTAGAAAATTTTATGTACACTACAGTAAATTAACACAAACAAAATAATCACACCATGAGTGGGCTAAATTTAATGTCCATTGTTAGAATTAGGGATAGAAAAATATTCTTTATTATTGATTGAATAAACTGAATACAATTGGCTCCTATATACAGGAGAGAATAGAAGACTAAACTGATACATAACCAATATGGAACTAAACCAATATCTAATCTAATATAATATCTAACACCCCCTCTCAAACTTAAGTTGGTTCAAACAACAAGGGTTTGGAATACTGACGATGTTCATGTGGAAGAAACGGCAAACTGTGATGCAGAAACGGTGCTTGATGGTGCATGTGATGGAACTGAGAAATAGAGTGTCGCGGAAGGAAGTAGTGGTGGCGCACTATTGAGATCTCACTCGAATAGTGGAGAGATCTCCATATCCCGATCTGTAATGGGATCTCACCCCTGACTTGAGACATAGTCGATGATGGGATCTCATCCCTGAACTGAGAACTGGATGCTGATAACACCCCCTCTCAAACTCACGATCGATCAACTGGAGTGAGTTGACGATCTGGATATAGAAGCACAAGAAACGACCGATCAACCAGAGTGAGTTGATGATCATGATCGATCAACCGGAGTGAGTTGACGATCTGAATGTAGAAGCACAATAACCTAAAACCTGAGCGTGGTTAGTAAAGAACCACCTGTTCTTCCCTGTCTTGAATCTTTCCTCGAATGGCGCCTTCGCCTCCTTCGCAGCCTGGATCTTCCTGTCCCTGCTCTGCAGCACGTCCAAGGTAACCACATCCTTCAGATCCACATCGAGCGTGTAGCGAGTCGGCATGATGTGGCTGTAGTTAACAACCTTCAAGAACGCCTTCACCCTCGATTTCATGGCCGTCTTCTTGGCTGAGTCTTTGCGAATGACCTTCTGGGGTGCTTGGAGATGCCAGCGACAAGGCAGTGGTCGTATGCGCGGTTGCGGGTGCCGTCGTCGAAGTTCTTGACGATAACGGCTTTGCGTCCGGCGTAGCGGCCCTGGAGGACGATGATCGCCTTGTTGGGTTGAAGAAACTTCACCATGGCTGAGAGTTAGGGATGAGTCTATCATCGCCGCCGAGTGGGAAGGTTAGGGGTGGTTGGAAAGGGATTTGGGGATTTGATTGGGAGAGAAAAGGGATAACGGCTAGGGTTTTGGGCGAGATTAGGGTTTTGGTATTTGATCGAGAGCGGAAAAGAGATGTGGAGAGGTGGAGTGATTCCGATGAAGACGGGAACCACTCCACCTCGACGACGAGGATAAAATTAGTATAGGCCCTTATAGGACGATAGGCTCTGATACCATGTTAGAATTAGGAATAGGAAAATATTTTTTATTATTGATTGAATAAACTGAATACAATTGACTCCTATATATAGGAGAGAATGGAAGACTAAACTGATACATAACCAATATGGGACTAAACCAATATCTAATCTAATATAATATCTAACACCCATAATTCTGTAAATACAAAACATCGAAAGTACAAACCATCTTCTTGGCAAGAGGCAACTACTTACAAAATAGATCGCATAAGAGAGGTTATTTTATCATGAATTTAAGAGAATATAGAAATGCTGATAATACTAAATAATTAATTTCTATAATATGAACATAGTATATAAAACATGTTCCAATTAATATTAGTTATGGTTTGCCAATAAAGGATATGCAAAAAAAAGTTATAGCTTCTGAGGACTAAGCCACCTTTCAAAATAACCAAACGAAATGTCATTCTTCAGTTCAGATCATTTCATTGTACAGAATCAACACATAAATAGGCATCAGCATAAAACATCCAAAAGTAGCATAGACTTAAATGAAACAGTCTTTAACTAATCAAAACCGTCCTTCCCATGTTGAGAACTCATCAATGCGGAATAACTTGAACATCTAAGGATACTCTATTCTCATAGCTCAGCCAGCATAATTTAGTTTCTGTCCATGTACCCATCCCACTAAACACACAATGAAGAGACATCATCATAAGCACTCGCGCATTTTGAAGAAATTTGCAAAGAGTGTATCATATAGATGTCCTACAGTTCATTTCAACCTCACCACTTTCAGATGGTGCTCAAGGCAATCAGAGGAGCTTTCTTCATCCCATTTCAAGGGTCTTTGACAGTTTTGTGTTGTATTGTCAATCTGAAATTCAGAGGACCACTTAGAAGGGGAAAAAATGTCATTCAAAATTTGGATAATCTCTGTTGAAGATGCCAATATAAAACAAGGTAAAAGAAACACAAATTTTATTTCAAAGAACTTACCAGAAGTTCTAAAAACTTGTGTTTCTTTTAACAGAAACACAAGGTCCTATAATGGGAGAAGACCTTAGTGTCTATCTAATATTTCACTTGTGCTATTAACTAATATTTCACTTGTGCTTGAATGCCAATATAAAAATATCTATTGATGAATGAATATTAGTATGAATCTCTTTTTAAACACAAACCCGTGCGTTGCACGTGCAACTCCAACTCTTCCATTAATTACAACAAAAACAAATTTTAAAAAAATACAACTATTTAAAACGTGCAACGCATGTGTAAAATAATTTTATAATTTTTTTTAACACTAAACATCTATATAATAAAACACAAAGAAAGTTATTAAGTGGCTCACCTTCAATCCCCCAAAATTAAAGGCCCAGATCTAACCTCACAAAACACATTTCCCCCCCCCCCCCCCCCCCCCCCCAAAATTTCAAACCCCAAACCAAAATTTCCTCCAAAAACTAAAAAACTCATTACTTTATTATTATCTCTCTCTTCTCTCTTCACTTTTTCATATTTCTTTCTTTCTCTCTCTCCCTATCTCTCTCTCCCATTCTTTTTTTATTTACTTAGAAATTTAGATTTTAAGATTTCAGGTTTGTAAATTTTCAGAATTTTTATGTTTTTTTTTTGTACATGTTATATTGAAAATAGCAAATATCTCTTTAATAGTTAAATTTCATCATTTTCCACACTTCAAGTTCTAAGAAGTTAGATTTTACACCCCCATTTATAATTATTTTTCAACATATACTAATGGAAACATGGACTTTTATTTACAACTAATTATTGTCATACTATTCAAACTTGAGCTACATAATTGTTGTTTTATTGTTTACAGGACTTTTCGTGTTTTGTATCGTTTCGTAGTGCCCATGGGCAAATCTAGTACACATATGTTGCACGTGCAACTCAAAGTCTACTTATAAACACATGCATTGCACGTACAAATAGTAATTTTTTCTTCAAAATATTTTTTCCAATTACGTGCAACGCATGTTCAATTCCAAAACTATTTCTTAACATGTATATCGCACATGAAAATTCTCAAACTCTTATCAAAACGTGCATTGCACGTGAAAACTACTAGTAGCATTAAAACCAAAATATAGCAACAAAGATAACCCAAGTTAGCCCTATGATGCCCAAGAAGCTACAAGCTTCAAAACAAAAATCCACCGGAGCGAAACAGAAAAGTAGCTACCAAGATTAAAGTGACATAAATCCAAACTAAAATCCCAACATCCCAGGGATCAAGCACCACTAAAGGATTTAGATCACTAGTAACCTCATTTCTTTCGAATGCAGCTTGCATAGAAGAGTCCAAAAGCACACTCGTAATGTATTCTTGTTCATGTTGAGACAAAGCTCAAATGGTGTCCAAACTAGAGGAAATTGGATCAGCGCCTATACCATCAGCAGTAGCAAAATCAGCATCAGCATTGACATTCACATGATAAGAAGAAACCAAGCTAGCAGAAGCAGATCCATCAAAGACACACACCGCAATATGATCCTCAAGTGTAGCATTGGATCCAGAAGCAGATGAACTATTAGCATCAGAAGCAACAGAAAAAGAAGTACCCTGAACAGGATCTGGAGAAATGTTGTTAGAAATAAAATTAGAAATAGCAAAATTAATAGCATTGAAATCAACCTTTTTAATGTTTAGAAGATCGTAGAATATTTGTCCAAAAAGAGGCAAAATGCACGATAGATTCAAGAAATTTAACAATATCACACTGCTTTTTTGGAAGATTCTTTTTTTCTCTCATTCAAAATAACCCAAATTAGAGCATCTCTAGTCATTGGCTGTATACCCAAAATACTGAAAAAATAGAAAAAAGTGAGCTGTAGTCGTTAACAATATACCAAAAATTTAGGTTTTAGGTGAACAATACTCTGCTATATTTAGAAGCTGATATGGGTATTTGGAAAAAATAGCCGATGAAAGATGATCTTTCGTCGTTCAATCAGACGAAAGATCGTCGCTGCTTTTTTTTATAACATTGGGCGGGAAACGATTTCCCGTGCGTTCGTTTTTTTATAAATTCGATCGGACGGGAAATGACATTATTTCCCATCTGATCAAATTTATAAATTTAAAAAATTAAAAATTAAAAAAAATTTTAAAAAAACTCTGACAGTAGATCATCTACCGTCCCATGCTTTTCTTTCCATTTTGGTAGAATATCCTAACGACTAAAGCCTATAAACATTTATATGTGTATAGATTAGGTTTTAATTGAAATTTAATAGAGAATTAAAATTTATTTAAGATTTAATTAGGATTAAATTAAGAGTTAATTAGGAATTAATTAGGAGTTTTTTTTTTAAACAAAATTCTCAGACGGGAAATGATTCCCCGTCCGTTGGTTTTTTATTTTTAAAAAAATTAAAAATTAATAGACGGGAAATCATTCCCTGTCCATCGATTTTTTAAAATTAAAACCCAAAATTTGGGTTCAAACAACTATAACTAAAACTAAAATTTCCTATTCTTATATGCCAAATACCCAATATATGAGTCAGAAGGATTACAGATGCTCTTAAAGACATCATAAGAATATCCCATTGAAGTCTAAGTTTGGAAGGGATTCTCTTCTTTCTCCAAATGCCCTACCATGATTTTATCGAAGAAGGATAACCCTTAATATTCTAGGCTTTCTTAAATAAAATCCAAATGTTTCAAACAAAATGACATTTAAGAAATAAATGAGTAGCAGTTTCAAACCTAGAAGAGCAAAGAACACATCGTTGCCCAACAGCAAAATTTCCTTTGTTAAGGTTATCCACAGTAAGCAGTTTGTTATGAATAGTAAGCCAAACCAGAATTCTAACTTTGAGAGGAGCTATGATCTGCCAAATAAATTTATAGAAAGGGCAAAGAACACCACCCGAATTTAAGAAATTATAAAAATATTTCACAGTAAAAGTCCCAGAGGAACTCCATCTCCATCTAACTTCATCTCTAATCTTCCAATCCTAATTACTTAAAAGATGAAGCATATCATTCAAATCATGAGTTTGAGCAAGAGATAAACTTCTTCTAAAAGAGATATTTCACACTTTACCAAAACTATTTGTAGTATAAAGAGAAGAAACAGTTGCATTAGGAAAAACAACAAGATGAAATACATCAGAGTATGTAGAGGATAATGAGCATTCACCAATCCAAAATTCAATGTTACTACCATCGCCACAAATTTTTTGAAGGCTAAATTTGAATGGACTAACCACTTTCCAAATACCTTTTCAAAAAGAAGAATATAGTAGGAGGAAGAGATTTAAAATCCCAAAGCTTTCTTCTCCTGAAATATTTATGGTTAATAATTCTAACCCAAGAAATGTTATAAGAGGTTATACTCTTCCATAACAATTTACCAAGAAGTGCAAGGTTATGATTACATAAATTGATCACACCTAAACCTCCTTCTTTCTTATCTTTACAAACCCTACCCCAATTCATTAAGCATTTTTACTGAACCTTATTAGGAGAAGAACCAACCCAGAGAATTTTTTCCTAATACAATCAATTTTCTTAATAACCCAAACATGCAGATAGAAATAAGAAGGCATATATAATGGAATACTAGAAAGAACTGAATTACTAAGGGTTAACCTACCCCCTCTAGATAAACATCTTCCAGACCAAGAATTAAGTCGCTTTTCAATTCTTTCAATGATAAGATTCCAATCTGATTTATGAAGATTTCCTATTCTAAGAGGGAAGGAGCCTCTAGGGCAATTAAAGAATGCCGAAATTTCATATTTTCTATTAATATCACCTCCAACCCAAATAGAAGAGGATTTTGAAAAATTAATTTTCATACCAGACACACATTCAAAATAGTAGAGAATCAACTTGAGGTTTCTTAACATAATACCATTACAAGATGAATTTTTTTTAGTATCATCAGTATATTGAAGATTAAGAATGCCTCTAAAAGAAGGAAACCCACCAAACCCTCAATCAAATTATTATCCCAAGCTAAAGAAAGCATTATGTTAATAACATCAGCAATTAATACAAAAAGTAAAGGTGAAATTTGATCTCTTTGTCTAAGACCTCGCTTACAAACAAATTTTCTACCTTCTATATTGTTAACAATAACTGAAGAGTACCAGAAGCAAGGCTATTAAGGATTCAAAAATCTACCTATTACTGAAACCTCTAGCTTTCAAGACTTATTTAAGAAGATTTCAGTTAACAATATCATAAGCTTTCTTAAAATCTAGTTTAAGAAGTATACCTTCAAATTTTCTGTATGAGGAGAAATAATAGTATTAGATCTCCTTCTATGGGAGGCATGATTTTGAAAGTACATAGTATTGCCATCACCAAAAGTGAGCCATCTAATTTTTGCTCTTTGAAACCATCTAATCTTCTCCATATTAACAATCATTTCTCCTAAGTCTATCAGAAGTAGAAATGGAGTATATTTTGTTACAATATTTGTTTAAAATAAAACAAACTTCGAAAAATTTATTCTCTTTGTTACAAGTTTGGTTACAAAATGTTTGCAACAAATCCAAGTATGATTGATAGGCACAAAAACCAGAGGAGGAGAAGAATAAAACCAATAAAATTAAAGGAAAATGAAAATAATAAAACCACGCCGATTTGTACCGAGGCTTGTGTATCACACAATCTCCTTAAAATAGATTTTGCCTCGTTCGGGTGCTGAAATTTGCATAGGCGTCTGTCTCCCAGGATGCAATGACAGAAGAGTTGACGTAGGCACCACGTTACGCTCTCGAACTAGACAGCGTTTGAAAATCTATCACCGAACGACTAAGAATGAAACAAGACTTAAAGCAAAAAACAGAGGGGGGAAAGAGAAGTGTTTCGGATGTGTTGAATCAAGGGAGAGGGAGCCTCTATTTATAGGGCCAGGGTGAGAATCGTAATGGCACGGGGTGGGTTCACGTCGGTCTGGCATTCATGTCTGCAGGTTGTGTAGGCACACTCAAGCCACATGTAATCTGGTCCGAGATGCAACCCCCCCCCCCCCCCACCACCGCGCGCGCATGCGCGAGAGAGAGACTATTGGCATGCTATCTTATAATGCCAAAAAAGAGGTTATTATATATCCTCTTCTAATTCTTTTATTTTTGTCATGCCCCGCTTTCCAAAAAGGAATACAAAATACGAGTATGTGACAAAGCTGAGCAAATAATTTTCATCATTCATAAGCTGTAGGATCGACTCAACATCATAATAAGGAATATAATAAAATATACTCAACCACGCATGCATGAATAATTTATTAACCAACAGGAATCATTTGAAGCAATATAAATATCCCAAATAAATTCAAGACTGGATCAAAAGTAAAAACTTCGGGACTACAAGCCCGTTACAAGTTTTAAGTAGCAACAAGGATTAAATAAACTCAAATATAAAATAACTAAAGCAAGTTTTCCCAAGCGAAGCCTAAAATATTTTCTCACAAACTCCAGCAGGCAATTGATCTCCAAAACCTGTATTTTAGCATGTGGAAGAAAAATAGAGAAACAAGAGACAGAAGCCCGTTAGTGCAAGTTACGGGCCGCAAGTAGTACAAGCAAGGGGTACGAAAACAAGTACGAGAAATTATGAATAAAAGATATGGAATCAAGAATATACAACATGACATGGCATGCATGCAATAAGTAACAAAGTTCAAGAGGCTAGCAAGCAAGTAAAACGAATCGAGTAACATTATCAAATAATAAGTGAACTAGTAACAGGAACATGCAACTAGTGAGCATGTAATTTGTATCAAGTATCAAGTAACAAGTATCAAGTAGCATGCGAGGCAGGTTTCAAGTGTGTACAAGTAACAAGTTATTTTTAAGTCTAATGTTTAATTCTATCTAGGTAGCACTTCATGTGTCCCAAATTTTTACCACATGGTTGCTACTTACAAACAAGTTACGCTTAGGCCTAGTGGTGGATTTTATAAAGCGGTGTACTCAGGCATCAAGTATCAAGCAAGCAAGCTCATGAATGCACTAGTAATAAAACAAGTTCATGAATCAAGTATTAACGAGTTTCACGAATACAATAATAATATACTAAGTTCGTGAATCAAGTAATAACGAGTTCATGAATACAATAATAGTATAACAAGTTCATGAGGAAATTAATAACAATTTCATGAATACAATAATAATATATCAAGTTCTTGGAGCAAGTACGAGTGGTAAACACGACCTCCTTTCCAAGTACACTTACCTATATTGTCCAATACTACGGTCTTTCCCTTAAATCCTAACTTATTATTTATTATTATTATCAAGACAAGCATGAAAGTGTGTGAAACAGGGCAAGTAAACATGATTAAGAATAAGGAACAAGTTTAGGCTAGTTAGAAAGCATATTCGAGTATCAAACAAATTATAATTATCAAAAACGACGAGAATTCCAATTCTGGACAGCATGACGTTACTGCACCAAAACTGAGATTCCCGCCACCACAGGAATGCAAATCTGGATCCGTCAAAAAATCTAGAAACTATACTCCCTTCCGGTTCCAGCACATAAAAACAAGATGCAGGAAAGTTGTAGCAACTGGTGTCAAAATAGCAAACTACACAGAATTCGTATTCAGCCACAATTTGTAAAATTGTGTTTAGGAACATGAAACAGATCTGAAACTTCATCAATTAATTCCAGGAATATTAAGGAAGGTCCTCTAGTGTTTTTAGTATCATCATGCAAAATTTCAAGTCATTATCTTACAATTAGCATATTCAATTTAATTTGGAAAACAGAGTGACGCAGCAAATTTATGAATCTGAAATTTCAGACACAGCAGTACTAAAACAGTGATAATTCACAAACAATAACTCAGAATTCAATTTCGTCAAAAGGGTAGTAAACTAGACATCTGGGGCTATATTTCATGTTTAGAACTCAAGTCCAGATTCTGATGTTATCAGGGTCAAAACAGCACACCAAAACAGGACAATAGCAAACAAGAATATTTTTGCATGAAATGTATTATAATTATAGTAGTTGTGAAACGAATATATCAACGAAAGATTGTGACTCTTATGATGATGGAATTTATAAGAACGGAAACAAGTAAAATGAGATCATCAAATGATAAGCCAAAGGTAAGATCCAACTACAATCTACTTGCGATATTTTCAAATAAAAGCTTGTACTAGAACAACGGATTGTACAAGAATATACTTGCCTTGATGGAGGTGATTCCGAAGAGAAAAGAATAACGGGAACGAATCCTGACACACGGCAATGATCGCGAACCATGCAAATCTTGATGAGATGATCACGATTGATTACGGATCTCGATATTGATGATCAAATAACGATCAGACGGATCGGCACGGATCTTGAAGATGATCAAGATCAAGATGATCGGACGGCTGAGATCGAAGATCAAGATCAAGATCTAGAGATCAAGATCAAGGATCAAGATGTTGATGATTGGGATTGGACGGCCCAGATTCCAAGATCAGGGTGATGATCAAGATCAGATCAAACGGACAGTCTAGATCAAGGTGATCAAGTTCAGATCTAATGATGATCACGATCACGATGAAAGATCGGATGGCCCAGATCTCCCTGATGATGAAGATGATGATGATGATCAAGATCGATCGATCAAACGGTTGCGATCAAAGGAGGCTTGATGATCATCATGATTGTGATGATCAAGAGGAGATCGAACGGCTAGGATCAACTAGCTGCTGATGATCGTGATGATCAAATCAAATGCATCAGACGGCCAAGGTGAGATCTTGATCAAATGCACATGCATAACAGCAAAGGCAACGGAAGCTGGGGGATACTGGATGGCGACGTTAGGCGAGGCTAACGACACGAAGCGCCGGGGTGCGGGTCGAGGGCTTCGACTGGCGACTGTGGCTCGACGGGTATAGGCAAGGCTCGAAGTCGGGCCTCGACTGTGATAGAACGAGGACGAGGAGTAAGGAAGCTCTATGGGTTCTCAGGGTGGTAGTGATCGAGCGGGGAGGAACTCGACGGGGATGGAGACAGGGCGGCGGCTTGACGGGGAAAGAGCAGCGGTGAAGAGAATAGGGAAAGACGATGGGTCAGGGGATGAGCAGATGGGTTCGAAGAGGGCGGAGGACTGGAGGCAGGGTTGACTGCTAGGGTGGGTGGAGGGTCAGAGGAGGGGCTCGAGCGGAGAGAGAAGGTGGCGACGAAGAGAACACTGGGCGGTGAGGTCGATCAGTGATGATGGGTCGCTTGGAGGGTGGAGAGAATGCAGAAGGTTGACGACGAACGGGGTTCTTCGGTGGTTTGGGTTGTGGCAGACAAGGAGGCGATGGGCGATCGAGGATGGTGGTCGAGTTGCGACGCGGGGGGGAGGGGGGTGGAGATGGGTTTCAGAGGTAGGGGATGAGAGAACGGGAGAGGGGGGTATAAGCGGCAGGGTATAACAGTAGATTAGGGTAGGGTTAGCTAGGGTTAGGGTTAGATTTAATAGTGTATATATATATAGGGTGAGGGTTTGGGTTAATGGGTTGAAATCCAATAAGATAATGGGTATAGGGTTTTTAGGTTTAAATTCAACAGAAAACGGGTTTGAGATTAAAATAATAAGTAATATATCAATAAATAAATCGATACTCATATAGTAGTACAATCAAGTCAATTGGTATACAAAATCCATACTCCAATAATCATAAAATATAGATGGAGATCAATAGACTTCCACAATTTAATAAATAACGAAAGATGAATTTTAATAAGCATTCAAAAGTAATAATAGTAGCAATAATGATAATATATATACATATCAAAATGGGATTTGAGTTCAACAATTTTATTAAAATCCAAATAGCAACAATATAATGATTTGGGCTAAAATGTAAATAGTTGATCAATTGTGAATATAAAATAAATTTAAAATACACTGTTATTCGAAATAAATATAATATTCGATTTGAAAAAGAATTTTAATAGAAGATCCAAATTGAATTTAAAACAAAGTAAATTATAAATAATCGAACTACAGAAAATATTCAGAAAATATTTATTTACGGGAACGGGGGTTGCAGTTCTTTCCGAAGTGGGACTAAAATCCTTCAACTCATTTTTCAGTAATCAACTACCTCACTTTGGAAGACAATTTCTCATTCACCCGATAACTGTTTTGAGCAA
Organism: Hemerocallis citrina; assembly: GCA_017893485.1. Lineage (NCBI taxonomy): Eukaryota > Viridiplantae > Streptophyta > Magnoliopsida > Asparagales > Asphodelaceae > Hemerocallis > Hemerocallis citrina. The sequence goes on along the minus strand of CM030364.1, from coordinate 217,604,130 downwards.
ATAAATATATGATTTTGACATACTCACGAAGGAGAACACAAATCTATCAAGATCTCTCACTAATTCATAAAGGATCTTGCTAAAAAAATTGCTCAAAATTGGTTCGTAAATGGTGTATAAAATACCCATATTTTAACATTCCCCACATGAATGAAATTGACGACCATAGACATGACAGACTGACACGACAGACTTGGTGATAGAATTCAGCGGTTGAAACCTACATAGGATAGGTAGGTGTTACCCATTGAACCTTCCCTTATGAGAATATGTTTACTTTACTAACTAAACAGCAGACGCGATGTCCTTAAACTGTTCTGTCATTTGTTTAAACAATGACATATCTCACACAGGAATCTTCCTAACGCATTTCAGTTCTCATTGTTATGTTCGTTTTGGCCATGAACATACGCCTAGTTTTGCAAGAGTTTAACATGAATATTGCCCTACAAAATTCCCTTGGAAGCGACCCTTCTTCCCTCTCACATAGGTGATTTCTTAATTAAAAGTAACCTGCATTCCTCTGCTTGGATTTCCGACACATAAAAATCATTAAAAGCCTAGCTTAGCCTTTAGCTTTACGGGTATCACTGTTTCATCATAGGAATGGACATGGGGAAATTTCCACAGTGATGCAACATGGTCTTTACAATTTAGTTGTCCATTTGAACCTAGATCTTGGGATCTCTAGTCAACTAGGTTGGGAGTCCATTGTATCGATATTCTTTCATGGGCTTTAGTCCCATTCCCTTCGATGATTTATCAACTAACTCTCTGTTTAATCCTTTGGTTAGCGGATCCGCAATGTTATCCTTTGACTTTACATAGTCTACAGGGATAACCCCAGTAGAGAGTAGTTGTCTAATGGTATTATGTCTTCGACGAATATGTCTAGATTTACCATTATACATATTGTTCTGTGCCCTACAAATTACAGATTAACTATCTAAATGTATGCAGATTAAAGGCACAGGCTTTGTCCACCTTGGAATATCCTCAAAGAAGTGGTGTAACCATTCAGCCTCTTCCCCATATTTGTTCAGTGCAATGAATTCAGATTCCATCGTGGATTTAGCAGTTACTGTTTATTTCGAGGATTTCCAAGAAACTGCTACACCACCTAGTGTAAACACATAGTCACTAGTAGATTTTGAATTATCACTGGAAATCCAGTTCGCTCTGTATCCTTCAAGTACAGCCAGATATCTCGTATAATGCAGCCCATATTTACGAGTAAAACGTAAGTACTTCAGTACTCTTGTAATTGCTTGCTAATGCTCGCTTCCAGGATTACTCGTATATCTACTTAGTTTACTCACTGCATAAGCTATGTTTAGTCTTGTATAACTCATTAAGTACATTATATTGCCTATGATTCTAGAGTATTCTACTTGAGAATTACTTTCACCTTTATTCTTGGATAAATATAACATTAGATCTATTGGAGTTCCGGCAATTCCAGAATTATCTTAATCAAAATTTCAAAGAATATTGTCAATATAATGTGACTGGCTTAAAACAAACTTGTCTGATATTCTTATGATTTTAATTCTCAATATAACATTAGCTAGTCCCATGTCTATCTTGTCAAACCTTGAGTTCAACATGTTTTTAGTATATTTAATCATCTTATCATTGCCTCAAACAATATGCATGTCATCTACATACAAACATATTATGACATATCCACTTTCAGTGTCTTTGACATATACGCATTTATCACATTCATTGATCTTGAAACCATTTGTCATCGTGACATTGTCAAATTTCACATGTCATTGCTTTGGTTCTTGTTTTAAGCCTTATAACGACTTCACCAGTTTACAAACTTCCTTTTCTGGTTCTGGAGCTGAAAACCCTCAAGTTGCTCCATATGGATTCTTCATTAAATCTCCATTAAGAAATATTGTTTTCACATCCATTTGATGTACTTCAAGATTGCGCAAGGCTGCTATTGCAAGTACCATCCTAATGAAGTTTATTTTCGTCACAGGAGAATATGTATCAAAGTAGTCCAGACCTTCCTTTTGTCTATAACCTCTTATTACAACTCTTGCCTTGTATTTATCAGTTGATCCACTAGGTTTCATTTTTCTCTTGAAAATCCCCTTGAAACATAAAGATTTACTACTAGGTAGAAGATCCACTGGTTCCCAAGTATGATTTTGCAAGATATGGTCAATTTCGCTCTTAATGACTTCTTTCCATAGAGGACCATCACTAGATCTCACCGCTTCTTTGAAAGTTTGGGGTTCACCTTCATGCATAAAAGTTAAGAAATTTGGACCAGAAGATTTTTCGGTTCTTGTTCTTTTACTGAGTCTAGATTCCTCCTCAACTTCTTCATCATGGTTTTCACTATCTTCACTGATAGTCTCATGTGTTCGTTTGGACGAACTTGGTTCTTCCTTAGACTTATATGGAAATACATCTTCAAAAAACGATGCATTTCTAAACTTCATTATTGTGTTCTTTGGTATCTCAGAGATATCAGATTTGTACACCAAGAACCGATAAGCATTATTATTATGTGCGTAGCCAATGAAAATGCAATCAATCATTTTGGGTCCTATTTTCACTTTCTTTGGTGGAGGTACTGCCACCTTAGCATGACATCCCCACATTCGCTAGTAATTGTAGGATGATTTTCTTTTTTTCCATAATTCATATGGATTTTTCTCTTCTTTATTTTTAGGCACCTTATTCAAAAGGCAGTTAAATGAAAAAATAGTTTCTCCCTACAAGTTTGGTGGTAAACCAAAACTTATTAACATTGCATTCTTCATTTCCTTCAAGATACGATTCTTTCGCTTAGTAACACCGTTGGACTGAGGCGAATAAGGCGCTGTGATTTTATGTATAATTTCATGCTTAGCACAAGTTTCAGCAAATGATGATTCATACTCTCCACCTCAGTCACTTCTTAGTGCCTTAATTTTCTTATTGAGTTGATTCTCAACTTCGTTTTTATGGAGAACAAATTTCTTTATCGCTTCGTCCTTGCTTTTAAGCAAATACACATAACAATATTTCGTGCTATCATCAATAACTGTAATAAAATATTTATTACCACATCTTATTTGTATCATTTTCAAATTACAAATATCAGTGTAAATTAAATCAAGAAGTTCGGTATTTCTTTCAACGCTTTTAAACGATGATCTTGTTAGTTTTTCCTCAACACAAGTTTCTCACTTATGTTTGGAATCAATTAGGAATGTTGGTATATGATTCAAGTTAATTAATCTATGCAAAGTATCATAATTAACATGTACTAGTCTACTATACCATAAATTGGAAGACTCCAGTATATAAGTAGAAGAGCTAGCCTTATTGATATTCTTGACCATGGTCATTACATTGAGTTTAAATTTTCCACCACTCATGTATCCTCTACCAACATACATTCCACTTTTCGACAAAACAAATTTGTTTGACTCAAATGCTAAAAACAATTCGTGATTATTAAGCAATGAACTGGATACCAGGTCCTTACGGATTTCAGGAACATATGCAACATTGTTCAGAGTTAGTTCATTCCCAGAAGTCATCTTCAAGATCACCTTGCCTTGGCCCTTGATTTCTGAAGTGGCTGAGTTCTCCATAAACATCTTCTGCCCATTCTCTAATGGTTCAAAAGTAGAGAACATACTTCTGTTGGAGCACACGTGTCGAGTAGAGTCAGTGTCAATCTACAATTCCTTGGGGTTTGAACCCATCATGTTCACCACTGAGACCACAGCAGGAGGTTGATATCAGAAACGTCTTGAGCAATGCCTTCAACAATATTTACTTTTTTGCTCCTATTCTTCTTGGGTAGTTTGCAATCAGTAGACTTGTGACCTAACTTGTCACAGTTGAAGCACTTGCCTTGAAACTTCGGCTTCTTGGAGATTTTTCCCTTAGGCCCCAACTTGGACCCATTGTTGTTGTGCTTTTTTGGAACGTTGACTATGTTCCCACCACATTAGCCTTGGCCGCATGACTGATGGCTCCGACCTTTTCAGAATTTATCTTCTTCAATACGAATCTTGACAATGAGATCCTTAATGCCCATTTCCTTTTGCTTATGCTTCAAGTGATTTTTGAAGTCTTTCCAACCTACTGGCAATTTTTTAATAATGCAAGCAACTTGAAAGCTTTCACTTAGGTTCATTGTCACGCCCCGCTTTCCAAAAAGAAATACAAAATACGGATACGCGACTAAGTCCAGCAAATGACTTTCACCATTCATGAGCTGTAAGGATCTTTTCAACGTTTCACAGGAGTAAACAAGGAATAATCAATCATGCATACATGAATAAATTAACATAACCAACAGGATTACTCGAAAACAAGAATACTTAATCTCAAATAATCAGATTTGGAAACGAGTCACAAATTATGGGAAAAATGCCTAATACAAGATCCATGTAACAATAATTACAATTTATTCAAAAATAGGAATGAACTCAATCAAGAAGCTAGCTAAGCCTAGAACACTTGGCCACTTACTCCCTCGGGCAGCTGGTCACCAAAGTTTGCAAGTTTAACAAATTGCAGGAAGAGAAAAAGAAAACAAAGCGCCCTTCAATGGAAGTTACGGGCCACATGTAGTGCAGGCAACAAGTACTAAAACAGATAAACAAGTACAGAGTAGCAACAAGAAGCAAGTACTGAAATGTGATAGCAAAATAGAGCAACTAACTCTAAAACCAAGGAACATAATCAAGTGACATGATTAGATAACAGGGTTCAGGCAACATGTAACAGGTCAGGTAAACAAGTAAAAGGTGTCAGGTTGCATGCAAGTAGGTAAATATGTAACAGGTATCAAGTAGCATGTAGAGGTAACTGGAACGTACAAGTAATCATGTTATTCTCAAGTCTTGTATTTAATCCTATTTAGGTAGCACTTCATGCATCCCAAATTTTACCACATGGTTGCTACATACAAGCAAGTTACGTTAGATCTAGTGGTGGGTTTCTATAGGGCCGTGTACTCATGCGTCATGTAACAAGTAACAGGTTCATGAATCAGTTAGTAACATAACAGGTTCATGAATCAAGAGGTTCATGAATCGAATAATAGTATAACAGGTTCATGAATCAGACATAAAGTGGAAAATACGGACCCCCTTCTGAGTACACTTACCTATATTATCCACTACTAAGGTCTTTTCCTTAACCCCCGGCTTGTTATTTATTATTATTATCAAAGCAAGCATATACGTTCACAACTAGGACAAGAAAAATATGGCAAGAATGAGAGACAAATTTATGTTGGACGGAAACATGCACGGGTGACAAACAACTCATAATAGACTAAGATAACGAGACTTTCAATTCTGGACATGAAGACACTACTACACCAAACCTGAGATTCCTGTTGCCACAAGAGTGCAAACCGAGATCTGTCAGAAAATCTAGAAACTATACTCTCATCCAAATCCAGTGCATATACACAAGTCATATAACAAGTACAAAAACAAGGTTCAAAACAACATTTTACACAAAATTCAAGTTCAGCCAGAAATTGCAAGTTTTATTTATAAGCATGAAAATAGCATAAAAACACACCAATTAAATCTAATAAAAATTTGGAAGATCCCTTAGCATGTCTAGTATTAGCATGTAAAATTTCATAAAATTCCACTTCACATAGAATAGTCAAATAAATTCGGAAAACAGAATAATACAGCAAGTTTATGAATCTGAAATTCTGGACACAGCAGTACCAAAAAAGTGATAAATCACAAAATACAACTCGGAATTCAAATCTATCAAAAGGGTCGTAAAATAGACATAGCAGGCTATATTTCATATTTACAAAGTTTTAATCAACAGCGACTGGAATCAGGTTGAAAATAGGGTTTTCACTGAACAGCATGCAGTTTGGAAATATACTGGTTTGTTCACAAGCATGAAATAATTTATCAAAGTAATTAAATAAATCTACAAAAATTAGGGGTTGATCACAGTCATGTCTAGTCATACCTAGAAAAATATTGAATCCAAATTTTACCTTTAACACCAGTTTTAAAATAATAGATCGTGTAAAGATCTTATAATTCAGAATCTGGAAATTACAATACGGCTGCTGTAAAATAGCGATAACTCACACATCAAAAATCAAAATTAAGATTCGTCGAAAGTTCTGAAAAATAGACATCGAGGCCTGCAAATCATGTTCCCAAAATAATTTATTTACTGACCTTAACAGGGTCTAAAACACCGAACCAAATCAGGGCAGCAGCAAAACGAAATTTCTTTTCATGCATTTAATCAAACAACTCATATGAAAAAGATTCAAATTAGAGTATAATGCAAAACATGATATATTAGATATTCAAATCAACATAGCATGGGTATTAAAAAGCCTACAACGACATAACACATCTAATGCATCAAAGCATGTAACAAATACACAACATATTATGAATCACGAAAGAGCACATATACATATCAAGAGTCTGTCTAAATCTAGTTATTTTCATGTAGTGCGCGTGTGTGACAACTTATATGATGGGTCATGACTACGGATGGATCAAACGAAAGGAATCAAGGTTTACCAAGGGATCATCATGAGAACAAACAAAAGAACGAGAGCAAAACTACATTCGGTATTTTGTACTTTTATACAAATAAAACATTATACAAGTTACTTGCCTTGGGTGTAGACGATGAATCCGACGAAAGAAATAGAATAACGGGAATGGAACCCGACGACGATCGGCACGAATCTCAATGTTGATGATCAAACAACGATCGAACGGATCGGCACGGATCTTGATGATGATCAAAGATCAAGATGATCAAATTTAGATCGGACAGCAAGTAGAAGATGAACGAGACGATCGAGACGATCAAGGGCCGAGACTAAGATTCAAAATCAGAGATTAAGATCAAAGATCGAGATCAAGTGTGATCGAACGGTCCAGATCACCCTGATGATGATGAAGATGATGATCAAAATGCATCGGGTGGCTGAGGTTCAAAGCCATGATCAAGATCATCAAGGCAATAACGGCCAGGATTCACTTGATCAAAACAGAGCAAGGGGTGCTCTGCGAGGCTCGACCATGGGTGCTCGAGCGGGGCAGTGATGAGGGTAGCTCGACGGCGGGATGGAGAGGCACAGGCGACGAGGCACAGGCGGGATGGAGGTCGACAAAACTCGACTATGGCAATGGAGCTCGGCATCGACTTGGTGTGGGATGACGGTCGACTGGAGGTTGAAGACGAGGCGGTCGCTCTGTTTCGGGAGAAGGAACAGGGGATGGCGAGGCTCGGTGCAATGGCGAAGCGGGATGAAGAAGAAAGGAGGAAGGTAGGGGAGGCAGCTGTTGTGTTTGCATAGTGAATTAGGGTAGGGTTTAGTAGGGTTAGGGTTAGGCTTAATAGAGTTATATATATAAAGCTATGTGGGTTTGGGTTAATAGTGTTAACCGGTTTAGGATCCAATAAGGTAATGGGGTCATAGGGTTTAATAAATTAATAGGTTTAAATCCAAATAAAATAGAGTATGCTCAGCTTAAAATACAATAATAATAATAATAATAATAATAATAATAATAATAATAATAATAATAATAATAACAATAATAATAATAATATACATATCAAAATAGGATTTGAGATAAATAAATATATTAAAATCCAAATAGTAATAAAATAAAATATAAATAGTCGATCACTTAGAAATGGAAAAATAAAGTTAGAATATACTATCATTCAAAGTAAATATAATTTTCGGTTCAAAAAGATTTTAATAGAAGGTCCAAATCAAATTTAAAACAAAAAAAAATGAACTTGTAAATAATCAAAGTACATAAAATATTCAGAAAATATTTATTTACGGGAACGGGGGTTACATTCATACTTTCAGCATATATCTCTTGCAAGATCAATTGAATTTCTTGAATCTGACTGATCACCGTTTGGGAACCCACCATTTTATAGTCTAGGATGCCCACAATGAATTTCTTGGCGCCAGCATCCTCAGTTCTTTAGCCGTTCTTTTATCAATATAAACATTGTACAAAGAATCTGCTAATCCGTTCATTATGTAGTTCCTACATAAGTAATCAATATTTTTCCAAGCATCCACAGTGGCAATGACGTGGTTATCTTGCTCATCTTCTTTAAGATTTGGAGCTTCTTTGTTCAAGAATCTTGCGAGATTCAAGGTGGTCAAGCAGAACATCATTTTATGTTGCCACCTCTTGGAATTTTTCTTGTTGAACTTCTCAGGTTTCTCCCCATGTGAGACTGAGACATGTTCAACGGTTGGCCTTGGCACTCATGCCACAGCAATAGTCGGCATTTGTGCCACATCAGCAACAACAACATACTCTGATGCATTTGTCATTTTTAATTTGAAAATACACAACACGAGTGTAAATTTTTCAGGATGAAAAGAAAATAAAAAAAGTGCCTCAAAATCAAAAAACAAGAAAATCAGAATCTGTTTTAAGTCTGTTACAATATTTATTTAAAATAAAATCAACTTCGAGAAATTTGTTCTCTTTGTTACAACTTTGGTTACAAAATATTTGCAATAAATCCAAGTATGATTGAGAGGTACAAAAATCAGAGAAGGAGGAGAAGAATAAAACCAATAAAATTATAGGAAAATGAAAATAATAAAACCAAACTGATTTGTGTCGAGGCTTGTATATCACAAAATCTCCTTAAAACAGATTTCGCCTCGTTGGGGTGATGTTTGCGTAGGCACCCGTCTCCCAGGATGCAACGACAGAAGAGTTAATGCAGGCACCACATCACGCTCTCGAACTGGATAGCGTCTGAAATCTATCACCGAACGACTAAGAATGGAACCTGACTTGAAGCACAGAACAAAGGGGGGAAAGAGAAGAGTTTTTGGTGTGTTGAATCAGGGAAGAGGGGGCCTCTATTTATACAGTCAGTGTGAGAATCATAACGGAAGACAACTCATTGACTGCATTCACTGTAATGGCAAACAACTCCTTTAATGATGCACAGACTGTAACAGCAGAAAGAAGCTTGAATGCACTTGCCATGCCCCGCTTCCCAAAATACGGTAATATGAGTCCGTGACGAAGGCTCAGCGAAAGATATTGACATCATCCATAAACTATACCAGTCTTAACTCATCAACATGAAAGAAATAATCACAACCACACAGATAAATATAATCACATAAACAACAACTGAGGTAAAAACATGCAGTAGTCAACATAATAACCAACAACTGGAAAAATAAACAACAGTTACGAGTTAACAAGCCCGGGATACAAAGTTCAACTTAAGGAATAACAATGCGATAAAAGAATAGCATGGAAGAAGATATTTTATTTTAAAGTAGCTCCTGCTCCAATCCTGGAAGAACTGCTCACCAATGCCTTCTGGCAAATTTCCTTGTGCACCTTTAGCTGGATCAACTAGAGTGGAAAAGAAAATGTCCTTAGAGCAAGTATGGATAGCAAGTAGTGAAAAGCAAATAGTAAGGGAACATAGTACATCAAAGAGTATGAAGCAAGATCAAAGTCCAAAAGCAATAACGATATCTATAAACAATGGTCAAGTGTACAAGTGTCAACTTAAGTTTATTAGTATTTTGTTTTTCCTATCTAGTGCACGTACTACTGCGTCCCATACCACAGGTTCAGTGCATGCAAAACAGTGTTCATTTTAGACATAATGGTGGGATCTACAGATTGTGTACTCGGTGCAATGAGATAACATGATAACAACGTAACAAGTTCATGAGTATTTCTTCACCTTCCATGTCAATAGTACGAGTACACAAGAAGGGACCTACCGAGTACATTTTCTGAGATTATCCACTGCTAAGTCAACCCTTATTAACCCCGGCTTGTTTAATATTTTAATATTTCATTTATGGTCATGCAAGTGTATATATAAGAGTGTCAAGGCGATGATAAAGGTGCAACAAAATGATGCAATGCATGATAAAATACAAGTAATTGTAAATCTGGAAAGTGCCGATGCAGTAGTACTAACACAGCAGTAACTCACAAACTATAACTCGGAATTCGATTCCGCCAAAAGGAAAAATAAACTCGACATTCGGGGCTACAATTTATATTTAGTAAGTTTTTATTAATTCTGACTGTAACTAGGTCAATTATCCTAATTTTTACAGGTTAACTGTTCTGCCAGCAACTTATAGTCAAAATTTAACGGGTGAAAACTAGGCATAAAATCAGTATAAAAATACACAAAAATTAGGAATAGATCCTAAGCATGTCTACTAAGTTTCTGGAGAGTTTAATGTCATTATACTACTATTATCATAGTGTTTCAACTGAAAGTTGTGTCAGTATTTCATTAATTTGCAATCTAGAAAGTATAGACCAGCAGTGACTAAAACTGCGATATCTCACAGCCCTTATATCGGAATCAAGATCCGTCATTTGGTATGGAAACTAGATTCATTAGGCTACAATTCTCTTTTATATTGTTTTGGTTGATTCCTATTGTAACAGGGTCAAAACCTCAGTACAAAACAGAAAAGGCAGCAAGACATAACAAAAATCATCATATATAATTGTCAAAGTGAATAATCAACATGTTCTTGTTATCATGCAATACATTATCATTGCTATACAGCAAGTTGAGGTGAAATTCTACTGTATATAAGGCAATATTATAATATCACGATTCAATTCTTGAGATCTCAATCAATCAACATGTGTCCATATCATGGTATAGTTCTAATATGCAGGTTCTAATCAATTTGTTCATGTCGTGTGTATGCAAGTTTGGCTTTGAATCAATGGATATTGGCACGAGTCAAGGATACTTCAGGTTAGCTCGTGTAATCCCTAGATATCACCAACGGAAGGCATACAAAGTAATATTAAGATAATCGAAGTGAAACCACTTGCGGAGGAGATCAATAATCTTGAACTAGAAAAATAAATCGAGTTCAAGTGAACTTGCCTTTTGTGTGAGAGATTCGAATATGCGTAAAGAATAACGAAATCGAAATCCCGAGCGACGCTCCAAAATACGTGCGAGACACGTACAAAATACCAAAATAGCACACAAACAACAACTCACGTGCACCGGATCAAGAGCAAAACACCACACAACAACCCAGATCCAAGGGGACAAAACACCAAACACCAAAATGGGCCAATGGGAGCTTGTCTTCCACCTTCGACAGAGAGAAAGAAGGAGAAAGCGGGAGAGAGCTCCGGCGACGCTGGGACTGACGATGGCTCGGCACTATAGCGGTGACGACGATAGATGGACGGCGATGATGTCGTGGTCGGGAAGCGACGCAACGACAGCCAACGATGAGGGGACTCTGTTTTTCGCTCAAAAACAGGGGAACGGCGATGAATGAACGAGGCGACGAGGACGCTACGAGGGGACACCGGAGGGTGAAGGGGGTGCACGATGAGGGATAGGGAGGAGCGGCAATGGCGGAGGTGATGGAGGTTGTTAAAGGTTGAAGGTGGAGTTCGGTGATAATAGCGGCTCGACGGGGGTGCTTCGGAGGTTTGGGATGGAGGCGATGATCGAGGTGGAGCGGCTCGATGGGGTGAAGGAGATGAGGGTGGTGAGGAGCAGGGACGGTGGCGCTCGGGGCTCGAGCGGGGGAGGAAGATGACGAGTCTCGACTGTGGGCGATGTGAGGAGGAAGACAAAGGGCATGGGTCTGTTTGGTTTTGGAGACAGAGGAGGGGGAGAGAGACTAGTGGGAGAGAGAGAGGGACGATGTGTTGGGGTTAAAAAAATAATAATAAAATATATAATATAAATGTGGGTAGTTAAGAGATACGGGGAAGTGTGCAGTTGAGAAGATCTGGGTTAGTTGTTAGGAAGTATATGGGTTTGTGGGTTTGGGTAGACTAGGATTTGGGTTCAGGATCCAATAAGGAGATGGGTTTGGGTAGATAATAGTACGGGCTTGCAATGGATTGGTGTAACACCTTGAATTTTAAAATACCGAAAATATTTGTTTTTATATTTTTACAGTGGTGTGAATTATTTTTGAGTATATCTTAATGTATTTTATTTTAATATTGATATTGGTACGAATATTTTTGTGGGATTGGTGTAGATGATATATTGGAGCATGGGTTGAGTTTTGGTGAAGAAACAGTGGTTATTTTATTTTATACTTTTGGAGGATTATTATGAGATAATTTTATGTAATTTGTATTATCAGTATTTTTAACAGTGTAGGAGTTGGGAGTTTATTTGAAATATTGTGGAGATTGGGGGTATATGTGTAAAAAAATACCCTATTAATTATTATATTAATTATTCTTTATTCTTTCCAAAAAAAACCCCCATCTCCATTCTTTCCTTCTTTCCTTCTTTTGTTTTCCCCCGACCGAACGAAACCCGCCGAAACCCAATCGCCGATCCTTTCCCCGCTCGAATCCTCCTCTTTTCTTCGTCATCTTCAAATTAATTCGGAGGGTATGCTAATTGAAGGGTGCTCTAGCTCATGGCGGAGTCGATTTGGAGAAAGGAATTAGTGGAGGTATATCCCTTTAAATTTATTTGTGTATTTTTATGTGCTTTTAATTTATTTTGCTTAGTAATGGAATATGAAGTTGGTTAGTAGTTTATTTTGATGTTAGGGTTAAGAAATGGGGAAATTATTGGGGATTTTGCAAGTTGCTAAAAATTAGGGTTTTGGGTTTGGAAATGAGCATTTTATATATATAAATTATCTCCTTTATAGTAGTAGAATTTTAGTAGAACTACTATAATAAGTTGGGGGTGATTTTAGAAATTGTTTGGGGATAAACATCCCGTAGGAATTTAAATATTACGTGCAATGCACGTGTGTATCCCAGACGTTCGATAAAATGCCTGAGTGATATTAGAAATAGTGTTATTATTTTCTGTGATAGATTTATATGATTTGAGCCTTAATTGTGTTGAAATTTGATAATAGGATGTGTTAGCAGATTTGGATGTGGAACGACGTGCTGGCGCTTCGAGTCTTCACGAGATGCTATGTGAGTATGATCTTTTATTCTATATGCATAATGTGCTATGAAAATTTTAAAATATGGTTTGGTGTGTGATGTGTGAAGTGTAATGAGTATGGAAAAGTTCATAAGTAGAATACGGAGTAAATTATGAGATATAAGAAATTAGTATATATATATAGGTATGGAGATGTGTGGATGTTTGTAGATAAATATCTATATGCTTCAGGGTTGTAATGATTAGTTATGTGTATGTGAATGTACGTGTATGTGTGATGTGTGATCTTATGACTAATGTGAAACGATGGGAAGCATGGTGTGTAGATATGTTTGATATGACAATGTGCTGTGATAACATGATAAAACGATGATATGGTGTAGGTGTGATAAGTGGGCGATAAATTGGGAATTTTATGTGATATTGTGATGTGAAATGGGTATGATATGTGTGTGACTTGTGGGTGGGAAATGAAAATTTTATATGATATCAGTGAGATTAATGGCTTGTGTATGTATATGGATTTCATGGAGTCCATATGCTTTCTTGTTATGTTCTAAAAAGGAGCTACATTTGTATATGGGGATATATATATATATGTGTGTGTGTGTGTGTGTGTGTGTGTGTGTGTGTGTGTGTGTGTGTGTGTGTGTGTGTGTGTGTGCCTGGAGAAATGTTATAGAAGGAAATATATTTATTTATGGAGTTATATTATAAAGGAGAGATATATATATGGAGAATTATTATAAAGGAGATTTATTATAAATGAATATATGGAGATATTTCATTAAAGGAGTTATTATAAAGGAGTTATATATTTCCCCAAATTATATTTGGGGAACAGGAGTTATATATATATTTATATTGCCCCAAATTTTATATTTGGGAAACAGGAGTTATATTGTGAAGGAGTGTATAATAAAGGAGATATGTATGTGTATATAAAGGAGAATTAAATATTGCAGTGCCGCACAATCTCCCGGGGTTTGGGCTAGACCCCACAGGCCCGGGATACACCCGGGAACAGGAGTTATATTTATATTGCCCCAAATTTTATATTTGGGGATCAGGAGTTATATATTGTCCCAAATTTTATATTTGGGGATCAGAAGTTATATATTGCCCCAAACTGTGTTTGGGGATCAGGAGTTTCCCTCGCTGGTGTAGGGCCAGGAGGAAGACGTAGCCTCGGACGTGTAAGACTCTGTGTGAGCATCGATCCGCGTGTTATATTTTACTTTTGACTTGCCTTTTGGCTTTAGTCTTGGATGGACAAGCGCGCAACCGTACTTTCAATCCAGCCCACAAATGGTAGATTCTTAGGACACCTGGATCTGGGTGATGTGGTGGGTTAGCGGGATTGAAATGTACGGGATGGGAGGCACAGAGATCCCTGTGTTGTACGAGGAGGTCAGTTGTGTGGGCACTGAAAAGGAGAAAATATAAAGGTAAATGTGTATTGAAAGAATATATGTATATGTAAAGATACGGATGATATGATATCTTGCGGAGATTACTTATATTATGGGAGAGTAGATACCTCCGGTGGGACCGGAGAGAGATATGATACCTCAGGGTAGACCTGAGAGAGAGATGATACCCCAGGGTAGACCTGGGAGAGTAGATACCTCCGGTGGGACCGGAGAGAGATATGATACCTCAGGGTAGACCTGAGAGAGAATTGATACTCTAGGATAGACCTAGGGTAAAATGAATATGATATGAAATGTGAATGAGAAAGAGAAATGTTTGGTATAAGCTGAAATGAAATAGTGAAGTAAGTGTATTATGAGCTGAGAATAAAGAATAAATAAGTGTTAGTAATAAATGGGATAGTAAAGAAAGTGGATAGTAAAATGTGAATTGCGTGTGTAAAAGAAAGTGGATAGTGAAATGTGAACTGTGTGTGGGAAAGAAAGTTGTTGTGAATGAAGTAAATGTGAAAGTGAACTCGTTATGAGTTAGTGTATGAAAAGAAATGATAAATGCAGCATGTGATTAATTTAAGATGAAAATAATAAAAGAGATGTGTTATCATGAATAATACGAAGTAATTGTATTATGTGTGTGATCATTAAAGTAAATACAGATTGATATGAGTTGTACCTTGGAATTGTGTCAAGGAACTACCCGCCCGCAATTTGTGTGGAAATTGTGGGAACTACCTGCCTTGGCATAATTCGCAGGATGAGTGGATATAATAGTGATAATGATTGATAGAAATGAGAAATAAAATGAAGTGAAAATGATAAGTGATTGAAGTAAATTAATAAGCAAGCCATCGGCTTGAGATGTGATGTGATATTACTCAACCTGTGTGTTTGAGGTACAATGATTATTGCCCAAGCTATCGGCTATGGGATGTGATATGTTGTGGCCCCAGATTGTGTTTGGGGATTTAGTGAAAATGATAGTAAGATATATTACTTATAAGAATGAGAATTACTAAAGTGATATAATAAGATGTGAATGAGCTATAAAATATGGTTTGATGCAATAAGTATAAGTATTCTAATTAATGATGCGTTAATGATGTGATGAAATGTGAATAAATCGCATGGGCAATGAGATGTGGTATTATGAGAATAGATGTATATGTTTACGATGTGATACTTATTATAACGCAATAAAATAAATACCTGTATTATGAAAGTGGGTGTGAAAATGGTTGTTAAAGAAAGTATGTTGTGATATGAGTTTGTGTACCTTGGAAGTGTGTCGGGGAACTACGCGCCTGCTATTTCCGTGGAAATGGTGGGAACTACCTGCCTCGGCACAACTTCCAGGATAAATGTGTGTGTTGATGGCATAATATAAGTAAATGAAACGCATGGCTAAATAGAGTTGGAGAAATGATGTAATAACATCATGTAGTTATATGAATATAAATAGTGAGATGCTGATATGACGATAAGTGTGGAAAGATGAATATTCGTATTATGCGAATGTAAGATAAGTATATATATATACGAGGTTGATGTGAAGTGTATTATGAAATGTGGGAAGTTATGGATAATTAAATAGTTGAATGCAGGTTTGGCAGAGTATCTAATATGTCATTGTATTGACGATGTTGTTGTATTCAAGATTCAGGTTGCCTTATTTTAATTTGGCATTCGTAAGTTTAATTTATTTTCTTTATACTATTTTAATTTGTTATTTGATTAATAACTATACTCACACCAGAAATGGCTAACCCCTTAGTGTTTGGGGGGTTAGGGGAGTCTGAGGACTACCCTAGATCCCCCACTGTTGCAGGTTCTCATCAGTGCAGAGGTGAGGCGTGGATTGGTAGTATAACTTTTTATTTTAAAATTTTGTATTATTTAGTTATAGGAATAGTGAAATATATGATTTAAATTGTATTATGGGTGTATAAGCATGTATATGACGATGATGAGTATAGTGTGAGGTGGTGTGGTATGTTTGTGACCCGTACCCACCTCGTTGTGGAGTACCGAGCTCTGTGGTAGGTTTTACAAGAGTTTTTCTAAAAATTTACCTTGTTTTTCAAAGAAATTCATAGTTTTTAATTGATATTTGATAATCCGTTATGAGTTTGGCCCCGAAAGCATTATATTATATTGCCTGTGTGTATCTGCTTATTTTGGCCTGGGGAGCCCATGAAAATATTATGTGGATTGTGAGCTACAGAATTTTGAGCAGAATTCCGTAAGCTTTTTGTGTTTCGGGGCAAAATTTACAAGGGAGACTCTGCAAAAAATTTTCCTGAAATATAACTTTCTTAGTTTATGTTTAAAGTAACATAGAAATTGAAAGAATTGAGTTTGGAGTCAAAAAAAAATTTTTCGGGGCGTTACAGTTGGTATCAGAGATTAGGTTAACTAGGAATTTGTTAATCCTAGTGATCTTGCTATGTGAGTATGGGTTCATTATTGCTTAGTTGGAGATAGAGAGTGTGGTCCATGCGGGTGTTTTGCCTTATGGCATTGTCATGTTTTACTTAGAAGCCCCAAGCGAGAAATTGAACACCATATTAGAGTTTTGTTATATGGGTTGCGGTATGCCGAGTGTGGTTATTTTCTTGGAGTCTTGTGTATGACATATAGGTGTATATCCTATAGATTGTGAGCTGGTGTGATATTGTGGTCATTATACTTTGCCGGGAGATGGGTTAGTAGTGAAGGTTATATTTATGGTTGAAGTGTGGTGCAGGAATGATTCGGGTGAGATAGCCCGATGAAACCCGGTTTCCGATGGAATGTAATGCCTTGGACGATGTAAGTATGTCCGTTGGGTTTGGTGGTAATAACCAAGGAGAAGATTAAGGAGGTGGTTGGTAAACTCTTTGATATATGAGATGATGGTCCCCTGAGATTGAGTATTGAATATCGGAAGTTGAATGAGGTGACCATTAAGAATAGGGTGACAGATGTCTGAAGTAGAAGAAGAATATTGGTATTTATTGTGTCCCAAGAGTGTTAGTCAATTTGATTTTTCTTTAATAGCAGAGGGCGACATGACCCTGCATGTGGGCAGTTTATTAGTATGGTTGTTTACTCTACAGTTGATCCACCGAACTAGGATTCGAAATTTTTGCTAGATATAGAGGGTATATGACCTCATTTTGGACGAGATTAATGGATTAGCCTATTTTGAGGTGTGTAGTCGACGAGGGAATTATGTAGATTAGCGGCGATTAAGACTTTAAGTTGCTCAGTTGTTGAAAGTTCAGTGGTGTGTTATGTTAATTACTATAATTGGGAGTTTGGGAGATGGTGAGGAGTAAGTATCTTGACTTTGTTCGAGGAATTTTCTTAAACCCCATAGCTCAAGAACGAGCTTCTTTTGAGGTGTGTAGAATGTAACACCACGAATTTTAAAATACCGAAAATATTTGTTTTTATATTTTTATAGTGGTGCGAATTATTTTTGAGTATATCTTATTGTATTTTATTTTAATATTGATATTGGTACGAATATTTTTGTCGGATTGGTGTAGATGATATATTGGAGCATGGGTTGAGTTTTGGTGAAGAAACAGTGGTTATTTTATTTTATACTTTTGGAGGATTATTATAAGATAATTTTATGTAATTTGTATTATCAGTATTTTTAACAGTGTAGGAGTTGGGAGTTTATTTGAAATATTGTGGAGATTGGGGGTATATGTGTAAAAAAATACCCTATTAATTATTATATTAATTATTCTTTATTCTTTCCAAAAAAAACCCCCATCTCCATTCTTTCCTTCTTTCCTTCTTTTGTTTTCCCCCGACCGAACGAAACCCGCCGAAACCCAATCGCCGATCCTTTCCCCGCTCGAATCCTCCTCTTTTCTTCGTCATCTTCAAATTAATTCGGAGGGTATGCTAATTGAAGGGTGCTCTAGCTCATGGCGGAGTCGATTTGGAGAAAGGAATTAGTGGAGGTATATCCCTTTAAATTTGTTTATGTATTTTTATGTGCTTTTAATTTATTTTGCTTAGTAATGGAATATGAAGTTGGTTAGTAGTTTATTTTGATGTTAGGGTTAAGAAATGGGGAAATTATTGGGGATTTTGCAAGTTGCTAAAAATTAGGGTTTGGGGTTTGGAAATGAGCATTTTATATATATAAATTATCTCCTTTATAGTAGTAGAATTTTAGTAGAACTACTATAATAAGTTGGGGGTGATTTTAGAAATTGTTTGGGGATAAACATCCCGTAGGAATTTAAATATTACGTGCAATGCACGTGTGTATCCCAGACGTTCGATAAAACGCCTGAGTGATATTAGAAATAGTGTTATTATTTTCTGTGATAGATTTATATGATTTGAGCCTTAATTGTGTTGAAATTTGATAATAGGATGTGTTAGCAGATTTGGATGTGGAACGACGTGCTGGCGCTTCGAGTCTTCACGAGATGCTATGTGAGTATGATCTTTTATTCTATATGCATAATGTGCTATGAAAATTTTAAAATATGGTTTGGTGTGTGATGTGTGAAGTGTAATGAGTATGGAAAAGTTCATAAGTAGAATACGGAGTAAATTATGAGATATAAGAAATTAGTATATATATATAGGTATGGAGATGTGTGGATGTTTGTAGATAAATATCTATATGCTTCAGGGTTGTAATGATTAGTTATGTGTATGTGAATGTACGTGTATGTGTGATGTGTGATCTTATGACTAATGTGAAACGATGGGAAGCATGGTGTGTAGATATGTTTGATATGACAATGCTGTGATAACATGATAAAACGATGATATGGTGTAGGTGTGATAAGTGGGCGATAAATTGGGAATTTTATGTGATATTGTGATGTGAAATGGGTATGATATGTGTGTGACTTGTGGGTGGGAAATGAAAATTTTATATGATATCAGTGAGATTAATAGCTTGTGTATGTATATGGATTTCATGAAGTCTATATGCTTTCTTGTTATGTTCTAAAAAGGAGCTACATTTGTATATGGGGATATATATATATATATATATATATATATATATATATATATATATATATATATATATATGCCTGGAGAAATGTTATAGAAGGAGATATATTTATTTATGGAGTTATATTATAAAGGAGAGATATATATATGGAGAATTATTATAAAGGAGATTTATTATAAATGAATATATGGAGATATTTCATTAAAGTAGTTATTATAAAGGAGTAATATATTTCCCCAAATTATATTTGGAGAACAGGAGTTATATATATATTTATATTGCCCCAAATTTTATATTTGGGGAACAGGAGTTATATTGTGAAGGAGTGTATAATAAAGGAGATATGTATGTGTATATAAAGGAGAATTAAATATTGCAGTGCTGCACAATCTCCCGGGGTTGGGGCTAGACCCCACAGGCCCGGGATACACCCGGGAACAGGAGTTATATTTATATTGTCCCAAATTTTATATTTGGGGATCAGGAGTTATATATTGCCCCAAATTTTATATTTGGGGATCAGGAGTTATATATTGCCCCAAACTGTGTTTGGGGATCAGGAGTTTCCCTCGCTGGTATAGGGCCCGGAGGAAGACGTAGCCTCGGACGTGTAAGACTCTGTGTGAGCATCGATCCGCGGGTAATATTTTACTTTTGACTAGCCTTTTGGCTTTAGTCTTGGATGAACAAGCGCGCAACCGTACTTTCAATCCAGCCCACAAATGGTAGATTCTTAGGACACCTGGATCTGGGTGATGTGGTGGGTTAGCGGGATTGAAATGTACGGGATGGGAGGCACAGAGATCCCTGTGTTGTACGAGGAGGTCAGTTGTGTGGGCACTGAAAAGGAGAAAATATAAAGGTGAATGTGTATTGAAAGAATATATGTATACGTAAAGATACGGATGATATGATATCTTGCGGAGATTACTTATATTATGGGAGAGTAGATACCTCTGGTGGGACCGGAGAGAGATATGATACCTCAGGGTAGACCTGAGAGAGAGATGATACCCCAGGGTAGACCTGGGAGAGTAGATACCTCCGGTGGGACCGGAGAGAGATATGATACCTCAGGGTAGACCTGAGAGAGAATTGATACTCTAGGATAGACCTAGGGTAAAATGAATATGATATGAAATGTGAATGAAAAAGAAAAGTGTTTGGTATAAGCTGAAATGAAATAGTGAAGTAAGGGTATTATGAGCTGAGAATAAAGAATAAATAAGTGTTAGTAATAAATGGGATAGTAAAGAAAGTGGATAGTAAAATGTGAATTGCGTGTGTAAAAGAAAGTGGATAGTGAAATGTGAACTGTGTGTGGGAAAGAAAGTTGTTGTGAATGAAGTAAATGTGAAAGTGAACTTGTTATGAGTTAGTGTATGAAAAGAAATGATAAATGCAGCATGTGATTAATTTAAGATGAAAATAATAAAAGAGATGTGTTATCATGAATAATACGAAGTAATTGTATTATGTGTGTGATCATTAAAGTAAATACAGATTGATATGAGTTGTACCTTGGAATTGTGTCAAGGAACTACCCGCCCGCAATTTGTGTGGAAATTGTGGGAACTACCTGCCTTGGCATAATTCGCAGGGTGAGTGGATATAATAGTGATAATGATTGATAGAAATGAGAAATAAAGTGAAGTGAAAATGATAAGTGATTGAAGTAAATTAATAACCAAGCCATCGGCTTGAGATGTGATGTGATATTACTCAACCTGTGTGTTTGAGGTACAATAATTATTGCCCAAGCTATCGGCTATGGGATGTGATATGTTGTGGCCCCAGATTGTGTTTGGGGATTTAGTGAAAATGATAATAAGATATATTACTTATAAGAATGAGAATTACTAAAGTGATATAATAAGATGTGAATGAGCTATAAAATATGGTTTGATGCAATAAGTATAAGTATTCTAATTAATGATGTGTTAATGATGTGATGAAATGTGAGTAAATCGCATGGGCAATGAGATGTGGTATTATGAGAATAGATGTATATGTTTACGATGTGATACTTATTATAACGCAATAAAATAAATACCTGTATTATGAAAGTGGGTGTGAAAATGGTTGTTAAAGAAAGTATGTTGTGATATGAGTTTGTGTACCTTGGAAGTGTGTCGGGGAACTACGCGCCTGCTATTTCCGTGGAAATGGTGGGAACTACCTACCTCGGCACAACTTCCAGGATGAATGTGTGTGTTGATGGCATAATATAAGTAAATGAAACGCATGGCTAAATAGAGTTGGAGAAATGATGTAATAACATCATGTAGTTATATGAATATAAATAGTGAGATGCTGATATGACGATAAGTGTGGAAAGATGAATATTCGTATTATGCGAATGTAAGATAAGTATATATATATACGAGGTTGATGTGAAGTGTATTATGAAATGTGGGAAGTTATGGATAATTAAATAGTTGAATGCAGGTTTGGCAGAGTATCTAATATGTCATTGTATTGACGATGTTGTTGTATTCAAGATTCAGGTTGCCTTATTTTAATTTGGCATTCGTAAGTTTAATTTATTTTCTTTATACTATTTTAATTTGTTATTTGATTAATAACTATACTCACACCAGAAATGGCTAACCCCTTAGTGTTTGGGGGGTTAGGGGAGTCTGAGGACTACCCTAGATCCCCCACTGTTGCAGGTTCTCATCAGTGCAGAGGTGAGGCGTGGATTGGTAGTATAACTTTTTATTTTAAAAATTTGTATTATTTAGTTATAGGAATAGTGAAATTTATGATTTAAATTGTATTATGGGTGTATAAGCATTTATATGACGATGATGAGTATAGTGTGAGGTGGTGTGGTATGTTTGTGACCCGTACCCACCTCGTTGTGGAGTACCGGGCACTGTGGTAGGTTTTACAAGAGTTTTTCTAAAAATTTACCTTGTTTTTCAAAGAAATTCATAGTTTTTAATTGATATTTGATAATCCGTTATGAGTTTGGCCCCCAGAGCATTATATTATATTGCCTGTGTGTATCTGCTCATTTTGGCCTGGGGAGCCCATGAAAATATTATGTGGATTGTGAGCTACGGAATTTTGAGCAGAATTCCGTAAGCTTTTTATGTTTCGGGGCAAAATTTACAAGGGAGACTCTGCCAAAATTTTTCCTGAAATATAACTTTCTTAGTTTATGTTTAAATTAACATAGAAATT
This sequence comes from Hemerocallis citrina, assembly GCA_017893485.1. Taxonomy (NCBI): domain Eukaryota; kingdom Viridiplantae; phylum Streptophyta; class Magnoliopsida; order Asparagales; family Asphodelaceae; genus Hemerocallis; species Hemerocallis citrina. The sequence goes on along the minus strand of CM030364.1, from coordinate 217,581,588 downwards.
GAAAGAATTGAGTTTGGAGTCAAAAAAAAAAAAATTCGGGGCGTTACAATTGGGCTAATAAAAGATAACAATAATAATACTAGAATAATAAATTGCAATAGAAGTCCTACAACAAGACCAAGACCCAAAATACACTAAAATAGAAAAGAGAACACTGCAAAAATATAAGAAAAATCCGTACAACCGGAAACGGGGGTTACAGCACTACTGCAACGGCGGACAAAATCGGTTCTACGGTTGAAAACGTGAATAAATAGCAGACAAAACCGTTTTTGCATTTATTTCAGCCGTTACAGATCAGAAAAACAAAACTGTAGCAAAAATTTGGCTCTGCACAGGGTGGGTTCATGTCGATCCGGCATTCATGTCTGCAGGACATGCAAGCGCACACAAGACGCATGTAATCCGGTCCGAGATTTGCACCCCCCATTCCTTTACCGTACCTGAAAACCAAAACACTAACCTATTCCCATTACCCATATCCATTACCATACCTGAAACCCAAAACACTAACCCATTCCAATTCCAAACCCGAAACCTGCTCCTATCCACTCCCTCAAAACCCTAATCTTTTTTCCTTCCCCAAACCCTAATACTCATTTTTCCCCACAAAAAAAGTCTTTCTTTCAGGTTCTTCAAGTGTCATCTTCTGCATCCAGATCTCAATACAAACTCACACTGGTTAATTCACCATGAGGTTGATAGGGGGAGATCCCGACATGATCCCAGTTTCTGACGTCCTCTAACGTTCATTCTAGTTCCAAGAGTCAGATCCAATCCCACATTCTTCTTAGCGTCCTTCTAGTCAGCTAAGGCCATCCTGAACTACTACCACCACTACTTCTACTACTTCTCGTAGAACTACTACCACCACTACTTCTACTACTCATACTGCTGAATATCACTACCTCGACACTTACAGAATCCAAGAGTCAGGTCGTCCCTTGTGCCATCTACCGTGCATCATCCATTGCGCCATCTACCGTGCACCGTCCTCTTTTACACTTACCAGATCCAAGAGCCAGATCATCCCTTGCGCCATCTACCGTTCGCCGTCCCTTCTGCCATAGAGCACTACTCCCACACTTTCAAGATCAAAAAGTCGTATCGTCCCTGCTCCATCTTCCAAGCACCACCCCTGCACCATCTATCGAGCGCCTTCCCTGTGCCATCAAGCATCATCACCAAGTGCCATCCCCACGCCATCCCAGATCCAAGAGCCGGATCATCTTTGCGCCATCTACTGAGCACCGTCCCTGCGCCATCTACTGAGTGCCTTCCTGCGTCACCGAGCGTTGTCACCAAGCACTATTCCTGCACCGTCCTAGACCAAAGAGCTGAATTGTTCCTACATCACCGTGTGTCATCCCTGTCACATGAACATCGTCAATATTCCAAACTCATGTTGCTTGAACCAACTTGAGTTTGAGAGGGGGTGTTAGAAGATATATATTAGCTTAGTCTCATATAGACTAATGTATTAGTTTAGTCTTTCCTTCTCTCATATATATAGGAGATATTGTACTCAGTTATAATCAATTAATCCAAGAACCCAATAATCCAATAAAGTATTATTTTCTATCCCTAAATCCAACAGGTTGAGCTTGAGGAATGAGTACTAATTGTACTTCTTTCACATTACATTAGAGAAAGGGCTCACAAGTAATTACTACAAAAGTATTTTACAACGTCTCCACATTATTGAGTCTACTAGTGTGGAAGTAATATGCTTAGGGGGATATTGGGAAAATAAGGAAAACAAGTTTTCATGCCTATTATAGTGTTTGGATAGAGATTAAAAAAAAAATTGAATTCTCTTCCGCCATATGATGTGGCATGCCCTTTTTAACACCTAAAAAAAAGAGGAATAAGGACGAAAGAAAGCCCATTTAACACCCATTAGGTAAATTGCAAAAAACACCTCTGGACTATTAGGTCAATCCAAATAACCCTTTTCTCTCTATTCAATGAAAAAACACCCCTAAACTATCTAAAAGGGGGCAGCATCAAATTCCCTCAATTGAATAGGTCAAATGTGAATATTTAATATAAAATGAATGATGCCCTTCTGAGCTTTTCCCCCCACCACTTCTTAATTCCTACCACTTTTTTCTTTCCATTTCCAACCTCTTAATACAACCCCTCCTCCTTATCTCCCCAATGTTCTAAATTTCAGCCGATATGGCTGAAACTTCATTTCAGATATGAATCATATATTTTATACTGCATATCGTTTTGGACCGAAATGTGTAAATTTTAGCCGAAATTGCCAAAAAAACCCTCCGAAATATTGCGAAAATTGCCGAAATAGACACTAATGTTATTATGAATATATAAATTTTTTTTGTTTTACTTTTTGCATATAAGTCTTTCAATATATGACCTTAAGCTAAGATAATGTGAGGATTTCGCTCTTTATTGTTTGTGTATATGCAAAGTAAAGTAAGTCTATTAACTAATACATTTTTTCTAATCAATGCAAATTCAATTTATTTATATACTTATATTACATTCCCTTTTATATTGTTGTTAAATCCTACGAATATTTACCATGATTAATTCATGTTATTAGTTACATTATACAATATTTTATATGATAAACATGTAGAATATATAATATCTTGTTTAGTTACAAAAATTAAATGTTATTAAGTGTCCAAAATGAACATCCGAGATAATCACATTTTTTCGAGATCTCCTCCGATATCTCCTATCCGAGACGAAACACCCCTTGCCGAGAAGAGTCTAAAATCCAAGAATTAAAACACTGCATCTTCCTCATCACAATCACTTCTAATCTCTAATGACATGGCAGTCTTCCTCTTTCTCTTTCTCCCCATGCCCCCTTTAGTTTTCTTCTTCCTCGAGCTCTTCGAAATCAGCCACAGAGCTCTAATTTTTTGGATTCAAATCTACTGTTTAGTTTAGGGAAATTGATTTTTTTTATAGAAGAGATGAAGAGATAAAGAAAAGTAATGAGGTTTTAGGAGGATGAGATTATTTAATTAAAAGTGAGGGCAATATTGTCATTTCCAAATTTTTAGATGCATTTGACCTGGTAAACTGACAGGTTTTGACGTCGTCACCCCTTTAGATAGTTTAGGGGTGTTTTTTGAGTTGAATAGAAATTGACCGAGTTATTTGTGTTGACCTAATAGTGTAAGGGTGCTTTCCGCAATTTACCGTACCCTTTTAACTGTTACTTTTTATTCGATCTTCTATTCTCTTTTTTTTTCTTGATAAACTTTTCCACCATCCAAACAAAATCCTTCGAGGATTTTTTTTAAAAGTACAAGCAGCCAAACAATATTAGTGATTCAAATTTTCACGAATTTTTTTTCTAAGTACTTCTACATCAATCCAAACATCCCTTTAGAATTATGAAGATGAAAATTCTCAATTAAATTTATTTTTTTAAAAAATTTTAAGAAATTCATTCAAATGGAAGATTTTCTAAAATCAAAATGGGTATGTGTCACGCCCCGCTTTCCAAAAATACGGAATACGAGCACGTAACATTGGCTCAGCGAATGACTAACGTCACCCATAAGCTGTTTATCCAATCAACTCAACAATATAAACAATACAGAACAATTGCGCAGGCAATAATAATAATCTCATGAACAATAATACTTGAAATGAAGCAACCTATAATATCCAAGTACAATAATTATAATCCAATGTCTAGAAATAAATAGCAATATTCGGGACATAAGTCCAATACAATAATAAACTCAATCCAAATAATAATAAGTCCAATACATTAAGTTTATTAAAGCAATAAGCAATTAGAAAGCAGTAGTCTTCAGACTGTTTACTCTCCGACTCCAGCAGGCAACTATTCTCCAAAATCCGAAATTTAATAAATTGCAGGAAGAGAAAAAAAAAATAATACGTCCGTCAATGCAAGTTACGGGCCGCTTGTAGTGCAGGCACAAGTACATGGAAAAAAGGATAACTAATAATATGGAATAGGCATGATAACAAAATATAACAACTAACATGGCAAAATAAACAAGTGTAAGTAGCATGTAATAAGTGTCGAGTGAGCAAGTATCATGTAATATTCGATATCAATAGGAACAATGATGAACAATATGCAATGTCGATGTTGTGTTAATCCTTAAGTCTATTATTCATTTTAATCCTAACTAATGCATGTACTACTGTGTCCCATGTGTTCCGTACCACAGGTTCGATACATACAATCAATTTCGTCTAAACTTAAGTGGTGGACTCTATAGTTCATGTACTCGAGAAACGGTATAAACATTTCTTTTCAGTATTCAGTTATTCAGTCATTCAGTCATTCAGTAATTGTAAGGAAACCACGAGCTCCCTTCCAAGTACAGTCTCTATATTGTCCACTACTTAGGTCAACCCTTAAACCCCGGCTTGTTAATATTTTTTTTTATCGATGTAACAATACAATACAATATGCAATCTAGAGACATTAAATGAACGATAGTATCAATAGGAGAATAATAGGATGATAACATGGAGTATGGTGTACTAGATGTCTAAGCAACATAGTATAGGGTATTTTACAAGTATTCAACAAGTATAACACGAATAACACATCAAACACAGATATCTCAAGATAGCATGAACATATACATCAAAAGTGGTCAACCCTAGGTTAATTCATGTCATATATGTCGTGAGGCAACTATGGTCAAATCATCACAATAGAGACAATATCAACAAGGGGTTTCACACACTAACTGTCTCTAGAACTCAACTACACTACAAGCGGTATTTTGTACTTGTATATGCAAAGAAATTTAATACAAGTTACTTGCCTTATAACCGGTAAAAATGAATACCAAAGAATAATGGGATGAGAATCCCGAAGCAACGAACACAAATCCGCAACACATGATCCCACGAACACACCATAAAACACGTGTGAACTACGTCTAAAAGAGAACCAAACAAGCAGCAGCACACAAAAAGACAGGTAGAAGCACACAAGAGAGACAACAACAGCAAGAAGCAACAAGAATTCAGCAACTTCAGCAATGGCCAGGGCTAAGGGCGGCGCTCGCGTCTCCGACGGCGGCACGACGGCAAGGCACGAGGCGGCAGGCGGCGCTGGGGCGTCGCCGGCGATCGAAACAGGGAGCAGAGGTGAGAGTCGGGTTTTGGGGTTTGATGCTGTTAAAGTCGAGGAATAGGAAGGAAGGACAAGGGTTGGGGTTTTTGGGTGCCTGGCTGACGAGGGAAGAGGAGGGCGGTGCTGAGGAATCGACGGGGGGTGTCGACGGGAGGAGGGTGGCCGGGATTTGGCCGGAGATGAAGACACAGGGGGATTTCAGGATTGGGTTCAGGTTGGGGAGAGAGAAAGAAGAAAGAGGAAAGAGAAACTAGGAGAGAGATTAGATGGCTCTAAGGTTTCGATTTGTGCAATTTTTAGGGTTTGCAGCAGAGTTGTATTTATAAGGTACAATTTTGGTATTGAGTTAGTGGTTTAGGGTCCAATAAAAGCGATTTTGGGTCAAGAATAAAATGAAATTGGGTTTAGGGTTCAATTAGGAGATAGATCAAAATCAACAGGGTTCAAATAAAAAATACCCACAATAAAAAAAGAAAAATAGGATTAACAAGAAAATAATTCATCAAGAAGATCAAAGAGTTTCATGAACGAGAATTTAAATCCAAATAAATAAATAATACAAATGAATTGAATATAAACTGGGCTTAAAAATAAGTTGGAATTCGCTAAGAAAAACTAGGTCTAGTACAATAACAAAATAATTCAATAGATGAATTTTAATTAAATAATCAAGAAATGGCAATTAATTATTATAATAATAAAATCATACAATAAGATAATATCCGAGTTTAACAATTTACTAAAATGACCCAATATATATATATATATATATATATATATATATATATATATATATATATATAATTTGGACTCAAATACAAATAGTTGATCAATAAGATCTAGAAAATAAGATCAAGACACATCATTATTTGAAATGAATAAATTTTCGATTAGAAAAATACTTTAATATGAAATCCAAAATAATTTTAACAAATAATGAATTTATAATATCGAAATACAGAAAATATTCAGAAAATCCGTATTTACGGGAATGGGGGTTACAGTACGCAACCACAATTCTCTAGTAAGAATATTAGAGATAATTGTACCCATAGTTTAAAACAGGCAACCGTTGGAAATGAAACCACAAGCTTCAACGATCTCTATTCATACAACCTAAATATATATATTACCAATCAATTATAGACATGAACATATAATTACCTTGCAGTGTATGTCTCCAATTTTGATTCCGCCAATCGTCGCATTCAAAATGCCCAAGAGCTTCAGCTTCGGGCTATTGATAAGTTTAACGAGAAAACTCTTCGTAATGGATTTCCCACGTATTAACAGCTCCAGATTTGGAACATCCACAACTAAGTCATTTGCCACTATCATCTTAACCGTTAACTTTCTAAGGGTTTCAGATTTGACAAAAATATAAACGAGACCAAAGCAATTGTACAACTCTATAGTATCAAGAAACGACAATCAAACAAAATGTGAGATAAAACCCCATCGGCTAATAGAACTCCCAAGAGCTTCAGCTTTCTCAAGTAAGATGCCAGAATTGATGTTCATAATTTTAACTCACACAGTTCTAACGTGCAAAGAGACTTACAATTGACACTAAAAGGAGGGATATTATCCCAGAGATTGAGGTGACGAAAGTCGTAATTGGAGAGGGTTTGGATCCATGAATCGATAATTTGAACAATCTAGTCTTCTGAGCACCAATAAACAAGGTAGACATTGTTCATTATAAAGGAGGAAGGTGTGGATAGGCACACTGTGGTGAGAAAGGATCTTATTGATGGTAAAGATAAGTTGTCATCTTCTTGATCGAAGTTAGGGTTTGGGTTAGGGTTAGGTTGGGTGTTAAGGAGGTGGCCATGGATGTTGAGAATGGAGAAGGTCCAAAGGTGGCAAAAATGAGAAGAGAGAATGGTGCTACGGTTAAATCATCGAGTGGGAGAAGATAGAGGTGATACAACTCTATATTAGTTGTATTCAGCTTATAAATCCTTGCGTATTAATCCACTTAGTATTTTCTTTCTTCCAGGGGCTTATTTGAATCAATGACCTATCTTTTTGTAATAACCACCCATATAACTCTCGCGGGCAAAGCACGTGCCTACGAATCAACCAATGAGTAGAGAGTTCCTTAGTGGCGGGGCCCACACTATAGTGAAGTCAGTTAGGTTGTTGGGGTTTTTTGTTTCTTTCTGTGATCCCGCATGTTGCACGTGCTACGCGTCAACACATGTATGGCCAATCATTTTTAGGCCTTCTTCCTCTCTTCTTCCTTTATATTAGATTCAAGTGTAAGAATGGGTTTTTATGATTAATAAATTGATCAGTTCTCTTTTGTTATTGTTCTACTTTTTTACTTTAGCTTTGTAATCAGTTTCTGTTATCGTCATGGTCATCGCTACCTGCGGCGGTGATGTTAATCTGTCGATTCCTATCATATTTGGAACCGCAACAAGAGGATGGAGATTAGGATGGAATCATGGAAGTTGCTTATGCTGTCGAGGCTAATTTTGGATTCTGATGAATCAACATCCGCCATTAACTCCCAACTTACTTTATTTTCGGTAATGTGATGAGCTTCAATCAAGTATGTTACTTTTGAGATATTTAGGGTTTTGATGGCAGTGAGGAGACAAAGATGAGCAAGGTCGTGGTTCATATTTTATAGCCTATAGCTGTTTAGCAGGTTTGGTTTACACTAACCTGCCCAAACCCGATTTGTAAATGTAAGGTTAAAATCGACTTAAAACCCACCCAAACTAGGTTGTTCCATCTTCTCTGCAAATATTTATTTGTAATTAATGTTTCTATTGTTGAGTATAAGAAAGGGGTCGCTAACAAAGTAGCAGATAGTTTATCAAGGAGAGAAGGTGATTAGGGAACTTACTGTGAAATTACTTTTTTGGTTCCTGAGTGGTTGGAAGAGGTGAAACTCATGGTGTTACAAGATCCCAACTTCATTGCAATGCAAGAAAATAGCTCTCTAGCCAATTAGATCCTATGTTGTACAAGAAATTTGGAGGAATTTGGTATTATAAAGGTAAAATTTGGATAAGTCCTACCGCCAGTGTGAGGAATTTGATTTTTTATTATCATCATGCTTCAAGTAGTGGAGGGCATTCATGGTTCCATAAAACCCTACAAAAGATTAGAAGAGTCTTTGCTTGGGAGGGGTTTAGTCGAGATATTAAGCTCATGATTAGAGAATGCTTGATCTGCCAATGAAATAAGAATGAAACCCTTCTACCTGCAAGGCTTTTACAGCCATTGCCCATTTCCTATTCCTTAGAGGGTGTGGGAAGATATTTTCATGGATTTTGTCGAAGGCCTTCTTAAAAGCAGTGGCAAGAGTGTCATTATGGTGGTGATTGCTTGACCAAGTATGCTCACTTCATAGGGATCTCTCACCCTTATACTACACACTCAATTGTACAAGTGTTTGTGGATAATGTGTAAAAACTCCATGGCATGCCGAGGAACATTGTCAGTGACCGAGACCCTATCTTCATCAGTAAATTCTGAAAGGAGTTTTTTGCATTGCAAAATTGTAAGTTGAACCATTCCACTGCATACCATCCCCAAAGCGACGGGCAAAGGAAAATTGTAAACAAAGCTTTGGAGATGTGCTTGCAATGTTTTTTGCAACCAAAATCCTGCAGATTGGTGTAGGTGGTTGGGGTGGGCGGAGTTTTGGTACAACACCAATTGGCATGTCTCAACAGGGATTACTTCATTTGAGGGAGTTTATGGCAGGCCTCCTCCTTCGTTGGCGCAATACATTCAGAGCACTTCAAATTTGCCTGCTGTTGAAGAGGAATTGCTATCACGGGATGTTATCCTGAAGCTACTAAGGGATAATCTAGTATTGGCTCAAGATCGTATGAAACATTTTTCGGATAAAGGCGAACAGAGATGGAGTTTACAGTAGGGGATTTAGTATTGCTCAAGATTCAGCCCTATCAATAGGTCTCAGTTAGAAATTCTACTCGTCAAAAGTTAGCTTCAAAGTTTTTTGGTCCTTATCATGTGCTTGAAAGAATTGGGTCGGTAGCATATCGGTTAGAATAGCCAGCGGATGATGTTATCCATCCTATTTTTCATGTTTCTTAGTTGAAGTAATGCTATGGTGACCATTTACCCAATGTATCAGATGAAATTCCTCATTGGTGGGTGGATGAAGATACTCATGAAGAACCTAAAGTTGTCTTGGATCGACAAGTGTTTAAGAAGCACAATCAAGTGGGTATTCAATTACTTGATGTTGTTTGTTTTTGGGATGTGGGGGAAACAGGTGTGAGTTGTAATTTGTGAAACGGAAGACGCGGTGCTGGTGCTGATCCCACCCTCGGCTGTAGGACCGGCTCGTGAGTAGCAAGAGAGAGGTAGAGGCCGGGGGCTCGACTCAGATCTAGCAACTTGGCTCAATCTAGCAGCCCGGCTCGGATCTTCGAGGCTCGGCTCGGACTCTTGTACCTGCACACTGCCTAGAAATACCAGGAGAAGTCCCGACGACAGGCCCTCCGGTGATCTAATCAGTCACTGAGAAAGCAACAATAGTTAGGGTTCAGGTGGGGAGAGATTTATTACCTTTTAAAGTGAGGAGGGGGCTAGTATTTATAGACAGAACGAGTCTAAGATCCTAACGGGACGGGTTGGACCCATTTGTCTATCGGCCTGAACTGGTTGAAGCCCGTTGGGTTGGTTGGACCTAATGATCGTGGGAAAGCGGGATATGAGACATCTGAGGGTCCTGATTGCGCCACGCCCTCTATTCCATATCACAAGCCCCTCACTCCTACAGGGCTGTGTAAAACCAGTTGTGGAGGAGTAGCCTGGCCCTATGGAGAAAAATGGAAAAGAGTTTTTGGCAGGTTTTTATGGTCGGCGCCGAGTCGGGCCGAGTCCTGGCGACCGAGCACGAGGTGCTACTGCCGAGTGCTGACGACCAGCCCTGGTGAATTCGCCGAGCATCAAGGTAAGGGGGTCGACTCAGAGTGTCGAAGTTGGGGAGAACGTGGAGCTCGGTTGCTGTGGCTATTAGGAAGCTATCGCTGTGCTCGAGATTACTTCCGAGCATCGAGCTCAAGGGGTCAGCTCAGAGTGTCGAGGTTGGGGGAGACCGTGGAGCTCGGTTGCCGTGGCTATTAGGAAGCTATCGCTGTGCTCGAGATTACTTCTGAGCGGCGAGCTCAAGGGTCGGCTCAGAGCGTCGAGCCCATGGCGACTTTAGCTTGAGGATGCTACCCCTGTGCTCGAGATCACTGCTGAGCGTCGAGGCTCAAGGGGTCGGCAAAGAGCGTCAAGCTCAGTTGTCAGCTTTGAGAAAGCTACCCCTATGCTCGAGATCACTTCCGAGTGTCGAGACTTAGGGGGTCGGCACAGAGCATCGAGCTCAAGCGACTTAGCTTAGAGAAAGCTACCACCGTGCTCGAGATCACTTTCGAGCGTCGAGGCTTAGGGGTTCGGCACAGAGCATCGTGCTCAAGCAACTTAGCTTTGAGAAAGCTACCCTTGTGCTTGAGATCACTTTCGGGCGTCGAGGCTTAGGGGGTCGGCACGGAGCATAAAGCTCAAGCGACAGCTTTGAGAAAGCTATCCCTGTGCTCGAGATCACTTCCGAGTGTCGAGGCTTAGGGGTAGGCACAGAGCGTCGAGCTCAAGCGACTTAGCTTTGACAAAGATAACCTTGTGCTCGAGATCACTTCCAAGCGTCAAGGCTTAGGGGGTCAACACAAAGTGTCATGCTCAAGTGACTTAGCTTTGAGAAAAGCTATCCCTTTGCTCGAGATCACTTTTGGGCATCGAGATTTATGGGGTCGGCACGGAGCATATAGCTCAAGCAACAACTTTGAGAAAGCTACCCCTGTGCTCGAGATCACTTCCAAGTGTCGAGTCTTAGGGGGTCAGCACAGAGCATCGAGCTCAAGCGACTTAGCTTTGAGAAAGTTACCCCTGTGCTCGAGATCACTTCCGAGCATCGAGGCTTAGGGTTCGGCACAGAGCGTCAAGCTCAAGCGACTTAGCTTTGAGAAAGCTACCCCTGTGGTCGAGATCACTTCCGAGTGTCGGGGCTTAGGAGGTCGGCACAGAGCGTAGAGCTCAAGCAACAGCTTTGAGAAAGCTACCCCTGTGCTCGAGATCACTTCTGAATGTCGAGGCTTAGGAGGTCGGCACAGAGCGTCGAGCTCAAGTGACTTAGCTTTGAGAAAGTTACCCCTGTGCTCGAGATCACTTCCGTGTGTCGAGGCTTAGGGGGTCAGCACAGAGCGTCAAGCTCAAGTGACTTAGCTTTGAGAAAGCTACCTCTGTGTTCGAGATTACTTCTGAGCGTCGAGGCTTAGGGGGTCAGCACCGAGCATAGAGCACAAGCGACGGCTTTTAGAAAGCTACCCCTATGCTCGAGATCACTTCCGAGTGTCGAGGCTTAGGGGGTCGGCACAGAGCGTCGAGCTCAAGCGACTTAGCTTTGGGAAAGCTACCCCTGTGCTCGAGAACACTTCCAAGTGTCGAGGCTTAGGGGGTCGGCACAGGGCGTCGAGCTCAAGCGACTTAACTTTGAGAAAGCTACCCCTGTGCTCGATATATATCACTTCCGAGCATCGAGGCTTAGGGGTCGATATGGAGCATAGAGCTCAAGCGACAGTTTTGAGAAAGCTACCCCTGTGCGACGCATATCTCGCTGACGTCATTTTCACAGAATTCTAGGAGCTGTTTTGCGGATTTTGAGGAACCATTTTTGGTGAATCGAGGAGCAGTTATTGCGAGAATCGAGGAGTCGCCAGTTCTCTATATATACACCCCAAACCCTCTCCCCCATTTCTCACATTCGCTCTCTCTCTCTAGATCCCAGAGCTTCTCTCTCTACAAGCTTTCCGTCACCGTCGACTAGCTTTCTGGTGATCTTTCGTGAGACTTCAATCAGGTTAGTATTTTTAATATGTCTACGGCTCAGTTCGGCTCTTCAGCCTCTACCCCCGGCAGTGGCACTCGCACGGGTCTGTCGGATTCTTCTTCTTGGGAAAGAGACAAAAACATCTATGTTGTGCAACCGCTCCGCACGCGCAAGTCGTTCATGATGGAGATCAGTGATTCAGATGAGGTGAAGCATCTTGTCGAGGACGTTAATGATGAGGACGAAGAGGTGCAATCTGCCAATGGAGCCAGTGTCTAGGAGGGACCGGTCGAGGGGATGGATTCTTTCTCGAGGGCCTCCGTCCTCGAGCCCCTGGCCACCCCTTCGCATGATAAAGCTCCCAAGGTTTGGAAGAAGAGGATGAAGTGGACCATGCCCACTAGCCCTAACGAGAAGATCGCTCCTCAGAGGCTGGAGGTCCCTTTTCTATCGCAGCCTTTATCGATCAGAACGTATCCGGACGACGCTGAGGACTTGGTCCGCTACGGGGTGCAGCCTTCCTCGCCGAGTCGCATAAAGATCAAGATGGAAAATACTCCAACTTTGTTGAAGGAGGACAACTTGCTGCTGATTCGCGTGAGTTACTTCATCGGGAAGGAGTTTGATTTGATGGTTCCCAATGTCGGCCTTCGTCCTACCGAACCTTTGGCTCCATGGTACTGCATCTTTCCTGTGGACGCATTTTCTTTGGGATTGAGGCTGCCCATCCATCCGTTCATCCAAGTGGTACTAAATTCGGCCTCGTTATGCCCGATGCAGTATGGTCCTAACTCGTGGAAGCAGATGGTCAGCTTCGTCTTGCTCTGCGATAAGAGGAAGGTGCCGCTGAGACTGAACATCTTCCGAGCCATGTTAGGCGTGAGCTCGGCCGACAAATTCGAAGGAATCTACTATGTGTCGCCTTCGAGCGGGGGGAAGGTCGTGCACGGCCACCTGGATTCGATAAAGGAGTGGAAGAAGAAGTACATCGTGGTAAGGAGTGAAGAACCATGGGAGATCCCGACAAGGTAGAACTTCTACAAACCTAACTTCAAGGGCCCTAAGAAGGGCGACCTTTCGACCGAGGAGTGGGCGTACTTCGAGCGTCTTCGGAAGAGTAACAGAATTAGTTGGCCGAAGGTGACAAAAAGTCACATGGCCCGCATCGGACTTAGCCCCGCCCCGTCTCGTATGTTTTTCGTTTGTTCGTTTCTTTGTAATTTTCTTTTGTGTTCATCGCTTTTCAATGGACTTTCGTGTGGAGATGGATGCAGAATCGATCAAGGAGAGGAGGCTCGCCCAGAAGAGGCAAAAGGCGGAGTAGGCCGAGAAGGGAAAGCAAGCGGGGGGCTCTTCCCAAGCAACTCCCGAGGGTCAGCTAGAACCCAGGGCTAAGCGGGTGTGGTCTAGCCAGACCCAAGAGACCTTGGTTGTTCTGAGCTCCATTGCCTTGAAGGTGACGGAAGTCGTGCAGGGGGGTGTTCTCCCTCTTCGCACTGATGCCCACTGTGGTCGGGGAGGAGGGACTTCAGCCATGGGCCCCTGATCAGGCCATCCGAAAGGGGGACACCTTGACGGAGGGTCCCATTGTTGTTGAATTTATGGACAAGATGGCCACGCCTCGTGATCGGCAGAGCATGAGTGCCGACACCTTTGAGTCGGCCTACATGAGGTGGGCTCAGGCAAGCGTGTAGGTAAGTTTTTGTGGGTGATACCAAGTTTTATATTTTTGCTTCGCTTACTAATTGTTTTAATTCGGCTGCAGGCCTGCTTGTCTGGCACTCAGGTGATGAGGCTCCATGACCAGGAGCTGAGGCATGAAAGAAACTGTGCCAACCGCTTCCAGCGCGAGATGATGAATCTCAAGCTGGCTTTGGACGCTTCCCAGAAGCGGCATCAGGCCCTAAAGGCCGACCTGGCCTCGATGGTCGACGAGGGGCTACGGAAGGAGGCCTCGCTAAAGAAGGCCTTCGAGGTGGAAAAGGGGATGCTCACTTTGAAGGCCCAAGACATGGTCATTGAGGCCCAGAACGAGGTGTACGATCGGGCGCTGGGCCATGTTAAACACTTCTACCCGACCCTAGACCTGGCGGGCTTCGACTATGACGTGGAGATCCCCAAGCTGCCGAAAACCCCCAGGGGCGACGCTTAAGTCGAAGGGGAGACTGGAGGCAGAGCTTCCGGAGCCGACCCGATCGTAGGTTCGGTTGTCGACCCTGTCGTCGCTGCCGGCTCCGAGGGAGAGGTTGGCAATAAGTAGTTGTTTTTTTCCTTTCTTTTATTTTCTTTCTTGAAATTGTATTTGCCGAAGGCGGACTCGCCACCGCAATATTATGTAAAGCGATCTAATTTATAACAAGGAGTTTTTGTTTGGCCAAGTGTTTTGACTTCGACTTTCGTTTTGATTTTGGAATGATCTTCTTTGTCCGACCGACCCTCCAGACTTGCAGTATTTCTGAGATTAGAAGTTAGGAACTATTGGCCTCGGAATGATTTTTGTTTCGCCTTTGTCAGATATCGACCTCCCTCCTCGAGTCGAATCCTCGACGATCCGAGGTGACATGGCTCTGGAGCAAGATTAAGGTATTGGAGTCCAGCCTTGCTCAGTACCAGAAGGAAGCTCGTGATCACGATGCAGCTTTTCACTACTTCCGGAACAAGTCGAAGGAGCTAAGTGTGGAGGCGGCTCAACTGAAGAAGGCGATAGTCGACCGCGATCTGTGGGGTGTTGGCCTAGGGTTTTCCATGTCAAGTGCCTCGGTTCGGCGGCCTAATTCGATTCGTTCCTATGTGAGGTAATTGTGGAGAAAGAGATTGAGATTCAGCGTTATAAGACGATGTTGGGGCTGTCGGGAGCTACATCGATCTCCTCCGGGGGGGGGGGCTCCCGGGTGGTGAGTCGTCACCCGTTCGGCAGTTGGAATATGTGAGGCCAGGCAACGCTCAAAGCTCTGTGGCCTGTGTATCTACTTTGGCTGCCCCTAAGGATTCTGGTAGCCAGGCCACGGAGCCAAGCCACTCGGTGGGGTTTGAATTAGCCAGTGTTAGCTCAGAGGGGCTCTGAGGGGAGTTAGGCTGAGGTGATAGTCGTTTGTAATAACTTTTTTGTATCGTGGCCTCCTAAGGCATTTCTCAATAAAAATGACTCTTTCGTTTCCTTTTTTTCTAACGATAGGTCGATGGACCTTCCATTGGTGGCTCCGCTCGGCTTGGGGCACGAGCCGGGTGCTGAGAGCTTGGGAAGTTGAAAAAACCTCCCATGCGAGCTTAGGTGCCTTAGCTTGAGTAAGCTACCCCTGTGCTCGAGAACACTGCCGGGCTTCGAGGCTTAGGAGTCGGCACAGAGCGTCGAGCTCAGGTGACTTAGCTTGAGGAAGCTATCCCTGTGCTTGAGATCACTGCCAACCTTCAAGGCTTAGGGGTTCCATACAAAGTGTTGCTGCGTTTCTGAATGCCGAATGTCGAGCACACATGCTTGTGTGAAAAGCAAGGGTGTGGCTCGAGGTCATTGCAATGTCGAGCCCCCATGCTTGTGAGAAAAAGCAAGGGTGTGACTCGAGGTCATTGCCGAGCGTCTAGCCATACAGCTTGAGAAGCTAGGGTGTGCCGAAAGTACCGAAATGTGCACAAAAAATGAAGAAAGAAGGGTAGAAATAAATATTACACTTTTTATTTACACAAAAAGAAGGGCACATGGTGCCGATTACATAAGTTTGGTTACAAAAGGAGTTCAGTCCACCCCTTCGAGGAACTTGATGAGGTGCTCCGCGTTCCACGGCCTCTTCACCATTCTGCCCCCCGTTTCTGCGAGTCGGTACGTGCCGGAGCGTATTACTTTGGAGACCTTATATGGGCCCTCCCTGTTGGGGGCCAGCTTTCTCCTTTTGCCGGGATCGGATACCGACAGTTTTCTGAGCACGAGGTCACCTTGCTTGATGTTGGTGGGGCGTACCTCCTTGTTATAAAATCTCTCGACTCGTTGTTGGTATATGCTTCTTCTGACGGTAGATTTTTCCCTGACCTCGTCGATTAGATGCAAGTTGGCTCTGAGGTCCGTTGAGTTGTTCTCCTCGTCGAAGGCCATGATCCTGGGCGAAGGGAGCCCGATCTCCAAGGGGATAACTGCCTCTGTGTCGTAGGTTATGTTGAACGGTGACTCACCCGTGGGGATTCTTT
This sequence comes from Hemerocallis citrina, assembly GCA_017893485.1. Lineage (NCBI taxonomy): Eukaryota > Viridiplantae > Streptophyta > Magnoliopsida > Asparagales > Asphodelaceae > Hemerocallis > Hemerocallis citrina. The sequence continues at coordinate 217,565,431 of CM030364.1, read as the reverse complement.
TCGTTGTCCAGTGCACCCAGAGTACGCTCAGCAACTCGTCGACCCAAAGCCCCTTGGATGAATTATCCAATTGCTTCTTGAGGCGGTCAAGGATTTGACTGTTCACATTTTCGGCCTGGCCGTTTGACTGAGGATGACATATTGATGAGAAGCGCTACTAAGCACCGATATCTTCGCAGAACTTCCGAAAGTTCTTGCATGGGAATTGAGTCTGATTGTCTGTGATGAGCACCTGTGGGATCCCGAACCGACAGATGATGTGCTTCCAGAAAAATTTCTGAGCTTGGTGTTCTGTGATCGTGGCTAGGGGCTCTGCTTCGATCCATTTGGTGAAGTAATCGATGGCCACCACCATGAACTTCCTTTGGCCCATCGCTTTTGGTAAAGGGCCGACCAGGTCCATTCTCCACTTAGCAAAGGGGTCAGACTGGCCAGGGAACGGAGGTTGGCTTGTGGAAGCCTTTTCACTGAGGAGAATCTCTGGCAAGGGCCGCACCTTTTAACAATGTCTTGGGCATCTTGTAACATGGTCGGCCAGTAGTAGCCGTGGTTTAGGGCTTTTTTGGCGAGCGACCTGCTCCCTATGTGACATTCCCCCGATTCCTTCATGCAGTTCCTTCAGAGCGTACTTGGCCTCGTCGGGGGCCAGGCAGCGAAGGTAGGGTCTGCCATCCGTTGTTGTGTACGAGCGCTTGAAGAATGTCTCGTTGATTATGATGAACCTTTCTGAATGGACCCTGGTCCTTCTTGCCTCGGTCCGATCTTAAGGGAGTTTGCCCTCCGCCAGGAACTTTCAGATGGGAGTCATCCAGTTTTCTGGTTGAGGTTCAGTGGTTAGGTAGAAGGCTTCGGGGAGGTCGATGCTGGGTTTGAGAACTTCGATTAGGATGGTATGGTTGAGGCCTTCGAAGGATGATAAGGTGAGTTTTGACAGGACTCGGCCTGGGCATTCTGCTCCCTGGGGATCCGTTCCACCAAGGATGAATCGAAGGACGTCAAGAGCTGCTGGACTACCGCCAAGTATCGGACCATCCTAGCGTCCCGAGCCTCATATTCTCTAGTGATTTGGTTGACCATGAGTTGGGAGTCGCTAAAGGCCCTTATTTGCCTTGTGCGCTAGGGTGAGCCCTGCGACCATAGCCTTATACCCCCCCTGGTTATTAGAGGCTAGAAAGTTCAGGCGAAGAAAATACTGGAGAATGAAGTTGTCAGGACCTTTGAGGATGACGCCCACGCTGCTTCCCACCTCGAAGGACGAGCCGTCGACATAAACTTCCCAAACCAGATTTGTCTCTTGAACGTCGGACAGCTCGGAGATAGTGCACTTCGTAATGAATTCAACGAGGGCCTATCCCTTGATGGCTAACCTAGGCTGGTAGCCGATGTCGTACTGGCTCAGCTCGATTGACCACTTGACTAAGAGTCCGGAAATCTCAGGCCTGTGGAGAACGGCCTTGAGGGGCTGGTCCATAAGGACCTGAATAAAGTGGGCCTAGAAGTAAGGACGGAGCTTTCGCGCGGCCATTACCAGGGCGTATGCCACCTGTTCCATCTTTGCGTATCTTGTCTCAGCTGAAAGCAAGACTTTGCTCACATAGTAGATAGGCTTCTGAAGACCTTCTTCTTCCCGGACGAGCACGACACTGAGTGCGGTTTCCGATGCTGAGAGGTACAGAAAGAGGGGTTCGGCCGGTTAGGGTTTGCTCAAAAGTGGGGGGCTGGCGAGGTAGGACTTTAACTGGTCGAACGCCTCATGCTGGGGGTCGCCCCATTCGTGTAACAACCCTAATTTTTGACGAATGTGTCTTGTGAACAAACCGAGCACTACTAGTTATAACAATTGTATATTTTTGGTTAAATCAATTGTTTTCTCACTAATAGCCTACATCGTACATGCGAATATAGGTATAAATATATATACATGTATATATGAATGTATGTACATGTTGAGTCAGATTTGTGAGCCCGAATGAAACCGAACCAAACCCCAACACTTGAGCCCAACCCAAAGTGGGTCAAGCCATGTTTGGCCGGCCACTTCATGGAGGAAAAGAGAAGGAGGGAAAAATGAGTTAGGGTTTCTTAGGGTTTGAACCAAGACACCATCATTGTTTTGAAAAGTGCACATCCCATCACCACCCAAAGCAGCCTATCTCCAACTTGATGAGACCCCTTCACCTCTTCCGCATGCCCTTCAAGTCCGGCCACGCCCCCTCACTCTCTTGCTCTCTTCTCATTTTATAAACCCCCTTCACTCCATTCTCTTCTACCATTTCCTACAAACTTCTACTTTCTTCCTATAACTCCAAACCCCATTCCAAACACTCTTAGGTACTGATTTGGGGAGAGAAGAAGAAAGAAAGCCAAGGAGAAGAAGAACTAGGAGCTCAAGCAAAGGAGAGGAAGCTAGGATCAAGAAGAATCAAGAAGGAGGTCTTTCTCAAGCAAGAACCAACTACCAACAAGGTGGGTGTTTCCAGTCTTTTGTTTGTTGATTCTTGGATGTTTGAAATGATGATTGATGACTGAAAAAGTGACATGCATGCTATATGAATGAACTTAGTCCACTTTTTGTGTAAAGTAGTCTAAACCAAAAAAATGCTGTTAAAGGACTGAAGTTTGGGTGTTAGTCCGTAGCTCATTGCATGAACTACACTTGGTATTTTTTATCTGAGATTTTTAGAGGATGATCCTATAGGTGTCTTACACCTTCAGTAAATTTTATGGATTTTTATGACTTTTCCTGCTATTTAAATAAAATATGAACTTACATGTTGGTCAGAATAGAAAGAAGCAGTTTTGATAGTTACTGTTGTGGAAAGAATGACTTGGATCTCACAGCATGTTTATGGGATTGATCTTAAATTTCAGTATGTTGTTTTTAGATGTATCTAAGATCTACATTTCAAATTTTATGAGATTTGGACCACTGTAGCTATGTCAATTAAATCATGCAAAACGAACTAGATATTTTAGTGTGCAGAACTACTGTTGATTCTGCCCTGTTTTTGGATGATAATCAAATAGGCATATTTGGAGATTTACTTGATGGAATCCCTTGATTTTTGAGTATGTTGTAACATCATATGTCAGAAACTAGATTCTAAAATTTCATGATGATCCGACACCATATGATATTTTAATTAGATTTTACCCCATGACTGTGTCGACATGATGTTTCTGTTCTGAGATACTGTACACTTGTTGAAGATGGACCCATAAGAGTGTCTAGACGACCTTATCTGAAGATCCTTATAACTAGGGACTTGTAATAGACACTTAGAACTTTCTGGAATGGTAAATAAATTCGAATTTGGACAAGTATTCGATTTTATATGATTTTTGTAAGTAAGGACAGAAACACAGTGAATCGTGGAGCTCACTAGTTTGCACCAAGTTCATAGAAACAAGTTTGAACTTGTATCTTACTAGCTTAGAGTTGTTGTATGAGGTCAAGAAACATTTTATAAGTGTAAGGATGAGTTAGGACTTAGGTGATCTAAAGTTCTTACAAGGGAGTAGCTCACAGTGGTCGTAGACCCCAAATGGACGAACGTTGTTCATTGTTTTAAAGTGAAATCGTATAGGATGTTGGGGTATGGTTATAGACCACTTGGAGATGATATTCGTGCCCACCGTGTGGTTGTACTTGCTGTCTACCTTGAGTAGAAGTGTGGGGAGCGCCCGATCACGTTTCCTCAAGGAAACGCGACCGGGAGTGACTCCGTTTTGGCATAAATGCCAAGTGTGTGCTTGCTGTTTGGTAATTTAAATTGTCGTTTTAGGACCCTTAGAACCCCTTTTTGGGTGTTTTTGGAGTGTTCCTTGTTGGGATACATTGGGTAAGATGAGACCCTGAGATTGAGTCTTGTTGACCAATCTAGATGAGTAGAATGTCTCATCGAACGCGTTGGAGGAGATGACTCGTGCACCGACGTAATTGTTGTACATGGATGGATTCCATGGGTTGCGTTTGGAGCTACCACCTATCAAGAATCGTGGAGCGTTAAGTTTAGCAGAAAGCTATGTTGTTGTTCGGGCCGAGGTTGCAATCAAACTCCAAGCATCGATGTGTTGGCGGCAATCGTAAGGACGACTCGCCGTGGGTTCATGCCAAGTGTGGGCCGAACTTGAGGGCTAGTTGAGTCCTAGTGTGGGATGGGTTAAGATCCATTATCGATAAAGGTAACTAATTGAGGAGAGTCTACACATGAATTTGAACTAGTTGTTCATAGCAATGCACGTTGTTTATTGAGTTAGGGATTTAGAAATAGTGGATTTATCGCCTAACTCGGGGATGGATAATATGGGAAAATGGAAAAGAAATCAGAGGTTGACTAGAGTGTTGGTTTTAGAGTTTGGTCTATGAAGCAAATCCTGATTTCAACCTTATTCTTAATCTGGGAGTGGGGTAGCTTAATAATTTAGGTAGGATTAGATCGAGTCTGGGTTGAATGTAAGGACAGGCACTAGTGAGGGTGTTTGCCTGTCAGGGGGACGCATGGCGTCATCACCCCCGACCAAATCTTAGGTTCGTTTAATGCGGACAGGGACCCCGAGTTGCCCATAGATAGAGTCGGGAAGACTCTGTGGGGGATCCGTACCAACATTTGAGGAGGTTTGGAGCATTGACGTCGTCTCACTGCAAGTTCTGTTCTAGTGTAAGGACGAGTTTAGTGGAGTTGGGAAAACCTTATATCCGTCAGGTTCTTTGTCGATCAATGTGGACAAGCAGATTAGACGATGTCACGGAAAGCTAGACTCTATCGGGAGTTTCTCTAATCCCTCGGTAATGGAGCCCTTGTGCCCATATATCAGCGTTTGGTGAGGTCTGGGGAGACGTAGATGCAACAACATACTTTTGAATACAGTCGGGACGGCAGAAGCCGCGACTGAGATACTGGACATAGTGGATAAAACTAATAGATCTGGACACCACTATTGACAGCAGTGACTGGTTTCCACCAGGGGCCTGCAGCCTCACCATCACTGGAATTAGAAACATGAGAGAGCACAAGGTTGGGTTTTGCATAACGGGGGATCGAGCACCATTAAATTGAAGAACGTCGTTTGGTTGAGGGGGTGTAGTATGGGATGCATATCTTTCAACCAAGCGTGCATTAGCTTTAGGAGCATGAGTGCATTGTGTGCATTAGATTAGGTCATGGCATACACCGACACTTATTTGACATCACCCTTTTTCTTTGCATCAAACATTATTTTGTGGTTGTTGAGATTGGAATCGTTATACTACGGCGTAGAGATGATAGCCGGGTATAGCATTTCGTCAGTTGTAACCAACTGACGTACCCACAGTTATCAGTGCAGGACTGCCAAGTTGGGAGCGCAGGAGAGCAGAAGCAAGGGGGAAGCATCCAAGTGAAAGTTACTGTCCAAATTTTATTGTACATTTTTGTTGTAGCTAAATTTTTGTAAATGTTGTAAACATTGGACATTGTAATAACAACTTGATGTAATAAAAGTTTTTTATTTTCTGTGATTTTTGTTGTGTTGTGACTCATTTGAAGGAAGATCCTAGAAGAGTGTCACGAGTTCCTATGTTAGGAATTCAGGGCGCTACAATGCGAAGCCTTTTGCTCCCCGCAGAGCCTTGAAGAATGGGAGGGACTTCTCTCCAGACTTGGAGAGGAAGTGGCCGATGGCCGCTAGTCTTCCCTTGAGCCGTCGAACCTCCGTAATGTTTCTGGGAGGGGCCATGTCGATTATGGCTTGGATTTTTTCGGGAATTGCCTTTATGCCGCGCTAGCTGACGACGAACCGGAGAAATTTCCTCAAGGAGACGCTGAAGGCATACTTGGTGGGATTGAGCCTAATGTTGTGGGTTCGAAGGATGCTAAAGGCTTCCTCAAGGTTGGCAACATGGTCCTGCCCTCGTCGGCTCTTAACAAGCATGTCGTCGACGTATACCTCCATGTTACAACCGATCTGTTCTTCGAAAACTCCGTTGACAAGTCTCTAGTTAGTGGCTCCGGCATTCTTGAGCCTGAAGGGCATGATCCGGTAACAGTAGAGACCTTAGTCGGTAACGAAGGATGTTTTGGCGATGTCCGGAGGGAACATTCAGTTCTGGTTATAGCCTAAAAAAGCATCCATGAAGGTCAGGAGTTCGTGACCCGACGTTATGTCAATCAGAGCGTCGATGCTCGGAAAGGGAAAGGATCTTTGGGGCACGCCCTGTTGAGATCCATGAAGTCTATGCAGATCCTCCAGCTACCGCTGCCCTTCTTGACCATCACGACATTAGCCAGCCACTCGGGGTAGCTAACCTCTTGAATGAACCGGGCGGACAACAGCTTGTCCACCTCCATTTTTACTGCAAGTTGCCTTTCTGGGGCGAACTTGCGCCGCTTCTGATGGATCGGCTTGGATCCCAGGACGACGCTCAGCATATGCATGATTAGGTCTTTAGAGATCCCTGGCATGTTGGACAAGGTCCAAGCGAAGAGGTCAATATTGCGGTGGACACAATCAATTAGATCTGGCTTCAGGTCGGGAAAGGGTGCGACTCACACGGAACCACTTTGACTTGTCTTCTGCCTCAAATGAGACCTTCTCCAATTCTTCCGCAGGTTCTGACTAGGGCTGGTTTCTTTCAGGTGGAAGCTCGACTGCGTCAAGGGGAACACCCCGCCTCCAACTGCGATCATGTACCACGAACGTGCAGATTCCTGATTTCCTTTGACAACGCCGACCCCGAGGTCAGTGGGGAATTTCAACTTCAATTGGTAGGCCGAGGAGATGGCCTGGAATGAGCAAAGGCCGGGTCGACCGAGGATGGTGTTGTATGCCACCTTGACGTTGACCACCATGAAGTCCATTGATTCGGTCCGTATCACAGGGGTCGTGCCGACTATTACATACAGCATCACGATCCCTTCAATTTGCACTGGGATGCCCAAGAACCCGTGCAGGGTGTATCCGGCCGGCTTTAGCTTATCCTTGGGAAGCTTGAGGTTCTCAAATGCTTCCAAGAAGAGGATGCTGACTAAGCTTCCATTGTCCACAAGAATTTGGTAGACTACAAAGTTTTCCAGGACAAGGCTGATGATGAAGGCGTCCCAGTGTGAGAACCGGACTTCCTCCAGGTCTTCTCCGGAGAAGGAGACCGACCACTGCTGAATCTGAGGGGTGGGGTGGTCTCGAATGGAGTTAACCTCTCGGACAAAGGCCTTACGGGAAGTATTGGACTCCCCTCCGATGGGTCCACCATGGACACAGTGCAGGATGGCCTACCCCCCGATTTCCTCGGGCTCGGGGTCCCCCTCGGGTCGCCGGTTGATCATTTGAGGGAGAGGCGAAGGCCTCGGAATCCTCAGATCCCTCCGATCTCTTGGATTATCCCGGGTGAACTCCCTCAAGTACCCTCGCTAAATGAGGGCCTCGATCTCATCTTTGAGGGCCCAACAGTTATTTGTCTCGTGCTCATTGTCTTAATGAAAGTGGCAGTAGAATCTTTGATCCTGCTTCTTGTTGTTGCTCGGTCGGGGAGGGAGTCGGACAATCCCTTTATCCTCGATCTCCATCAGGATTGCCGACACATTCTGGGTCAGTGTTGTATACCGTTCAAAACAGGGAACCGGGGGAATCCTTTTCAGACTGGTCGCTTCTTTCGTGGCTTTCTTGACGGGCTCAGCATCGTCTGCCTTGCACTTTCCCTTGGTTGTAGCTTCTTTGGTGCCCTCAGGGTGTAAGGCCCCTTCTGCCCGAATGTACTTCTCGACCCTAATGAGTAGGTCGGGGAAGTCGATGGGTGGTTTCTTGGCCAAGGAGGCTTTGAGCTGGCCGTGGCGAACACTGTGTTAGAAATCTGCAGAGGCAACGCCCGCATCGAGAGAGGAAACGGACCTCGCCTCGGTGGTGAACCTCCGAACAAACTCGCAGTGACTCCCCTTCCTTCTGTTTGAGGTCCAGAAGGGATGCGCTCGTTTTTTCTTCCTTCCTGCTGGTGATGAAGTAGGCCAGAAAATTGGCTTCTAACTGGTCGAATGAGAAGACTGAACCAGGGAGCATCATCGAGAACCATTCCCGAGCCGGGCCACGCAGCGTGGTAGGAAAAGCACGGCAAAGGAGAGGATCCAATATGTTGTGAATCAGCACGAGGCTTTTGAACCCTTCCATGTGATCAGTGGGATCACCCTCGCCATTGTATGTCTCGAATTGCAAAGGCCTGAAATTTCTGGGGATTTCGGTTTCCAGGATTTGAGTGGAAAATGGAGGTCGGATCGGCCAATAACCATGGCCTGGTATCGGCCCGCCCTCGCCAAGATGTGCGAGGCAGTTTCTTCTTGTTCAAGCGAGCAGGTCGATCCGTGGGATTTTACGCCCCGGGCTTCTAGATGAGGGATGGAGTCGTTGCGTGCCTCGGATTGCCTGGAGGACCTCGTCCCTAAAATTCTGAAACTCCGCCCTCGTGAATGGGGCTTGCCCCACTGGGTCACGCAATGGTTGAGGTCCTCGGGGCGAGTGGCTGTGTCCCGGCTCTCATTCTAGTGTCGGCTGTCTGCCATGGTTCGGGACCGAGTTGGAAGCGACCTCTCCCCTGGTTCGACTGGCCTGCCAATTTTGGATGAAGTGTTGCAAGTCAGTTGCGACTAAGTGAGAAGTGCCTGGTCCGACTACGTCATTGATTCGTGGTTGATTAGAGAACTGGGCATCCATGCAGCAGTAATGGGGAGGAGGATCAGAGCGACATCCGAAGGTGACGGCCCTCCTTGCTTTGGGAGCCATGAAAGGGCTCGGACTTGAGATGACGTCCCTGGCTGGGATCGGACTGGCGTCAGACCCTAAGAGGTTCCCACAGACGGTGCCAACCTGATGCTGTTTGTTTTTGGGGTGTAGGGAAAACAGGTGTGAGTTCTTGTAATTTGTGAAATGGAAGATGCGGTACTAGCGCTGATCCCACCCTCAGCTATAGGACCGGCTCGGGAGTAGCAGGAGAGAGGTAGAGGCAGGGGGCTCGGCTCGGATCTAGCAGCTTGGCTCGATCTAGTAGCCCAGCTCAGATCTTCGAGGCTCGGCTCGGACTCTTGTACCTGCACACTGCGTAGAAACATCGGGAGAAGTTCCGACAACAGGTCCTCCGACTTTCTAGTCAGTCACTGAGAAAGCAACAGTAGCTAAGGTTCAGGTGGGGAGAGATTTATTACCTTTTAAAGTGAGGAGAGGGGCTGGTATTTATAGACAGGGGTAAACGGGTCTGAGATCCTAACGGGACAGGTTAGACCCGTTTGCCCATGGACCTGAACTGGTTGAAGCCCGTTGGGTTGGTTGGACCTGATGATCGTGGGAAAGTGGGATATGAGGAGATCTGAGGGCCCTGATTGCACCACGCCCTCAATTCCATATCACTTATCAAGTGGAAGAATGCAGGAGTTGATTATGCCTCATGGGTAGATATGGATGACCTCCGCAGCAAATTTCTGAGCTTCGACCTTGGGACAAGCTCGACATGTAAGGGGAGGAGTTGTTAGGGATGCCGGAGTGACGCCGGTGAGTATTGCAGTGATCAGATTGTCAGAGCATTCCTGAGTTGTTGGAATAGTTGCTGTGAAGAGTTGAAGTATCTATTTTTAGTGTTTGTATCTGTTTTTACATATGATGCGCACTTTTCTTTTGAATAAGTTGTTGGTGGGTTGACCAGTATGCACGTTGCACATGCTTTAGTGTATTTGTCCTGTAGCTTAACCGCCAATGCCTTTCCTTATAAATACTGAGTAGTAATATGCATTGGATTTTATTAATAAAAATCAAGACAGTTCTTCCCCAATCTCAATCTCTTCAATGCTAATTTCTCAAGTTCGCCAATGATGCCATGGTCGAGATCTTCTAGGAATCCAATTCCTGACAGAATTAAAATATAAAAAAAATAATCGAGGTGGTAATCGAAAAGGAGGATAGGAAGAGACGTGAATTTAAGGTTTTGTGTTTTTTTGGTAGGATAAACCGGCAGAGTAGGATAGTTGATTGAATGATTGGATTTGGTTTTGGTGTTTTGTGAAGCCCAGGTCGGGTTCGAGTTAGGCTTGTACGAACCCAAACCCGGCTCGAAATTTAATTTGGGCTCATTTTTAGCCCGAGTCCCAAAATTTTGAAAATTTTTAGGCGCATATGCTACTAAAAATAGGTCTGGCTCAGGTCAGATTTGGGTCAATTGCCTTCATAGTTCATAATCGAGTCAACATGGAAAAGTATAAATCAAGCAACTAGAGTAAAACATATGCACTGAAAATAAAACAAAGTACCTATTATAAATACTTAAATTCCACAAAACTAATGAGGAAACAATAAAATATAACAAAGTAGCACAGTTTTTAACAATAAACAATAAGAGATTGTAGTAAATAGCAAGAGATTGTCCAGTAGCTGCATGTCGTGTCCTCGCAATAAGAGTCTGCTGTCAAAGGATAACAATATATGTAAAGGGTTTAAATCTATAGAATTACTTGAATAAATAAGATTGTACCATGCATCCTCTTTCTCTTCATCAACTATCACTAAACCTAAAGCGGCATTATGGATTTGTAACTTTGAGGCCACATCTTGTTGTACAATATAATAATAAGACAAAGGATAAGAAACCAGGATTATACAAAAAAAATTGTAAGGGGGCAAAGTAAGTTAGTTAGTACCTTTAATAGAGTTCTTTAACCAATCTTGGCCACATATGAGGGCCTCAACCGTTCTTGGGTGCAAAGAACTACAATACTGGTCCTACACTCTTCCACCAATGCTGAATGTGGATTCTGAGGCTACAGTAGATAAAGGAATTGTAAGGACATCACGAGCAATCAATGAGAGAATATGATACCTTGTAGCATTAGACTTCTACCAAACTAGCACATCGAATGTATCTTCTTCCAAGGGATAAATTGCTTCTCACAGTTAATCTTTGCTTGTTTGCACATATCTTTTGAACAACTGCTCTCTCCCATGTGAACCTATTACGTATTTGACACTATCCCTTACATTTTGCACAACGTCACCCAAAGCCTTAAGACCATCTTGGACAATTTAATGAAGTATATGTGCCGAACAATGAACATGAAATAAATCACCCCCTAGTAAAAGATTGCGAGAAAGATCATCTTTTGACAACTCAACAATTAAGTGCAATTATCAATAGTTACTGACATTATCTTCCAATCAATGTTCCAATCTAGCCAGTATTTGTAAAGAGATGAGTAAAGATTTTCAGCTGTGTGGAAAAGGTTCCATTTGAAAATTAATTACCCGCTTTTGTAAAACCGAATCATCATCAATAAAATGAACGGTCAAGCATTAATATCCGAATATTTTATTTAATGTCCACATAGCAGTAGTGACCAACACGACTAGAAACGTTATCAAAAAGTCATGAATTTTTTTTTCTTTTGTTTCTCATATACCCCAATACAATTAGTTTTAATAGTGTTTCTTAAGACCATATTGAACTCCGACTGTAAATTTCTTATAAACCTCTTGAAACCCCAGTGTTCAAAAATGAAAAAATGATACTCATGAATCATAATCATTTAAGCAAGTTGCTCCCTACTACGTGCTTGACTAAACTCAAAATTTATTATTGAACCCCCCCCCCCCCCCCCCCCCCCCCTGAAAAAAAAAAGTTTACATTTTTGTACAAGAGTTGTTGTATAATGTCTTTAAACTTTTTCTTAAGATAATTATTCAAGTGCCTCTTCAAGTGGCTAGTACCACTTGTACTAGCTATAGTAGATTTTTTCTCACAACAAGGGCATATTGCTACCTCAACACCATTGGTATGGGTAAAAATAGAACCAAATCGAGACAGTTCAAAACGGGCATGAATCTTAAAGCTCTCAGGAGTAAAACGATAATTTTACAAGAAACGGGTCCATAAATTGAAATTGAGCATGTCTTAAGCCCAATAACCCAAAATGGAGCTATCTTACTGGGTTGTCATAACAGCTCAATATAAATGAGTCCAGATTATTTAAATATGATTTAAATTCATAATTATCCGTAAGAGACGGTTTAAAAACCATATATCTTATCATGAGAAGAGTTTTAACTCATTCTCTCTAACCACTCTTATCTCTTCATGAAGAAGAGATAATCAATTTAATCAAAAAATACCGAGAAGTAGAAATAAATCATTATCTTGAAAGTGACCCCGAAGGTGACTATAAATACCCCCTACCTCCACTAGAACAAGGTAATCAGTGTTTTTTCAACAATAGCTCTCTCATATTTTTCTTGAGTCCTGACTTGGGCATCGGAGGGTCTGTCGCAACTCCGATGTTTCAGACTTTTGCAGGTTAATCAGAGCGATCGTCACCATCCAGATTAGATTCAATGGAGCAAATGAGTCAGATTCAAAAGTCAACATCAATTGAAAGTAGTCAACATCGGTGAAAGTAAAAAAGATCAGCTTTTTAGTGTTTTTAAAAGAACTCATGTCATCTGTTTGCTCCCACACAGAAATTAGCAGTAACAACCATCATCTTTGTCTTCAGACATCTCTCGCCAAGCTTTTGACTTCAATTTCCGTTCTGTTTTTTCCTTTTCAGTACCTGACACATTTTGAGGATTTTCAGATGTTACCACATCAAGAACAGTAGCTTCCATGGTATCTTTATCCTCCCCCACATCTTTATTAGCCATTTCAACTTCAAACATATTCTGCATGTTTTTTATTGAGATAAAGGAAAAACTCAAAGTACTACATTATAAAAGGAATGATCATATTAGCATTCATGTATATGACATAATATTGTTTCCATATAAAAACCACCATAAGGAACATTTTTCAATAATTATTTGGCAGGTTTTTGGAAGAAACCAACTGTGTAAGGATGTGCACCACTCTATGCAAGATGTCATCTCAATAGTTCGTCCATGGCTCAATTGGGATGCCTGTCAATATGGTTCCAAGTAATATATCTAAACAATTATAACCAGTGTAGGAATTGTGCAAATTGCATATAGCCAACTCACTTAAATAGTTAAACTAACCTCAACCTCAACAGTTAAACTAACCAACTCCCTTAATCTGGTATATCTCAATTGCATATAACCAACCTGTTCCCCTAATTGGGGATACACCGCTTCTAAGGCGATGCTTATGAAGTAAGTGATTTATACATGGTATTCTGTTTATGGTTAGTGTAACGCCCCGTATCCCGATTCCTTGAAATACGTTGCTAATGTCGCAGGATCCACTTTGATTGTAATACACAAGTACAAAATTTGAAGGGAATAAAAATTCTTTTAGTTATTGCGGGTTCACTACAACAAATTTCATTTAGATAAATAAATTACATTTCTAAATTTGTAGACTCGAGCTCAGGCTCCGCAAAACCTGCAAAACTGGTCAACTGTGGGTTCGTCAGCTCATGAACGAAGCTGACGATAACTGCATAAAAGGCAGAACTATTGCTCTATCTATTATTTTAGTACTTATGATTTAGATCAATCTTCATTGATTAATTTCACAATTAATAATGCATCTCATCAATATTTTATAAATCTCTACTTTACATTTATATCTTTACGAATTTATCTTTTGCATATCTTTATAACAATTTGTGTACAACCCCAATTAATAAATGTATGCTAATAAAATATATCCATATTAAACATATCAACACATCATTATGAGAAGTTCAACCATAGGACAATCAATAGTTACCTATCCCTTATGTTAAGTGTCACCCATAGGACAGTCGATAGTTACCTGTCCCTTATATTAAATGTCACCCATAGGACAGTCGATAGTTACCTGTCCCTAATATTAAATGTCACTCATGGACAGTTGATAGTTACATGTCCCTTACATTAAATGTCACTCATAGGACAGTTGATAGTTACATGTCCCTTATATTAAGTATTACACATATGGTACATGCCTCTCATGTTAAGTATTAGACATAGGGCAGTCGATAGTTACCTACCTCTCATGTTAAGTATTAGACATTAGGCAGACAATAGTTACATGTCTCTCATGTTAAGTATTACACATAGGGCAGTCGATAGTTACCTGCCTCTCATGTTAAGTATTACACATAGGGAAACCGATAATTACATGCCTCTCATGTCAAGTATTGCACATAGGATAGCCGATAGTTACCTGCCTCTCATGTTAAGTATTACACATAGGGTAGCCGATAGTTACCTGTCTCTCATGTCAAGTATCATACATAGGATAGCCGATAGTTACCTATCCTTATGTCAAGTATCATACATAGGATAGCCGATAGTAACCTATCCTCATGTCAAGTATCATACATAGGATAGCTGATAGTTACCTATCCTCATGTCAAGTAACCATAGTTTGCTAGCAAGCATATATATTCAAATCATTCAATTACTCAAATCTATTTTTGGACAGAAAACATCAGTCTTGTGAAAACTCTATAAGTTCCAACATTTATCGAAAATTAGATTTCTTAGATTCATATAAAACCTGAATGATTCTACTACAATATTGTTAAATTTAACCTTAATTGCTCAGTCTAATTCTACAAACAAACCGAACTAGTTAAGTGTTCAGATTTTGGAACTGTTAAAGTTACTACAAAGTTACTGCAATTGTTCATTTTTTGTAAAAAAGCTTAATAAATCACACACTTCACATAAATTAGTATTCTTTAGCTCAAATTAAAGGCATACATGTCTACTATAACTTTGTAGTTATAAGTTTCTCCAAAATATTGTTTGTATATACCTGAATTCTTCGAAATCTACAGTAGGGTTGAATTGTTATACAGACTCAGAAACTGCTGAAATACTGTCACGTGTTCATTCTAGTAAAATTCATTATAAATTCCATACTTTATAAAACTTAGTGTTCTTTAGCTCAAATTAAAGCTACACAAGTCTACTATAACTTTTTAGTTATAAGTTTCTCCAAAATATTATGTCTATATACCTGAATTCTTCATATTCTACTGTATGGTCATACTGCAACTGTACATAAAATTTCCAGACTAGTAGTCACTTTCGGATTTGTTTAAAATACTAAATGACATCTAAATATCATGAAATTTGCAGAGTTGTTATAGACTCATATTAGATTCAGCGATAAAAATTTTATCTTCAAATTCCTTGAAGTTAAGGAGAAATAAATTTCGTAGATGTGCTCTAAATTTGGAACAACAACTATAAATTAACCTTTTATTTCATCAATTCCTAATTTATTTCATTATCACAATTCTAAAAAATTCATTGACACAACTTATACTGAAATCAATCAATCTAAAATGAATACTAATTAATAAGTAGAGAAGTAGTTACCCATCTTGAATGAGAAGAAAAGAGTGTTCTAGCACAAGAAAATTTGATCACCAATGCTCTTCTTCTTCCTAGCTCCAAGCTCTTCTCCAAGGTTTCAATCTTGATCAAAAGCTCCTCTTCTTGCTTCCTTGTTCTCCCCAAAAACAGAAAGCAAATGAAATGGGGTGAGTTTAAGAGTGGTAATTGAGTTAAGGGGTTGGCATCTTAAGCCTTCATATATGGCCGGTCAAGCATTTGGGTGGTGAAGGGTTATTGCTCTTTCACATTCCAAAAACAATTCATAAATTCTTCATGTTCCAAAAACAAATATTAAACCCCTTCATATGCCATTCTTTAGGGTCTGTTTGGTTCAAAGAAGGGGAGAGGAGGAGAGGGATTTTAATGGAGGGGAGGGGAGGAAAAGGGAGGGGAAGGATTTAATGAAGACTCTGTTTGGTTCAAAGGAGGGGAAGGGAAGAAAAATAATTATCTTCTTGTTTGGTTCACAAGGGAAGGGAATAGATTTTATAATAAAATTACTTTTATACCCTTTGGAATATACGTCTAGACTGAGAAAGGTACATGACTGCAGTTTTAAGTTTAATTCTTCAAAATGACAATGAATCTAAACCACCTCAAGGTTTCCACAGTTGTATATGGAGCTCTCCATGAATCTAAACCACATAATAAGCACTAATTACCTGCTCCATATATCCTTGCAGCTAAATCTGTAGTTTCAAATTAATGGGTTCTGATCACTTTGATTTGCAGGATTATTACAAGGCAGGTTTCGATGAATTTGACCGTGAAAGGTAACTAATGGCTCCTTCCTCATACTGAAAGACTGCATAATAGTAGATTATCTTAAAAACTCACATAAATCTTTATATAGTTATCAATATTTAGTTGCTAAATTAGTGAAGTGATATCGTTGATCCAAACAGGGACTATAACAAAGTACAATTACAACAACGACGATGAAAACATGAGCCACTATGGTCAAGTCAATCCCCCAGCTTACAACATGTCGAATATCCCTACTGACATCACTCTATTTCTGAGCTATGGAGGTGCGGATGAACTTTCTGATGTTAATGATGTGCAACACCTACTGAACGTCCTTAGCTCCCATGAAAGTGACAAGCTGGTAACTCAGTTCCAGCAAAATTATGCGCATGCTGACTTTGTTATGGCTATAAACGCTAAGCAGATTGTTTATGATCCTCTAATGGCCTTCTTTAAACATTAATAAAATAAATTTAAAAGGGCAATTTAGTCCAGTCATATTTAAAAACTAGACCTAATTTCTCTCCCCTCCAAATCCCCCAATATTGGAGGGGAGCCAAAAGTGGCTCATGAGGGATTCTGCACCCCTCCATTCCCTTCCCCTCCCCTTCTAAAAAATTGAACCAAACAAGAAATATTTAAAAAAACCCTGCCCTTCCCTCCCCTCCCCTCCATTCCCCTCCAACCAAACACACCCATAGTATGTATTTGTAGTAGTGTACAAGTGTAAAGTGTACACTTGTTAATGTGACAAAAATTGTGTTCATGAACAAGTTTTGTTTATGTTTCATGTTCAAATTGTGTACCTATGAAGAAATGTGGTTGGCTAGGGTTCAAATGAGTTCAAGTCTAGTTTGGTCCAACCATACAATCCCAAATGTGTCACAAATTATTGTACTAGTGGTAAAATGGTCATTAGGCAAAGTCGGGGTTTTACAGTTAGCTCCAATCTCATAGCTAGTCACTGTAAAAAGAAACACCTTCAATATGGGCTATAAAAAAATAAGATCCCCAAGCGGAAAATCATGTCCAAAAAATCCTACCATATGTGCAACAAAGAAAAGGAAAATTGCTCCATAGCTTAAATTATAAATATTAAAATTTTTTGTATGAAAGAAAATTAAGAAACAGTAGTACCTTTAGATCTCGATCTTCTTCTCAGAACAGGATTGTGAAATCCCCTCTTCAGATTACAGAGAGATGAGATTGAATTGGGAGCAAGGGTTAGACTTAGGGTTGAGATTTAAGACTAGAGATAGATAAAGAGGGAGATCTTTTTGTTGTTTGTTAACCTAAGTCATATATTGATGATGGAAAAGAATACGAAAAATCTACATATAAATAGGCAAAAGAGAAAGAAGCAATCAAAAATTGAATTTGGGGTTGGGAAGAGAAAGGGGCATCAGCAATGAAGAAGAATGGAAGATGAGCGCTGGTCGCGCCGCCATGAAAGAGATAGGGAGAGAGAATAGTTGCATTTTGAAGAATTTGGGGTAAAGAGACGGTTTGGAGTTTTTGCTTTTGAAGACGAAGAGGCAGTGCAGCAGCGCTCAGGAAAGTGGAAATAGGGAAAGAGATCGAAAAGATGAAGGGGCAACGCTCGGGAATATCTTCATATATTTTTAAATCGGGTCGGGTTTGGGTTTGACCTATACACACTTGAACCCTACCCAAAAATTAATTGGAGCTTAATTGTTGAGCCCGGATTCAAATATATTGAAAAAAAGGCTCGAGTCTTATTAAAAATGAGTCGGACTTGATCGAGCTAGAGTCGGACTCTAGTTTATTCCTTTGACAGTTTACCATACTAAAGTTTTTTTTTCTTTCCCTTTTTTTTGCAATTAATCATACTGAAGTTGGGTTAACTAAAATTAGTTAGCTGAAATTTACCCTAAAATTTATGTCCATTGAGTGCATCTTTAATATCATCTCTAATATTATGATAAAGAAATTAGGGTTGTCATTTGTAGATAAATAAATCTGTCAATTGTCAGCGTATAGCTAATATAGAGGATGTCGCACATTCAAAACTAGACTACGTTGAAATTTTTATTTTATTTTTTAAAAATATTTATTAAATGAGCATCACACATACAAATTACTAATAGTTATTGCTAGTTAGTTGTCTACTTATGTTGCCACATGTTAGCGGTCTGAAATCCCCCCTAGACTTTTATTTCTTTCTTTCTTTCATTACAACTAGGGGAATATTTTACTTAGACCTAGTTTTTAATTTTTTTTTGTTTCCACTTTAAAAGAAAATTAATAATCATTCTCCATATACATACTAGTTTTCATATAATTTTTAAACTATTATATTTCCCTCAAAATTAAACTATTATAATTTTTTATACCCATACTACACATTATAGTTATCAATATTTTTTTTGTTTCGACTTTTTTTTAAAAAAATTAATAATCATTCTCCATATACATACTAGTTTTCATATAATTTTTAAACTATTATATTTCTCTCAAAATTAAAATATCATTATCAACCTTTTTTATACCCATACTATACATTATAGTTATCAATATTTTTTCTTTAGTATCTAAACTACTCTTCTTTTTTTCATTGTGATTATTGTATTAAGTTAAAATTTTGTCATATTCTGTTAGATTTTATTTTCTTTTTCTACATTTATTTTATACTAGTAAAAATCACACGTGAAATTCATGTACTAAAAAGTAAATAAGAACAAATAATTATAATATAAATAATAAAATACATTGATATAAGATTGTCAATGCATAATTATTCGAAGTATTTTATATATATAAGTTATATGAAAACTAGTATGTAATATTGTCAATTCATAATTTCTTTTTTACCTATATATCTCAGTTTTTAAAGAACTTTAGTGACAGTGCACATATAATATATCAACACGAGCGTTTATAACCGACAAAAAATAGTAGAAAAAACCAACTCTACACACAGCCCTGGGAGCTTAGAATATGATTAAAATAAAGACAATTTAAAATTTTTGTTTTGCCTTGAACAATGTGTAATTTTTTAAGGGTACTCTGCAGAAAACAACCTTGATTTATACGGCCAAAAGAGTAAACCTCCATGATCTATGAGTCAACACAAAAAACACCATGTACTCATTTTTGCAGTCATCCTTTCCAAAAAACCCTAATTTAGATTGTGAAATGACCAAAATGCCTACACACACACACACGCACGCACACAAAATTTTTAAAAAACTCCAAATTTGGCTTTGGATTTGGAGATGGAGACAGGATCCAGAGTGGAGATCGGAGTTGGAGATGGAGTTGGAGATGGGCAGAGGTGGTTGTCGGGGATGGGAATTTGAATTTGGGTTTGGGGTTGAGTGGAGGAGGTGGAGGTGGAGGTGATGGTCGGGGATGGGGATTTGGATTTAGGTTTGGAGTTGTTGTTGGGTTTGGATTTGAGTGGAGGTGGTGGTCGGGGATGGGGGGCTGAGTGGAGGTGGAAGTGGAGGTGGTGGTCGGGGTTTAGTGAAGGTGGAAATGGAGATGATGGATGTTTTTATTTTATTTTAGTGCATATATATATATATAATAAAACACAAAGAAAGCTATCAAGTGGCTTTCCTTCAATCCCCTCAAAATCAAAGGCCTAAATCTAACCTCACAACACATTTTTTCTCCCAAAATTTCAAACCCCAAAACTCAAATTAAAATATTAAAAACAAAACTCATTTATTTATTTAATTATTTTTCTCTCTCTCTATCTCTCTCTATCATTCTCTCTCTATTTACTCAGAAATTTAGTTTTTCAGATTTCAGGTTTGTAAATTTTTAAATTTTTTAAGTTTTTTTTTTAAAATTTCATGTTACATTGAAAATAGCAAATATCTCTTCAATAGTTAAATTTTATCATTTTTCACCCTCAAAGTTCTAAGAAATTGAATTTTATACCCTCATTTATAATTATTTTTCAACATATATTAATGGAAACGTGGACTTTTATTTACAACTAATTATTGTGATACTATTCAAACTTGAGCTACATAATTGTTGTTTTAATGTTTACAAGGCTTTTCATATGCTGTATCGTTCCGAAGATGTGCCGTAGGCACGTGCCTACGGGCAAATCTAGTATATATATATATATATATATATATATATATATATATATATATATATATATATATATATATATATACACACATACACACACACACACACACAAAGTTTTTAAAAAACTCCAAATTTGGCTTTGGAGTTGGAGATGGAGTCAGGATCCAGAGTGGAGATCGGAGTTGGAGATGGAGTTGGAGATGGGCAGAGGTGGTTGTCAGGGATGGGGATTTAAATTTGGGTTTGGGGTTGAGTGGAGGAGGTGGAGGTGGAGGTGATGGTCGGGGATGGGGATTTGGATTTAGGCTTGGAGTTGTTGTTGGGTTTGGATTTGAGTGGAGGTGGTGGTCGGGGATGGGGGGCTGAGTGGCGGTGGAGGTGGAGGTGGTGGTCAAGGTTTAGTGAAGGTGGAAATGGAGATGATGGATGTTTTTTTTAGTGTGTGTGGGGGGGATGGGGGGCTGAGTGGCGGTGGAGGTGGAGGTGGTGGTCGGGGTTTAGTGAAGGTGGAAATGGAGATGATGGATGTTTTTTTTTAGTGTGTGTGTGTGTGTGTGTGTGTGTGTGTGTGTGTGTGTGTGTGTGTGTGTGTAGGGATCTTTTTGTAACACCCCGTAAAATTGAGTTATGACTATTTTGTCCATGCACGTGCATTTTGTACCACTGCGTATAATGTCTTATGTAATACCCTGAATGTTTTTAGATGTTAGTTTGTGGAATATAAATATTTGAGAATTACCATATGCATATTTAATATACTATTTGTGAACTTGAAGACTTAAGAGCAATTGAATTGGTGACTAGGGACTTCTAGAATATCAGTATCATGAAAAATGGCCTTAATGAAATTATCCCTTATCATGCATTGATCTTGCTGATTAGTGACATAGAGGAGGTAGTTAAAAAATGTAGGAAGAAGTTTAAGGGAGGTGGTCAAATAATGTAGGAATAGGTGGTTAAATGATGTAGAAAGATGTAATTAAATAACGAATGAAAGAAGACAATGATAGCTGGTATATAAAAGCCAAGAATGCCTCCCCTCATTCTCAACTAATATG
>CM030364.1:215666559-215743764 GCA_017893485.1 Hemerocallis citrina | reverse complement strand
GACGTCTTGCTAAGTGTTAGCAACTTTTGCTTGGAAATTTTGTTAAGCGCTTCCAGGGTTCATCGTTGATATGTTTCCCGTTCTTCAGATTGTCGAGTCGAGCCCAGCAGCTGAGGCCTCTCGTCTCCAAGCTGACATAAGAGCGACGAAGTTGGCCCATTCTCGGAGTCGAGAGTGCTTTCTTAAGAGCAAGTTGGACTTGGAACGTCTCAAGATTAAGCTGTCAAAGCGTCTCTCCGAGATGAAACAACTAAAGAAGGCGCTGTCTGATGCTACAACGGAGAGAGGTGAATTGCTGGCTGAGATTCAACACTTGCAGATAGTAGAAGAAGAGCTTTTGGCGGAGGAAGAAGAATTAACGGCGGCGGTGGACAAGTTGATGGCCGAGCGCGACGAGTTGACAGCGGAGGTCGACGGGTTGAAGAGGGTTACGGTCGACAAGAGTATCGAAGTTACTCATCTCCGTCGAATTATAGCCGATAGCTCTGACACCGCAGGCTCCGCTCAGCTTCCTCGCTTTAAAATATCCGTGAAGGACGACTCTCTAAAGGATCGAATTGTCGAGCTCGAGGAGGAAGCTACTCGACTCAAACCCCAACCTGAACGGATTAATGTCAGAAGTACGTCGTGTTCTCGTGAAGAGAGCGAGAGGGGAATCTCGTTTTACGAGCTTGCGACTCGCTCGCCTGCTGCTAGACAGAGCCCGGTCGACGCTCAAAGTGGTGTGGCGGCCTCGTCGAGCGGAGCATCCGCTGGGGCCACCATCAGGAGTAGTGCTGAAGAGGCGTCTCAGTTTGCTGGTCTGGAGACGAGCTCCGAGGTTAGGCGCCGCTGTCCCCGGGTGTCTTTAAACCGAAACGTCCCTATCCCGAAGAAGCGTTGAACGAGTTGTTGTAATTATGGCTTTTTCGAGTCTTGTAACTCATCGTAGAGAACTGAGTAGCTGATCTTGTAATCGAACCTTAATCTTTATGGAAGTGAAAGGTTTGTTTATTTTTTTGCGCTTGTGTTTGCGTGTTTTGTTAATCCTCTATGGTTGTAAGAGTGTTTCTGAAGGACGGATCATTTCTAGCTCACTTAAGAGCGAGGAGTAGAAGTGGGGTCTGGCTAAACTTTGAACCTCGAGGGACGTGACTTTATCTGAGGTGTCCATCTGAAGATCTTGCACGGATCTCGATGTAAAAGACGGTGTGGATCACGAGAAAATGCTATCTTGTCGTTTTGTGGTCGTGGTCCAATCTGTGCCGCCTGATCGAGATCTAGCGCGCGCATATTGGAGGGAAAGTTGTTTTTCTCCAATACGCAGCTCGGATTGCCAGTCGCTTGGATTTGGATTCCGAGGGACGTGGCATGATTTAAACCGTCCACCTGAAGATCTTGCACGAATCTCGATGTAAAAGCCAGTGTGGATCACGAGAAAACACTATCTTGTCGTTTTGTGGTCGTGATCCAATCTGTACCGTCTGATCGAGATCTTGCACGAATTTTGGGGAGAGTTGTTTTTTTTCCAATACGTAGCTCGGAATGGAAGTCACTCGGAAATGTATGCCTGAATATCTTCATCAGTTATCCAGCCAAGTGAAGCAATGGGGCATTCATTCAAGCACTCCAAGTATTCTTCTCCCATGTCTAGTATAGTTGTAGAAATTTCGTCAGTTATCCAGCCCAGTGGTATGGATTCTGAATGCGTCGTTTGAGTAAATTTCAACGGTTGTGAGAGCAGTTCCGAATGGCGAACCACTTCTAGCCCGCTTAAGAGCGAGCTAGCGAGGCAGAATCGAGCCAAGTTTTGGATTTCGAACACGTCGTTCGAGTAAATTTCAACGGTTGTGGGAGCAGTTCCGAATGGCGAACCACTTCTAGCCTGCTTAAGAGTGAGCTTGCGAAGCGGAATCGAGCTAAGTTTTGGACTCCAAACACGTCGTTCGAGTAAAAGCAATTAAAAGTTTTAAACAATCACAAGAGAATCATCAGGGGAAATGAGTTCTTTATTGATAACTGCTAATCGGCTGCTTCTAAGTTGCAAGCCGTTATTACAATGAGAAAATAAAGAAGCAAGTACAAATAAAAAGAAAGGAAGGGCTCGACACTTGAATGTACTCGGAGAGGTGTTCAAACACCCTCTTGGTACTTCAGTAAGTGGTCGACGTTCCAAGTTCTTGGTATCTCTCTGCCTTCAAGGTCTTCAAGACGATATGCTCCTAGCCGGACTACCTTGGAAACCTTGTACGGTCCTTCCCAATTCGGAGCTAGCTTACTCTTCTGGCTGGGGAACGAGATAGCTAGCTTTCTGAGGACTAAGTCCCCCTCCTTGAGATCTGTGGAACAGACTTTTTTGTTGTAGGCCTGCTCGATTCTTCTCCGATAATTTTGCTGGCGAATTGAAGCTCTTTCACGTAGCTCATCAATCAGGTCCAAATTCGCCCGGAGCCCTCTGGCGTTCTGCTCTTCATCATAGGCAATAAGACGAGGGGATGGCAAACCAACTTCTAATGGGATTTCGGCCTCGGACCCATAGGTGAGGTTGAAGGGTGACTCTCCTGTGGGGGTTCGTTTCGTAGTAAGGTAGTTCCATAATACGTTAGGAAGTTGTTCTGCCCATAAGCCTTTGGACGACTTATCCAGTCTCTTCTTGATGCCGGAGAGGATCTACCTGTTGGCATTCTCCACTTGGCCATTGGACCGAGGATGGAAGACGGAGGAGAAGCATTGCTGAATGTCGAGGTCTTCACATAAAGATCGGAACAATGCCCCTGTAAACTGTGTTTCATTATCTGTTATCAGGACCCGAGGTACACCGAACCTACAGATTACATTTCTTCAGAAGAACTGCAGCACTTTGCTCTTGGTAATAGTGGCCAGTGGCTCGGCCTCGATCTACTTAGAGAAGTAGTCGATTGCTACAACAAGGAACTTGAGCTGGTCGAGAGCTGGTGGGAATGGACCTAGCAAGTCCATCCTCCACATTGCGAAGGGAATTGGACTCGAGAGAGATGTAAGTTGTGCTTGGGGTAATCGGCGGATGTTGAAGAACTGCTGACAAGGGCTGCATTGCCGGACGTGTTGCTCGGCATCTCGAAGTAGAGTAGGCCAGAAGTACCTGTAGTTCAAAACTTTCCTAGCGAGGGACCTTGATCCCGAGTGGGCTCCGTCTATGCCTTCATGGAGCTCTTGCAGGGCATACAAGGCTTCTTCCGGAGAGAGGCATCTCAAGTAGGGTCTACCATCTTCTTGGGTATAGGAGCGTTTGTACAAGACTCCTTCAACAAGGGTGTACCGCTCCGCTCTTGTTCGGATTCGACGGGCTTCATTTGGATTTTGGGGAAGGATCCCATCCCTGAGGAATTCTATCAAAGGCTTCATTCAGCTGTCCCGGAGTTGGACGGGCAGCGACTCCATCGAGTCAGGGGCTTCTTCTTCTTCTATGCTTGGACTTAGGAGCACTTCGATTAAGACGGTCTGTTCGAGACCTTGGAGGGAGGAGGCCAATTTTGAGAGGGCATCTGCTTGGGAGTTTTCTTCTCTAGGGATCCGTTGGATTTGTGCCTCTTCGAACGAAGTCATGAGACTTTGGACCTTGGCTAGGTACTTAACCATTCGGTCGTCTCGTGCCTCGTAGTCTCCTAAGACTTGATTAACCACCAGCTGCGAATCACTAAATATCCGAACGCGTTGCGCCCCTGCCTTGCGAGCCATACCCAGGCCTGCTATTAGGGCTTCATACTTAGCCTCGTTGTTGGAAGCTTTAAAGTTGATGCAGAGGGAGTGTTGGAGAACAAGTCGTCTGGGCTTGCCAGAATGACTCCTGCTCCGCTTCCTTCGGCGCAAGAAGACCCGTCTACATATATTGTCCACATGGGTGGCCCATTTGCGGCTTGACTCACTTCCGGGATGGTGCTTTCTACTATAAATTCAGCTAAGGCTTGAGCCTTGATTGCAGTCCGAGGCTGATAGGATATGTCATGTTGACTAAGCTCGATCGACCACTTCAGTAGATGCCCGGAGGTCTCGGGCTTGTGCAGGACTTGCTTAAGCGGCTGGTCGGTAAGGACGACCACCGAGTGAGATTGAAAGTAAGGACGGAGCTTCCTGGCTGCCATTATCAAGGCGTATGCTATCTTTTCCAACCTCGGATAGCGGAGCTCGGCGTCTCTAAGGACCTTGCTCACATAATAGATAGGCTTCTGAGCCTTGTCTTCTTCCCTCCCTAGGACAGCGCTGAGGGTTTGTTCGGAGGCAGCGAGGTAGAGTAGAGTGTTTTCCCGAGAATATGCTTGCTGAGGAGTGAGGGGTTGACCAGATAGGCTTTCAGTTGGTCGAACGATTCTTGCTGCTGTTGGCCCCACTCGAAGCCTTAGCCCCCCTGAGGGCTTTGAAAAAAGGAAGACACTTCTCCCTTGACTTAGACAGAAAGTGCCCTATGGCCGCGAGGCGTTCTGTAAGCTTTTGAACTTCTTTCACACTTGTAGGAGGAGCCATATCTAGTATGGCTTTGTTCTTCTCGGGGTTGGCTTCGATCCCCCTTTGACTGACCATGAAGCCCAGGAACTTACCAGAAGAGATCCCGAACGCACACTTGTTCGGGTTTAGCCTCATATTATGCTTCCTTCAACACGTCGAAGGCTTCTTGTAGGTCGGCAACATGGTCGGACCCATGGATACTTTTGACTAGCATATCATCAACGTACACTTTCATTTTCGACCGATCTGATTCTGGAAGACCTTATTGACGAGGCGCTGGTAAGTGGCACCGGTATTCTTGAGCCCGAAGGGCATCACTCGGTAGCAATAGAGACCTTGATCAGTGACGAAGGAGGTCTTCGGGATGTCCGGAGGGAACATTCTGATATGGTTATATCCTGAGAAGGTATCCATGAAGCTAGCAGCTCATTACCCGAAGTAGCGTCGATTAAGGTGTCTATGCTGGGGAAAGGGAAAGGATTCTTAGGGCACGTCTTGTTCAAATCCGTGAAGTCAATGCAAATCCTCCAACTACCATTGGTCTTCTTGACCATAACAACATTAGAGAGCCATTCGGGATAGTTGACTTCTTGTATGAACCGGGCTTTGAGGAGCTTGTCCACTTCCTTTATAGCTTGATGGCGTTCAGGAGCGAATTTGCCTCTTCTGCTGGACCGGTTTGGACCCCGGAGCAACACTTAGGTGGTGGACGAGGAGGTCCTTGTAAATCCCTGGCATGTCGGCAGCTGACCATGCAAAGAGATCATGGTTCTTCTTGATACATTGGACTATGTCGGAACATACGGCAGAGGGGAGGGTCTTGCTGATGAAGAATTTGCGGTTCGGATCTTGCTCCGAGAAGAGCACTTCCTCTAACTTGTCTACCGGTTCTGACATAGGCTGGTGTTCCCCTGGGGAATTTCAAGAGTCTCGAGAGAAAGAACGGGTCCTCCGGTCGAGGTCATGTAGCATTTGTGGGCCATCTCCTGACTCCCCCTTACTTTCCCTACACCTGCCTTGGTTGGGAACTTCATTTTGAGATGATAAGCCGACGAGATGGCTTCTAAAGCAGCTAGGCCAGGTCGGCCTAGGAACACATTGTAAGTAGCTGGAATGTCGACGACCATGAAATCCATTGGCTCCGTTCGGATAGTAGGAGTTTTGCCAGCAGTTACGTCGAGGGTTATCACCCATTTGATAGTCACTGGCACTCCCGTGAACCCATGGAGCGTATAGCCGGCGGGCTTGAGCCTGTCCCGCAATAATTTGAGTCCTCGGAAGGCTGCCAGGAAGTGGATGTTGACAGAACTGCTATTGTCCACCAGAATCCTCTCCACTTTGAAGTTAGCCATGTGGAGGTTAATCACTAGTGCGTCACAATGGGGGGTTCAGATACCCTCCAGGTCTTCATCCGAAAAAGTAACCGGAACTCCGAGGCCTTTGGGAGGGGGTATGCTGTGCACCGAGCTGACCTCCCTGATAAAAGCCTTTCGAGAAGAGTTGGAGGTTCCTCCCATTGGGCCCCCATGGATGAGGTGCAGGATGCTCTCTTCTTCGAATTCGGGGCTTTCGTCGCGTCTCTCGGGCCGCTTATTAGCCCCCCTGGTGGGAGGAGGATCAATCTGATCCTTTCTTACAAACTTGGACAGCTATCCTCTTTGAATAAGGGCTTCAATTTCATTCTTCAGAGCCCGACAGTCATTGGTGTCGTGACCATGGTCCCGGTGATAGCGGCACCACTTCTTATCTCTTTTTTTTCGGGGGTATTCATCTTTGGGGCAGGAGGCAGAACTCCTTTCTCGACTTCCATGCGGATAGTTAAAACATTGGTGTTGAGAGGGGTAAACTTCTCAAATTTGGGAGGCGGGCGGTGCTGACCCCCGTTGTCCTTCTGGAGCTTCTTAGCTCCTTCATCTTCGGCTGCCTTTCTCTTGGTTTCGGAGGAAGAACCCTTGAAAGTGGGGCGATGTTCAGCTTCCTCTGCTCGGATATACTTCTCGCTTCTGAGAAGGTCGGAGAAGTCTCGTAGGGGCTTGGCTAGGGAGGACCGGAGGCTTGAGTTGAGGACATTGGATTGGAAGGCGGCTGCAGCGACCGATTGGTCGAGGGAGGCAATGGACCTAGCTTCCGTGGTAAACCGCTTGACATAATCTCTTAGTTTCTCGCCCTTCTTCTGATTGAGGAAGAGTAGTGAAATACTAGTCTTCTCGGTTTGGCGGCTGCTCACGAAGTGGGTGATGAAGAGGGTCTCAAATTGTTCAAAAGAGAGGATGGATGATGGGGCGAGGCGGGAGTACCATTTCCGAGCCAGACCTTTGAGAGTAGCTGGGAAGGTCTTGCACAGTAGAGCATCGGAAGCTTGGTGGATCATCATACGTGTTTTGAAACTCTCGATGTGATCCACGGGGTCTGACTCCTCCGTATGTCTCGAACTGTAGTGGCTTGAAGTTTGCTGGAACGGGAGCATCCATGATGGTTCGTGAGAATGGAGGTCTGCTTGGGCGGAGGATCCTCCCTCTTAGCTCCTCTTCCCTGTCAAGTTGGCCGAGGCGTCTCTCCATCTCGTGGAGACGACGATAGACAACATCATCCCTTCGACGGTACCCTGGCGAGCCTCTGGACTCACTTCATACGAAGGGGAGCGTGGAGTTCGGCGATGGTAGCTAGAAGAATAGTGAGGACTGGCGATGTGATGGCGGTGGCTCGGAGCTTGAGGTGGAGTTAGGGACCGATGACGAGGACTCTGGACCGGAGGAGTAGGGACCCTCTGAACATTGTTGTTGTTGTTTGGTCGGAGATAGAGGACCTGCAAGATTGTAGCCTGGAACTCTTGGAATTCGGCTCGGGTGATGGGTCCGTTCTCGTCCCTCTGGGGCTGCCGACCAGCGGGATAATGATGTCTTCTTTGACGGTATTCAGGGGACTCCCTCCGCCTCCTACAAAGAGGGGACCTCCTGTGGTCACGGTGACGAGGAGATCACTCATTTGGACATTCTGAGCAGGTGGCTCTCTTATGGGCCTGTCTTTCATCCACGGCGGCGAAGGTCCTCTTCTTTCTGCCGGTTGATGAGGATATTGTGGAGGTCTTCGGAAGGCCGAGGGTTATGAGATGCCATTGAGTCGGTTGAAGGATTATGTATGGAGATGTGGGCACGGTGAAGGGGTTGCTTTTGAGGTGGAGAACGAGAGGTCCCAATACCGGTGTTCTGGGGCCCGGCTGGAGCTCGCTGGTGCCGAAGATTCTAAAGAGGAGGTTGTTCCTGCTGCAGAGGCTGATTAGGCTGAGGAGGGAGTTGTCCCTGCTGCTGGACGGTTTGGAGGGGAGCCTCCTGTTGCGGTTGAGGAGTGGGCCCACGGTTGGACCCTCTGGATCTCAGTTTCCTTGGAGGCATGGCTGGAGGTGATCTTAACCGATGGAAGAGGATGGATTGCTATTCGTGTTTCCCACAGACGGCGCCAATCTGTTGCCGCCGAAATCGGTGTGGAGCCAAACAGATAGATTTGTGGATTCTTGGGATGTTGAATAGTCAAAACCTGAACACCTTTCCGCCGGAGTTTGACCGTGATCTCCTGCCGTTGACCTGCAAAAAGTGCGAAACACCGGGGTTGATTCCGGCAACGCACCCTCCGACGCTCAAGTCAGTAATCAGATAGATTATGAAAGAGCTTTGATTGGCAAAAGATTGATTACCTATTAACAGTGGGGGATGGGGGGTATTTATAGCTGCCTTAGGGACCAGTTTCGGGATAAGATCAAATCCCTACTTCCCAGTGAATGGATAGAAGGAATCAGGGCCGTTGATTTAAGTAAAATCATAAATCCTAATTCTATCCAGCCGGGTTGGGTTTCTTGCGGGTTGGAACCCGCACCCAGTTAAGACGGATCCGTTCGTGAGTTGTTGGGCCTTTCGAAAAAGGCCCAGTTTCCATTTCGAACCTGTTTGTAGGTGAAATTACCATTTTATCCATGAGCTTTGAGATTCGTGCCTGATTTGGACGGTTCCGATTTAACCCTTATTTTTAGCCATATCAGGTATATATTCTCGTTCCCTCATGTTGTGGGAGCACTTTCAATTTTGTCCAGCTGTCAGCATCTATGAAGCACGGATACTCTACGGGAGGTCGCGTACCAAGTATCCTGAACGTATCGGACACGATCCGCGTACGGTACTCATCCGATACGTATCCGATACGTATTGGAATTAATTAAAAAATAAAAAAATATTCAATACTCTTCCGATACGCGGGGATACACGTCCGACAGGGCGGGATACGCCACGGATACGTTTTTTATTTTTTTTTTTCGTTAGGCCCTGCCCAACAAACCCAAAATTGTTTCTTTTCTCTCTTCTCACCCAGCCACCGATCTCTCTCGTTTTCATACCGCTCTTCTCTGCCTCTCTCTCTCATCCCAATCGATCCAAACCCTATCCCCTTCTCTCTTTCAGCCGATCCTCCTCTCTCTCACCCTGACCGGAACCGACCGGAACCCTAGCGGCTAACCCTCTTCTTCCTCTCTGACCCCGATCGTCAAATCTCCTAACCGTAGCGGCGCGGCCATCTCTCTCTCTCACCTCAATCGGCGACCTAGTCCTCTCTCTCTCTCTCTGTCACCGTGATTGGCGACCATCTCTCTCTCTCTCTCTCTCTCTCTCTCACCGTGATCGGAAATCTCCTTTCTCTCTGTCACACTCAGATCAAGCCATAAAGGTATTTTTAATTCTTAATTTTTTCAGTTCTTTATTTATTTGTTCTCATATTCAGTTTGATATGCTTGGAGAGTTGGAGAGTTGGAGGAACTAAGTTTAGTTTGATATTCAGTTTGATATGCTATTGCTGATTTACTGGGACTTAAAACTATCAATTTGAAGTCTAAAATAAGATGAAAACTTATTCTGCATTGCTCTTGATTTACAAGTTTGGGTTTAAAGAACTAAGTTTACTTTGGCTCGAAAGACTACTAATTTTTATGGATCATTATATCCATAACCAATTTGGAAGAGGGCTGTTATGCTGGTGATAATGATAATTTCTTAAAGAATCAACCTTTTATCTTAAGATCAACATTCCTTGGTAATGCTATTTCAAGTTTCAATCACTAAATTCTTGACATTACGTAAAATCATTGCAGATGGCTGGTACTAAACAAATCTGAAGTAGTCTATTGAATTCGACAATTACCTAGTTATGCTTGTTCTCTTCAAAAGTAGTAGTAGTAAATAATGCGTGTGTAACTAGAATGAAGCAAATGCATATTCTGGAAGTAGTACAACACAAACAGAAACTAACCTCAAATTGATCATTTGATCTTCGATGATCTTCCATATGCATTTTAAGGCTTCAGGCTGGGAGAGTTTGATATGTAGGAATCTAACTCATCTTGGTAGATTCAGAGGATATATAAGTTATACTGAGCTTGTTCTAGTGCATGTTTTGATGTAGGAATTCTCTTGCAAATAGAGTATAAGTTTAACAAATGGTATTTAACAAATGACATTACATAATTGTCAATTTGTCATTACATAACAAAATAACAAAAGAACACAAATAAAGTATATTACAATAACAAAATGACATTACTGATTAAGATGCACACAAAATTGTTTTTAACAAAATGAGAAGTTATCCCTGTATTGGCCTTTTTCTTGTTGTCCTGTTTGCAAGTTGCAACCTGTTTAACATAGAAAAATTGGATGAGAATAAATAGTTTAAATATTTGCATAAAATAGAAAAAAAATAGTTTAACTGTTTAAGTATATAAAAGTGTAAAACATAATTGCTTACAGCCTTAAATTGTTCAAATAATTTTAACTATTTATTTATTTTTTCTGAAGGATAAGGTCAACGTCGGGAGGCAGTGGTACTAGTGGCAGTGGGCTTTTTTATTTAATGCAATTTTATATTGTCTATGTATAACTTAAGGACATAAATTTTTATTTATAATATATATTATTATTATTTTTTATTTATTTTATTTAAGCGTATCCTAACGTACCGTATCCTAGTTTTTGAGAAATCGACGTATCCGCGTATCCGATACGTACCGTATCGGATACGCATACCCGTATCCGTGCTTCATAGGTCAGCATGTTTTTTTCACCGTCCTCATCCCCTGTTATAGATGCACACTAGTTGTGTCAGGGACTCAGGGTGTAAGCTATAAACTTGACTCAAATCTAATATCATATATCTTAATCTACTATCACACTATTGATTGACTCAATACGACAATTAATGAAAAAGTAATAGTAGTAACCACCTTTCCCAAGCCATCCATCTTCTAAATGAAGTTAGTTGTAAATAAATATAATGTTGTGAAGGTTACATGAAAGATTTATCTGATTTTACGAGCAGAATTCAACCTGGTTAAAATATGTAATTTGTTGCGTCTTTCCCAGGAGAAAAATTATGAATGAGGGGTTTGCTGTAATATCTAGAATGATGTTGAGGAAGCATAACGGAAAATTCTTCCTAATTGATCATGTAGTTAAGCTCATTAACCCAAGGAGCAATGGAGTGGGCTATTTTGTTAAATAGTATTAGGAATTGGAGAAGGATAATTATATTGATGGTTGTTAATCATGTCCTGAAGATTTGAAAAAAAAATGAATAGTTTGAATGCACCTTTAATCAATCCATATCTGAAAGTGAAACAATTAGTAATTAATATTTCTAATATAGGCATTTTGTTGTTTATGGTCCAAAGTTCACTTGGATCGAAGGGCATTTGATCCAAGGAGAACAAGGCTATCATAAATCCCATGGCCTAGTAGGAATAAGGCTACCATGGAAAGTATATCTTATCTGTGTCAACATTTAATCACCAAGTAAAATCCATGGGCTTTTAAAAAAAATTATTTGGACCTCTCATTAATTGATTATGATCCAAGATTATGTTAGATAATGGTTATGGGATTCCAGTAGTCTTCCAAAGTACTCCTTCACTAAGAAAGGCTCCAAAATTTGGCAATTGATGATAGGAGAGGAAAGAAGGGGGGAAGTGGGGGTTATAAAATCTGCAATACCAAAGAACCAGAAAAGAAAATATTCCGTGAAGTATGATGTGTAAATAGTTTTCTAATGCATATGCAATTTTCTAATATTTTTGTCTGATCTATATAGTTTTGTAAATCCCTCTACAACTCTAATCTATATGATTATTTTTTTACCTTTTGAATTTTTTAAGTGAAGTAGAATTTAATCGTCTTCATCTGGCATTGTATTCTTGGTTGCACAAGCGTTATGCAGAATCATAGTACAGTTATAGTTTCCCCATCTTGTTTAAAATAGTTAAGAACTCAAAATACTTGCACATCGTATATTCTTCGTTATATCGTTCAGTTACAGCAATCTTGGTTATTGTTCTTCACAAATTAATCGCTATGGCCTTTGAGCTTATTGTTGGTTCAGATCTCAGTTACATCATAAACATGTGCCTGACTATGATCATAATTCAGTGCAAAGAGCCAGACAGCTGATACTTTCTTGTTCTGAAATTTTATAATTTCAGTGTAGTGACAAGCTCGGCTTAAGTCTGGAGCTTGGGTCCTTTGCTGCCGGAGTGATGATCTCGACCACCGACCTTGCACAGCATACTCTTGAACAAGTAAGTGATCTAATTATGTATTTTTTAATAATTGCAGCTCTGTTCTGACTATACTACTTATCTATGTTACTGTACTTTGCAAAATTTTTTCACAAAAATCTGTTTACAATTTCAGAATGAAAATTTTGGTTATAGTCTCAATTGTTGTGGATATGTAGCAGATTTTCTCTAACTTGAGATATGAGCTTCAGTCACATGTGCATATTTTAAACTTATCCTCTCATTGGATTATTTTCTTTGATCTGAGGAAAACTTAAGGGTTTCTAGTTTAATTTTGTTCAGTTGTCAAAGTTATGTTTCACATATTTATTTCAGCTTTCATGTTATTAGTTCTCACATTTAGCCAAAGAAATAAAATAGAAGTTGAAATACAATGGCTGTAGCAGAGGTATCTAATATTTTCTTCAAGTATATTTTGAATGAAATGACATAATGATATTAATGAAAATGATAACTTTGAGCAAAAGATGTTGGCAGATGTATTGTAAAAAGCTAGTGAAGGGAGCATGAGATGTACGTCTTTGAAAAGAAAAAAAACATCTACTGCTATGCTTAAATATGATAGCAGGGTGTGCATATGCAGCATTAGCTTTGGATTGCGAGTTCATCTTGCTCATTGAATCTCTGACTATTGTGATATATCTTCTTGAGATATGATGGAACTAAAACATACAGGCCCTGGCCTTAAATATAATAATATATTATATGTTTCTTATTTCAGGTTTCTTCTTTCTGCAGATTGAACCCATCCGTAACTTCTTTGCTGCTCTTTTTCTTGCTAGTATCGGAATGTTAATTCATGTTCATTTCCTTTGGAACCACGTTGACATTTTATTGGCAGCAGTTATTTTGGTGGTAGTTGTAAAGACATTAGTTGTCACCATTACTGTCAAGGGATTCGGCTACACAAACAAGACATCAATTCTCGTAATTATGAGCTTCCCTCAGTTCTACTAATATTTACATCTTTCAGGTTTGAAAATTAAACATTGACTTGTGTAAATTTGTAGGTTGGCATGTCCCTTGCACAGATTGGGGAATTTGCGTTTGTGCTTTTAAGTCGTGCTTCAAATCTTCATCTGGTTGAGGTTAGTTCACCCTTTACTAACTTCTCTTTATGCTCTAGTAATCTTGAGTCCAGATTGTGGAGAAATTAAATACACATTCAACCTTTGTTTCTGAAATTTTCTGCAATT
The DNA here is from genome assembly GCA_017893485.1 of Hemerocallis citrina. Taxonomy (NCBI): domain Eukaryota; kingdom Viridiplantae; phylum Streptophyta; class Magnoliopsida; order Asparagales; family Asphodelaceae; genus Hemerocallis; species Hemerocallis citrina. Next base: position 215,730,501 of record CM030364.1, on the reverse strand, counting down.
TGACAATTAACTACCAGTTTGACTGTTTTTTACAGGGCAAACTGTATCTACTACTGCTAGGAACAACTGCCTTAAGCCTGGTATTCCCTCTAAGCACTCAGTTAGCCAATTTGAATTATAATAGTACTTGACGATACAGCCTGGTGCTACTTCCAAGTAAAAATGTGAACGGATAAATCTGTACAATAACCTTTCAATTCTATTGACTAGCGAAAAACAACTTTTAATTCTAGTGGAAAGTTTGATTTCTTATGCTTTGGTATCTTCTGGGCTGAATTTGAAAAAATACCCCTCAACTGTTTGGATTTCTGAGGATTTCTGAAAAAGCACCCCTCAACTATCAAATTTTGAAAGGGAAAAAAAACCCTGAAATGTCTCATACTTATTGTTTCTCGGTATGGTCCTCATACTTAATAAATCTTCTACAGCCTAAACAATACATTTACATTATCTTTACCACTATAACAAGAGAGTTACCATTCATTGTAGATTGTGAACAAAAATGAACTTGCACGTGTACCACGTTGTTTTCCACAAATGTGTCCGATAATAGGAAGAGAAAGAACATGTGCAGCACATGGGCGAAACTTGCACGGTTGGACTCTATTTTTTATAACTACCAAAATTTTGTGTTGGACCTAAGAGTTTTATCCAGCCCGCAAGGTTTGTAAGTTTGTGGGCCATATTGAGAAATACAGTTCAGGGGGTTATTTTTAAAATTTGATAGTTAAGACGTCTTTTTTCTAATTAAGTCTAATTATTTGCAGTACTCATATATATATATATATATCTATATATATATATATATCTATATATATATATATATATGAGCAATTGATGATGTGGCAACTTAATGATGATGTGGTAAAAGGGATATGAGCAACTTGCTCATTTAGTAAATGAGCAAGTTGCTCATACCCCTTTTTCCATATATATATATATATATATATATATATATATATATATATATATAAAACAAGGCCGTAGCCACACATGCACACACTCACAATAATCCCATAATAAGGGGATGATGCTAGTAGGGATTGAACCCCTGACCTATTGCTCACTAGCTAGCGGATTACCACTAGACCACAGCGGCGGTTATTGTACAACAATGTTTTCATTTGTGCAGGTGACAACTCCATTTCTGTTCAAGTTGATTCCAGCAGTTATACATCTTGGAGTTCTATTGCGTTGGTTCTCACCAGATATTTCTCAAACTGAGGTAATCTTTAGTCCTTCTCAGTTCTTGTTAAGTTGTTTGTGATTTGAACTGTTTAGGTTACTTGGATTTATATCCATCTACAATCTGCAGATGGGATTTAGAGGTGAAGGCCTCCGTTTAGATAGTGGTAAGCGCATAACTTTGATGGTCCAAGGATCTCATGATTCATGAAAAAAACAAGCTTCATGAAACAATCTGGAAAAATACCTGATGGGCTTCTTATTACTTTGGATGTAACAAGTATTTCATCGATCAAAGGAGGTCTGACTGACTATATTCTACTAATGGGATAAAGAAGCCCCTCATTCTGCATGCATGAATATTTCGACGGACGGAACTAAACTGCTCATTTCAAATGGAGAAGCCTGAGGTGCAGGAGTTTCACAGCTATTGAAGCTTTTGGTGGTGGAATGGGTCCTATTTATTGTTGCCCAGAATTTCTAAATTCGGTGTATATTTTAGTGCCTACTTGAAAATGTATCGTATTTGATTTTGTTTTTGGGTTTGTTCATAGTTTAAAGTCAGGACACTCACTCATACGCACTGAACGGAATGTAGAGTATGCTAATTTATCTGATTCATTTGATGTTCTTTTTGTAGTGGAGGTAACTCCCCAATCTCATTTCTAACTCGTGTATTACTAATTCCATTGGGAGAATGAGTTGGTATGTTGTCTTAGTATTTCCTTTAATCTTAATATTGATTTCTTCGTGATTCTCTGTTTGGTTTAGTAATTTACATGTGATGCATGTCTTAATAAATATTTTTATAGAAAGTAAAAACTTTTACGTAGTTTGGCCTCAAATTTAAGAGCTCATTCGTATTAGTTATGTATGCCTGATACATGTAAGTTGGTATATTTACCAATAACAACTCATTATAATATTAGAGAAATTTATTTCTTCTTCGTGAATTTCAGTTTGTTTTATCAAGTCCAGCAGACATTGCTTTATCGTAAATGTTTTTTCAATTTTCATTGTTTGGATGAAATTTTGTAATCTTGTTCTTTGGTTGGTGGAAGAGAACTGGTAGAGAATGAGAATGTAAAGTTTCACATAATGAGTATTTTTTTTTTTTGAACCTTTTGGCTGAAAGACAGATCAGGTTGTCGAACACAAAAAAAATTTCTGCTTTTATCAAGCAGCCTAGCACAGAATTTTTAACAAAACTATCCCATTTTTTGTAAGTAGGTACCAAACTATCCATCTTTGAAAATTTAATTCCAAAATGTCCCTGTCGTAACTGAGTTAGCGTCCCTAGTAATTTTCTTCGTGCTATCTCAGTTAGCGTGTGCTAAGGGCTATCACTTATCCCCTCAAGTCGGACGTGGGAAAAAATTCATCCAATATAGACTCGCTAACTCCGTTAGTGCGCTTATTTAAACTGGGAGCGCTAATCGGGTTAGCAAGTATCGATGGAACAGTAGGGGGCACTATCTCAAAAAGAGGTGTGGGATAAAAATTACAAAGTATAGATACGTTAACCCCATTAGCGTGCCTTTTTATACCATGCACGCTAATCGGGTTAGCGTGCTATGTCGTTTGAGACCTTATTTGATCATAATCGCTGACGCTGTCTCATTATATTTATAGTGTCTCTCTCTTTTCTCTTTCTCCCCCAATTTCGAAATCCAACTCCAAAACCCTAGCATCCAATTGTAAATCTTACTCAAAAAAATTCCACCAAATCTTAAAGGATCTTCTTCTTCTCTCACATCCATCTTCTTCTTCAACCACATTCATATCTCCTCCCACTCTAAAAACCCTAAATCTATGTTTGGGCTTTTCTTTGTTTGGGGATTTACATAGCGGATTTGTTATCAACCCATTCACTACGCCGTCTTCTCGAAGCTCGAAATTGCTCATCTTTTCTGATCATTAATTTCAAGGTATGATTTATATATCATTTTATCGAATATATTTTGTTTAGTAGATAATGATTATTTTTTTTTATAAATATGTATAGGTATGGATTACGATATTCCTATTTGGCTTTATTTTGGTAGTGAAATTATCCGTGACCTAAAAATAGGTTGTTGTTATAGTGCCCGTTGATCCTGAAATAATTTGGGTACCCCGTACAATCACAATGGAAGAACTTATTGAGAAGGTTTATGAGGTTACTAATTGGGATAGAGAACGATGAAAATTTAAAATTTTAGCACGTTATGCAGCGGGAAAAGGTGATGGTCAATATTTTATGACTGTGCCCGTAGGAAACGACAACATTCTGAAGTCCATGATTGGTAGAACACTTGATCCGAATTTTAGTTGGTCTTCATTAGAGCTATATATTCAGCAAACCAAAATTATTAATTCCCAACCACATGCTAACCTTGGTTCAAGATCCGCACGTGAAGTGCCAATCCATAAGATCATTTCCAATCCAGTTCAAATATCCTATGCAATCTCACCGTCCTCACAAGAAGACACATTTACAAATACTATAAGCTCGGATCCTACTGAATTTGAATTGCTACGCCAACCAAGTTTGGTTAATGATTACGTTCCAAATACCAATGTTTTCGGAATATTTGAAAATGCTACCGTTAATAATGATTTAGTCGATGATGATGAAGAAGACGAAGAAACAGATGATGAACTTGAAGAGGGATTACAAAATGAAGACGGAAAGAAGAAGATGAATATGTAAATATTAATATAAATGAGAGTAATGATGTCGATGTGAAGTTACTGATGGCTTAATAATGTACGTTCATGTTGCCGAGGAAATGGCTCAAAGTGCGAGATTAAATCATGGTCTAAAAGAGTCATCCTGTTCATCCACCGTAGATGAGTTTTATATTGGGCAAGAGTTTCAAAGTAAAGAATCGATTCAACATGCGGTAAAGCTATACTCCATCAACAAACCTCGGGAATTTATCACAATTAAATCTTCACCGACCATCTTTGTTGTAAAATAGAAATTGGCTCAGAGAAAACGTTCACTTGAGGAGATGGTGCAAATCCCATCGGTTGCAAGCGAGGGTGGTTGTCCATGGAGATTACGTGCAATCGTTCTGAAGGGCCGGACAAATTTTGTGGTTAAAAAACTAGCAGAGCCGCATACATGTGTGAATCCCGCATTGAATCAAGACCACTACAAAGTTGATGCTAAATTTGTATGCAATTTAATTATGAATGTTGTGAAGGCTCAGGTAGGAATTACACCGTGGGCCATTATTAAGATAGTCATACTACAATTGAATTATCAGAAATCTTATAAAAAGGCTTGGATTGTAAAACAAAAATCAATTGAGAAGTTGTACGGATCATTTGAAGGAGCGTATAATAAGTTGCCTTCACTTCTATCAGTAAGACAAGCAGCAAATCCAGGAACTGTTGTCCATTGGGATAAGTATGATTCCGGTCCTGACGAAGAAACATTCAGAGGAGTGTTTTGGGCATTTGGTGCTTCAATTGAAGGGTTCAAGTCATGTAGACCTATTATAAGTGTTGATGGGACACTTGTATGGAAAATATATGGGTCGTTTGTTACCAGCCGTTTCACCGGATGCGAATGATTGTCTGTTTCCATTTGCCTTCGCAATAGTTGACGGAAAGAGTGTTTATACATGGACATGGTTTATGAGCTGCATTCGTTTTCATGTTACCGATCGGTTTGGTTTATGTGTTATCTCTGATCGCCACGCCGGTATTTTGGCCGCCATGGACTCGCAAACGGAGCGTGGAACGAACCAAATGCATATCATCGTTATTGTATGCAGTATTTCGCTACAAATTTCTTTACCAAATTTGGCAGCAAAGCAATGAGGACAAAAGTTAAAATTATAGCATGTCAAAACCAATCCAAAAAATTTCAAAGAAAACTCGCGAAACTGGAAACAGTTAATGTGGAAGTGGAAAATTGGTTGAAAGAGAAATTAGTTGACAAATGGGCACTTTCTGAAGATGGAGGACGGCGATATGGCATAATGACTACCAACCTATAAGAAGTTTTCAACTCGGTATTGAAAGATGCGCGTAGTTTACTAGTAACTGTTATTGTGGACATGATCTTTTACCGTCTTAATTCTTACTTTGTTGCACGACAATAGTTAGCCAACAAGCTCATTAGTGAAGGTAAATTTTTTTACAAAGAGTACAGGATTTGATAGATATCCGACGTGAAAGAGCCAACATGCATGAAATGATATTGTTTAGCCATCAACCCAGAGTTTTTGCAGTCAAAATAGGTATACGAAGAGTAGGTGGGAATCAAAAGGGTGGTAACTTGCACACCGTTAACTTGGGCACTAAAACATGTACTTGCAAAAATTTTTAGCTATATCATATACCATGTTCTCATGTTCTAGCTGCTTGTTCATATCGCGCTATTGATTACAAGCTGTATGTTGATACATTCTATTCAACTATTTCGTTAGTACAAACATGGGCTTCCAATTTTCATCCTACACTAGATCCTGCATATTGGCCTGTTAATACTAGAAACAGACTTGTAGCTGATCCGAGCCTTCGACGTTCTCGGAAAGGTAGTCCGAAGAGTACGAGAGTTCGTAATGATATGGATGTAAGAGATGAATCTAGTAGGGCTTCCGGAATGACGTGTTCAAAATGCAGTTTGAGAGGTCACAATAGGCACAGATGTCAGAAAAACTCAAGTCAATCTTCTCAAAGCCATCAATGAATGATTATAATATTTTATTTCGTTGAATATTTTGAGATCTTTAATATTTTGGTTTGAAGTTTGTATTGTTCAATATTTTGAAGTTACTGAATGAATGTATGGTATTTGTTATTTTGAATGAATGTATGGAAGATGTAATTTTGAATGAATGTATGGTAGATGTAATTTTGTTCCTGGAATTTTGAGATAGTCACACCCGTTAACTAAGTTAGCGTGCCCCTTTTTACTAAGGCCGTTAACTGAGTTAACGACTGTTCTGGTCTAAAATTTCCAGAAACTTGAAAGTTTCTGAAAATTTGACATACTCATATCCGTTAACTCAGTTAGCGTGCTCTTTTTTACCAAGGTCGTTAACGGAGTTAACGACTGTTGTGATCTAAAATTTCTAGAAACTTCAAAGTTTCTGGAATTTTGAGATAGTCACACCCGTTAACGTAACACCCTGCAAAATTAAAAATGACAATTTTACTCCTCGTGTGTTACGCACGAGTATTTTGTACCATTATGGATAATATTCGTAATGTGCTTCACTCCGTATTTTGGATTCCGACTATTTATGCATTTCCTGTATTCTTAAAATCCTATTTGAGTAAACTCAAATATAAAATATCAATCTCTGTATTTTTACGTGCTTCATGCGTATTATCGATGCACGTATTAATTACGTATTTTTCCGCCGCTACGTGTGATATTTTTTATGTGTATCGATTATTTATTTAATAACGTGTTCGAATTTGTTTTATAAACGGAAGTTCATTTTTCTCCTATTTCGATTTAAATATTTTTATACGTGCAGTGCACGTGTTTTAATGTATGTATTGATTACATTATTGAATGTGTACATTAGATATATTTTTCTTATGTTGAATTTCAATTATCTTTAAATATTTTTCCGTCGATAAAGTCGATTACGTATTTTGATATTTTACGTGCGACGCACGTGTTTGCGGTGCACGTGTTTGCGGTGCACGTATTCTTTTCAAAATAAAATTTTGAAGTGTGTGTGTATTTATTTTATTTGTGCATGAAAAACTATAATTTTTAATTAAACTCATTTTATATACATCTTATATATTATATACATATATTTTAAATTAAATAAATAATTAATTTTGTGAAGTGTACACAAAGCACGTGCACGTGCACACGTGCAATGTGCACACTCAAAAGTGAGAGGCCGGCTGTTTTTGGGATGGAGGGAAGAACAAATTTTTTGAATTGCATGAGTGGAGTTAGTGGTTTAAGTGGGAAAGTAGTTAGTATAACCACTTAATTAAAACCTACTAATACCCCCTAAACCATCCTCACTCTCCTCATCTGCCCCTTTCCTCCTTCCTTGCTCTGCCGAAATCAAATCCAGCAACTTCCTTTTGCTTCTCCACCTACTCCCATGCATACATATGTATAACTCCTAATTCTATTATATACTTATATATAAATATGTATATATATACACATGTAGATATATATATATATATGCATGCATGAAAATGAGATGAAGTACTTCTCTATTTGCTGCCGAATTAGAGGTGGGGTGTTTTTCCTTGTGCACGGATTTCGAGGAGCCCGATTGGGACTTCTCTTGGAGCCTTTGAAGGAGTTTTGCTACTAGGATCTTCTCATTCTAGGAGTTCAATTCTTAAGAAATCATCTTTCTTGGGTGGGTGTTTATTAAATCTTTTCTAATTTTAGGAGTAGGTTGCATGCTAGATAATAAATAATTTAATTATTAAATTTTGATTGATATGTTAAATAGAGATTGCATAATCCTAATCTAATTGTGTTATGATGTGTTGAAATAATATTGTGATTTATATAAATGATTAGAACTCTTGTTGAATTAGAAAGAAAAATATTTATTGTTGGAATGAGAATTTATGCATGGTAGAATGTTTTTACAATAGTCAAAATAATGTAACATGTATGAAAATAGTTTTAAAATGCTAGTATAGTGAAGAAATGAGGAATTAATCTCACTAGCATTTATTTTATGAGTATAGGAATTTTTTTATAAAGAAGTTTTTGATGAAAGACAACACTTTATTTGAAAATTGATAATATGTGTTCTCTAATACAATTCGGGAGAAAGCTTTTTGTTATATTGTCAAAAAACAGAATTTCATAAAGTTTGAATATATATGCTATACTATATTTTGATAGAAATACATTCTAGAAAATGATTTAGATTTTGAATAAGTACAAATTGATTGAAAATCGAGTTTATTAAAAGAAGAATTTTAATACAGTACGGTTTATGCAAAAAGTAATCAACCAGACTTGTATCGGTTAGTCACTCAGGACCTAGTGGTCTTCGGATGCGCTTTGGGGCTGTTACTGTAGCAGAGTGGGGGTGTTGGTCTTGGGTTCGAGTCTTATAAGAGACTCTGTTTTACTAAAAATTCGATTTTTAATTAAATCCCGAAAGCCATACTTTAAATACAAACTGAGTTCTTCTTATTTCAGTTAGTCACTCAAACCAATTGGTCGTTTGGTGCGCTTTGGGTCTGTTATTGTAGCAGAGCGGGGGTGTTTGGTCTGGGTTCGAATCCGACCTTTGCCCTTTTGTTTTATTTTCTTTGGTTTTTTTTAATATATTCCGATTTTAGTATTTCTTGAGTTTTAAAAGGGCGTAAAAAATTAGAAAATAATACTATTATTCTTCTAAAATTGTTTAGACTTTATAAATATTATTTCTGCAATATTTGCACATATTTTGTGAGACTTAGAAGTGATTTTTATACTGAAAGTTGTGACTCTTGTATAGTTAAAGAGAGATCAAAATTTGGAATGCAAATAGATTTCTTCTCGATGAGATTTTATGATTATTAATACTTGATTAAGATTATTTGAATTGCACACCTTGTTATAAGTGATTAAATTGATAAAAGAAGTTGAATTGAATTATTTCATGTTATGAGATTATAAGGAAATGTTTCTTTTTGAGCAAGAGATTGTGAAAAAAGAAATTGAGGTATTATTTTGAGATTGAATATAACATATTGTTGATCTCTAGAACGAGATAGTTGTTGGAATCTAGAGGCTAGGTGAGACCCTTAGAAACTGATAGTATTTATTAATGAATTTGAGAGCTAAGCAGTGTGGGTTGAGTATCTCTCGAGAAGTAGCCAGTTGGGCTGACTGTCTCTTTTGTTTGGTTTAAGTCCGGTAGGGTAATATAGCTCTAGGTTGTGATGATTTTCTTCTAAAATAAACTAAAAATCTAAGGATTAGATACATAGTGAAGATGTGATGAAAGTAAGAGAAAAACACAAGTATGAGTACCTCGGATCTACGGTGTGAGAGTGTTCACAGGATATCCACATGATGCCTCATGTCAGGACGTGAATACATCTCCAGAATATTAGGACCGTGGCGACGCTTGTGGGGTGCTTGGTGACTACGTAGTGCCATCGTTCCATGGCGGAGGAGAATTGTCCATAGGATGTCTGCATGATGCGTCATGTCATGATATCGGATTCCCTCTAGGATGTCTGGACATGGGCTCGTAACTCATAGAACATCAAGGATACTTACCGTAGTTATCGTAGTAGTTAAACTCATAGCGAGGGAATCAACCCTACAAGATGAAGAACGGTTAAGGGCTTGCCCTCGGATTTATGTAGAATGGGATGCATAAGTTTGAACAAGTGTGCATTAGTGTCATTTAATATAAATAATTGCATTAAGGTTAAATGCACAAGCACACACGACATCAACAGGATAGTCCATCTTTAGCTTTGTTTGTGATCAAGTTTGTGTTTGTTAAAGTATTAAAGAATCGTTATATTTTCGGCATAGCGAGGATGGCTGTGTATAATATTGCGTCGGTCGTAAGCAACCGATGTACCCACAGTTTCATATGCAGGACTTGGAAATTTACAAGAAGATATAAAGATGAATTTGATGTTGATGATTACTTAAATGTTAAAGTTGTTACAATTGTACATTTATCATTGTTGTAATTCATTTATTTTCCGCTGCGTGTTGTTATAAAAGACTTTGTTGTAAATAAAAATTTTAAATTTCTTGTAAAATTGTACGAAGTGAAGTGTAAAGATTCTGTAGAACTTCGAATTCAGACTTATTTGAAATTTGGGGTGTTACAGAGTGGTATCAGAGCCACGCTTCAATAAGTAGTACAAATTTACAAGGACGACACATTAGGGTGGACATTAGAGTGTGAGTTCAGTTTATAGAGGTTTAAATGTAACTAATTTACATTTGTGTTGCTCTATACACTGATGTCTTATCCTTCTCTTTCCTATTGGATGGCTGGAGTCGTGAATAAAGTAGTTATTGAACCTTCATTCATGATACTCTCCTCGTATACATTGATGTGAGATTGTGTGCGAGCATGTTTTTCCTTGGTATCAGAGTGGCGGCGGAAGCGTGGTTAGTTTGGACTGTCATTCATGATACATTACACGTAGACACACTTTCCTTTCAAATTTTTCTTCGTAAATTTTTATCATAGTACTTTTTCAACATTCAATATTTTTCAAATAAATATTTTCTTATACTATTAAATCGCCTGGATATCTATTATTTTGTCTATCTTCCTTAGTCTTGATCTTTTTGAATTTGTTTTATCTGTCTTTCAGTCTTAAAATTTTGTCCTTTGTGTTTTTATGTCACTTCATGTTTACCCGTTTACATTACTATTACTTTACGTATTTTATTAAATTAATATTGCAACTATTATTTTCTTCATTTATTATTTCTAATATATTTTATTAAATTAATATTGCAACTATTATTTTCTTCATTTATTATTTCTAATATATTTTGAATTTTGCTTATGTTATTTGATTTTGTGATACTATATTCCATTCCTTATATTGCCCTGTATATTTCAGTATATTTTTAACAAGAGTGAAATATTCTATTCATATAAACATAACATACCATTTTGTTTTATTGTCTACATTCGATACTATTGTTATTACATGTTATTTGCTAATTTGTTTTGTAATATTCACTTTTACTATTAATCGCTACTCATAAATTTTATAGTTTTACACTTCTCTAATACGATGCATGCACTCACTATTTATACTTTATCTTTATTCTCAAATTTTAATTGTCTTTACATTCTTAGTTACTACATACATTTTTCCACTGATTTCTATATATGTCAGATATTTCAATATACTTACTATACATATCATTTCACCCTCATCCCATTTCTACATTGCTATTTTTATATATGATTATTTATATTTATTGTCCTAATTTGCTACACTACATAATTATTGTTTTCATTTGTATTTTCAGTTCGTTCATATACTTTACATTATTTTCGTCCTAATGTTATAAATCATCTTTTTCTTCATTTAGTACCATTTATGTTGATATATCCTATACATTTATCTTGATATTTCATCGTGTAACTTTCTTTTACTCCTATTTTTACATCACATATTTCAAACATAACATCATACTTTATTAAACACCCAATATCCAAGAGTACAAATGGAAGATTACATCTTTCCATCTCCCGTTTTGGTGCAACTTGATATCGAGAGGGCAAATTTGCAACTAAACATCAATGGAGGCAAACTGCAATTGGACGTAGGGGAGGCAAAGCCTGCAACCAAAAGTCCAGAAGGCAAACTGCAATCGGATGTTGTAGAGGCAATTCTGCAACTTGAGGTCGAGGAGGCAATCCTACAGTTGGACACCAACGAGGCGAAGCTACACCAGAAGGAAATTTTCTACTTTGATAACCCCTATACACTTTGTTTTCTATAATATTTACTTACCCCTATTCTATTTTTGTACTAGCTTATACTATTTTATAATATTTTACAACCTAGCATTATATTGTTTATATTGATTTCTATATCTATCCTACTTGTGTATTTACTACTTAATCTCTGTAGGATAATGGCTCGATTCTGGTATTTGGTATCTGCAGTGTTCGAAAGTTTCAGAGCTTCAGTCGACTGGATGGAGGAGCAGTCGACTGTCCAGAGAGGAGTTTTCAAAGACTAAAGATACAGCAGCAGCAGTCGACTGATCAGTCGACTGTCCCGAAGGAAGTACCAGTCGACTGGTAATTCGACCAGTCGACTGTCGGCGGGTTTTGGATCCAGAATAGGCCCAATTCGAAAAGGCCCAATAGTTTCCCTATAAATACACCCGTTAGGGTTTTGTAAATTGTAACACCTTATTCGGATTTTGCAGCCGTCATCTCTTGTAAAGGCTTTGTTTGCCCATTGGAGATCATAGTAAAGAAACCCAATCGCCCCTTGTGGATGTAGGCATCGTTTTGCCGAACCACGTAAATCTTGTGTTCTTGTGTTGCTTGCTTTTCTGTGTTTTTCTCGCTGTTTCTCTCGTTTGATTGTTGGTTTGATTTGTATTCCGCACAACAAGTGGTATCAGAGCTGTTGGTTCGACCTAGAGGGAGATGGCGGGTGATGCAGATGCAACCAAGGATGTTGTGGGATCAAGTTCATCCAGAACAACGATTCACAACGCAAAATTTGAAGTTGAAAAATTTGATGGGACAAACAATTTTGGGATGTGGCAATGTGAGGTGTTGGATGTTCTTGTTCAACAAGAACAAGATGTTGCTTTGGAAGTAGAAAAACCAAAGGATATGTCCGAAGCAGATTGGAAGAAGTTGAATCGAGTTGCGTGTGGGACTATTCGGCTCTTTATTGAGAAGGCTCAGAAGTACGATTTGATGAGGGATACCATTGCTGCGGTGTTGTGGAAGAAGCTCGAAGACAAATACATGAGGAAAAGTTTGGAGAATCGGCTGTATTTGAAGAAGAGACTTTTTTGCTTCACCTATACGGAAGGTATGTCTATGAATGCTCATGTTGAATCATTTAATAAATTATTGGCTGATTTGTTAAATTTGGATGAGCAAATTAAGGATGAAGATAAAGCCCTAATTCTGTTGAATTCATTACCTGAAAGTTATGATCATTTAGCAACTACTTTATTATATGGAAAAGATACTGTGAAATATGAAGATGTTGCAAATGCTCTGTTGAATAATGAAACTAGGAGAAGGGATAAAATGGTTGATAGAGAAACTTCTGAAGCTTTGATTGTAAGGGGCAGGACTGAGACCAGATCTGAGTCCAAATCTAGGAAAAAGGGAAACAAATCTCGTTCCAAATCGAGAGGAGTTTCGAAGGACAGGAAAATACCGGCCAAAGATGAATGTGCTTTCTGTCATGAAAGGGGGCATTGGAAAAATGATTGTCCAAAGCTACGAAATAAGGAAAATTCGACTGCAAATGTGACTGTTGATAATTTAGAAAGTGGCGAGAATTTTTCTTTTGCACTTGCTTCTAGTCCCTCACTTTATCAAGAAGTATGGTTTCTTGATACAGCAGCCTCCTATCATATGTCTTGGAAAAAGGAGTGGTTTACTTCTTTGGAGTATATGGATGGTGGTGTAGTTTTGATGGGAAATGATGCACCTTGTAAGAAGGTAGGAATCGGGAAGATTGAATTGCTAATGCACGATGGTCTTATTAGGGAGCTTTCAGATGTATGGTATGTTCCAGATTTGAAGAAGAATTTAATTTCACTTGGTGCTTTGGAGGCCAGTGGATTGAAATTTGCTAGTGAAGGTGGCATTCTGAAGGTGACTAGCGGATCACTCGTGGTGATGAAAGGGCAAAGAAAAAGGAACTTGTTTTTCTTGCAGGGAAAAACATATTTGGGTGAGGCTGCCAGTGTAACTGAAAGGCCTAAACAAGTTGTTCCCGACTCTACTAGGTTGTGGCATATGTGACTCGGGCATGCAGGAGAAAAGGCTTTGCAGGGGCTTGTGAAGCAAGGGTTGCTTAAAGATGCTAAAGGGTGCAAGTTGGAATTTTGTGAACATTGTGTTTTGGGTAAGCAAACTAGGGTGAAATTTGGTACAGCTGTACATCAGACAAAGGGTATCCTCGATTATGTGCACACAGATGTTTGGGGCCCTACTCAGACACCTTCTATGAGTGGTAGACACTGGTTTGTTACTTTTGTTGATGATTACTCCAGACGAGTTTGGGTATATACCATGAAGCACAAAGATGAAGTTTTGACATTGTTCACAAGTTGGAAGAAGAAAGTTGAAAATCAGACTGGTAGGAAGATTAAGGTTCTGAGGTCAGATAATGGAGGGGAATATAAGAATGATCCGTTTCTGAAATTGTGTGAAGATGAAGGGATCCAAAGGCACTTCACAGTTAGGAAGACTCCACAGCAAAATGGGGTTGCAGAAAGGATGAACAGAACCTTACTTGAGAAGGTGAGATGTATGTTAGCACAGTCTGGATTGAAGAAGACATTTTGGGCAGAAGCTGTTATATATGCAAGCCACATTGTCAACCGTTACCATCAGCAGCACTTGAAGGCAAAACACCTATTGAGGTATGGAGTGGTAAACCTGCATCTGATTATAGTTTTTTGCATATATTTAGTTGTCCTGCTTATTTTCATGTAACTGAAACTAAACTTGATGCAAGAGCCAAAAAGGCTATATTTGTTGGTTTTAGTACTGGTGTCAAAGGTTACAGGTTGTGGTGTCCAGAACAAAAGAAGTTAGTAATCAGCAGAGATGTGACTTTTGATGAGACCAGCATGATTAGCTTGGGACAGTCGACTGGTGGTATAGGACAGTCGACTGGTGAGCAGCAGAAGAGTGGGACAGTTCTCCAACAGGTGAGTAGCAGAATCTCGGGACAGTCGACTGGTGTACAGGAGCAGTCGACTGGTGGTCTAGAACAGCAGAAGAGTGGGAGCTCGGGACAATCGACTGTTGGCAATAACCAGTCGACTGGTAGGAGAGTTTTCCAACAGGTGGAGTTAGAAAAGTTGTCAGTTGAAAATCCTGTTCCTGTCCAAGATGAAGATGATGTGGTTGATACTGAGAATGATGAAGAAGTTCCTATCCAGCAGGAAGAATCAATTGCAGTAAGAAGGCAAAGAAGAGATATCAAACGACCATCTCGCTTTACAGATACAGTTGCATTTGCTCTTCCCATTGTGGATGATGAAGTTCCCTCCAACTTCAAAGAAGCCACTAGAAGTTTTGAAAATGCAGATTGGAAAGTTGCTATGGATGAAGAGATGAACTCTCTTCATAAGAATAAGACTTGGGATCTAGTGCAACTACCAAAGGGGAAGAAAGCAATTGGTTGCAAGTGGGTGTATACGAAGAAAGAAGGTCCAAAAGGCAGTGTTCGATTCAAGGCTAGACTAGTTGCAAAGGGGTATGCTCAACAGGAAGGTATTGACTATAATGAAGTGTTCTCTCCGGTTGTTAAGCATCCTTCTATTCGGATTTTGTTAGCATTGGTAGCACAGTTTGATCTTGAATTGACACAGATGGATGTGAAGACTGCATTCTTACATGGGGATCTAGATGAAGAAATTTATATGTTGCAGCCAGATGGGTTTAAGACAGCTGGGAAGGAAAATTGTGTTTGCAGGTTGAAGAAGTCTCTCTATGGGTTGAAGCAATCTCCAAGGCAGTGGTATTTGAGGTTTGACCAGTTTATGAAAGTGCAGGGATATTCCAGAAGTGAGTATGATCATTGTGTTTACTTCAGGAAGTTGCAGAATGGTTCTTTTATATATCTGTTATTATATGTGGATGACATGTTGATTGCCTCTAAAAATGCTAAGGAGATTCAAAATTTGAAGAATCAGCTGAGTTCTGAATTCGAGATGAAGGATCTTGGTGAAGCCAAGAAGATACTTGGGATGGAGATAACTAGAGACAGGGCAAAGGGCATAGTAAGTTTGACACAGAAGCAATATCTTTTGAAGGTGCTGAAATGGTTTGGTATAGATGAGAAAACTAAACCAGTCAGTACACCCTTAGCTCCTCATTTCAGAATTAGTGCTTCTCAGTCTCCAAGTACAGATGAAGAGAGACAAGATATGGCTAATGTACCTTACACTAGTGTGGTTGGCAGTTTGATGTATGCTATGGTTTGTACTCGACCAGACATCTCTCAGGCGGTGAGTATGGTTAGTCGATATATGCATGATCCAGGCAAAGAGCATTGGCAAGCAGCTAAATGGATTTTGAGGTACATAAGTGGCACCACAGATGTGGGTTTGAAATTTGAAAGGGATGACAATATTAGCAGGTTATTGGTTGGATATGTTGATTCTGACTATGCAGGTGATCTAGATAAGAGGCGGTCTACTACAGACTATTTTTTTACTATGGCTAGAGCACCTATAAGTTGGAGGTCAAATTTGCAGTCCACTGTAGCGTTGTCTACTACTGAGGCTGAATACATGGCGGTTGCTGAGGCCATGAAGGAAGCCATTTGGATACATGGACTTTTGAAGAGCTTGGGAATTCATCGGGAGAAGGTGGAGGTACACTGTGACAGTCAGAGTGCTATTCATTTAGCGAAGAACCAAGTTCATCATTCGAGGACCAAACATATTGATGTTCGTTATCATTTTGTGCGTGATTTGATAAAGGATGGTGATATTCATTTGGTGAAGATTGGAACAGCTGATAATCCTGCTGATATGTTGACCAAAATTGTTGGGGCAGCCAAGTTCAAGCATTGCATGAACCTGGCTAATATTTTGCATGTTTGATAATTTGGCATGGGCGATTGGGATAGTGCTTTGCTATTGGTTTGGTTAGTATGTGATATCATACTAAGGTGGAGTTTGTTTTTGTTACATTTGGTGATGAGCAGTTGTTTTGGAGTATTTGTGGAGATTGCTTGGGCTAATTGGAAGATTTCACCAAGGTGGAGATTGTTGGATATTTGGAAGATCTCGCCAAGGTGGAGATTGTAGGATAATGGCTCGATTCTGGTATTTGGTATCTGCAGTGTTCGAAAGTTTCAGAGCTTCAGTCGACTGGATGGAGGAGTAGTCGACTGTCCAGAGAGGAGTTTTCAAAGACTAAAGATACAGCAGCAGCAGTCGACTGATCAGTTGACTGTCCCGAAGGAAGTACCAGTCGACTGGTAATTCGACCAGTCGACTGTCGGCGGGTTTTGGATCCAGAATAGGCCCAATTCGAAAAGGCCCAATAGTTTCCCTATAAATACACCCGTTAGGGTTTTGTAAATTGTAACACCTTATTCGGATTTTGCAGCCGTCATCTCTTGTAAAGGCTTTGTTTGTCCATTGGAGATCATAGTAAAGAAACCCAACCGCCCCTTGTGGATGTAGGCATCGTTTTGCCGAACCACGTAAATCTTGTGTTCTTGTGTTGCTTGCTTTTCTGTGTTTTTCTCGCTGTTTCTCTCGTTTGATTGTTGGTTTGATTTGTATTCCGCACAACAATCTCAACTGTCTTGCTGTCTTCTTCTTTATTTTAAATCTTTTCATGAGTAAGCATTTCATACAACTTCATTGTGTTCTGCTACTAACTTATCTTAGATTTGGTGGCTACTTACCTAACAAAAAAATAAAATTAGTATTTATACTTTTCTTTCGATTCGTAAGTTATTTCTATATGATTAGTTTTTGCATTGTTTCAATAATATGTTACTACTTTTACAACTATAATATCTTATTTTACTCCTACAAACCGTTTATAATTTTCGTATCATAACATTGTTAGTTTCACCTTATAATTTTACGCCTATATACATACATAATTTTGTATGTTGGTTTTTCTTACTCAACTTGACAATTCGAAAGTATTTCGATGTATGCCTTCTATATCTTTAATTTTCAAATCGTATGTATAATTATTATAGTTACCTTACAAATTATTTTATGATATTAATTTGTTATACATAATTATTTTATATATTTTCTATACTTTTAACTAAATTTCATTCTTGTTTGTTTTTTAAACTTTTATCCAATAGTCTTCTTTTAAATTGCTAATTCAATTTTTGTCATACAGTACCAACTCTTTGCAATTTTCTACCGCTTATTACTTTGATGAATTTTGATTACTAAATCTATTTATAAATTATCTGTTGACAATATTTCTCTTTATTAATTGCGTTGTTTTCCGAACTATTCCACAATTAATGACTTAATTTAATTTTTCTTTTCATCTAGTACTTCACCTAACATTATTTTTTATGGAACTTCTGTCAATCTATACTATCTTTTATGCCACATTTATTTTCTTATGCTATTTTCCTAGTTTTCTTGTTCCGTTCTTACAAGTTTTGATACTCATAGTTTTTCTTATATGGAGTTTGTCTTGTTTTTCCACATTACTTATTTTTATATTTTCTTAATGTTTGCAGTTTTTTATATACAATAATGATATTTTTTTTGTGTGTGTACAAAATACAACCTTTTCCCAAGCGAGTTCTGAGGACATAACTGTTCTAAGGGGGGGAGAGTGTAACACCCCGCAAAATTGAAAATGACAATTTTTTTCCTGTGTGTTACGCACGTGTATTTTGTACCATTACGGGTAATATTCGTAATGTGTTTCACTACGTATTTTGGATTTTGACTATTTATGCATTTCCCATATTCTTAAAATCCAATTTGAGTCAATTCAAATATAAAATTTCAATCTCTGTATTTTTACGTGCTTCATGCGTATTATCGATGCACGTATTAATTATGTATTTTTCCATCACTACGTGTAATATTTTCTATATGTATCAATTATTTATTTAATAACGTGTTTGAATTTGTTTTATAAACGGAAGTTCATTTTTCTCCTATTTCAATTTAAATACTTTTATACGTGCTATGCATGTGTTTTAATGTACGTATTGATTATATTATTGAATGTGTACATTAAATATATTTTTCTTATTTGAATTTCGATTATCTTTAAATATTTTTTTGTCAATAAAGTCGATTTCGTATTTTGAAATTTTACGTGCGACGCACGTGTTTGCGGTGCACGTATTTAGGTGTATTCTTTTCAAAATGAAATTTTGAAGTGTGTGTGTGTTTATTTTATTTGTGCATGAAAAACTATAATTTTTAATTAAACTAATTTTAGATGCATCTTATATATTATATACATATGTTTTAAATTAAATAAATAATTAATTTTGTGAAGTGTACACAAAGCACGTGCACGTGCACACGTGCAATGTGCACACTCAAAAGTGAGAGGCCGACTATTTTTGGGATGGAGGGAAGAACAAATTTTTTGAATTGCAAGAGTGGAGTTAGTGGTTTAAGTGGGAAAGTAGTTAGTATAACCACTTAATTAAAACCTACTAATACCCCCTAAACCATCCGCACTCTCCTCATTTTCCCTTTTTCTCCTTCCTTGCTCTGCCGAAATCAAATCCAGCAACTCCCTTTTGCTTCTCCACCTACTCCCATGCATACATATATATAACTCCTAATTCTGTTATATACCTATACATAAATATGTGTATATATACACAAGTAGATATATATATTGCTTCTCCACCTACTCCCATGCATACATATATATAACTCCTAATTCTGTTATATACCTATACATAAATATGTGTATATATACACAAGTATATATATATATATATATATATATATATATATATATATATATGCATGCATGAAGATTAGATGAAGTACTTCTCTGTTTGCTACCGAATTAGATGTGGGGTGTTTTTCCTTGTGCACGGATATTGAGGAGGCCGATTGGGACTACTCTTGGAGCCTTTGAAGGAATTTTTGCTACTAGGAGCTTCTCATTCTAGGAGTTCAATTGCTAAGAAATCTTATTTCTTGGGTGGATGTTTCTTAAATCTTTTCTAATTTTAGGAGTAGATTGCATGCTAGATAATATATAATTTAATTGTTAAATTTTGATTGGTGTGTTAAATATAGATTGCATAATCCTAATCTAATTGTGTTGTGATGTGCTGAAATAATATTGTGATTCATATAAAAGACTAGAACTCTTGTTGAATTAGAAAGAGAAATATTTATTGTTGGAATGAGAATTTATGCATGGTAGAATATTTTTACAATAGTCAAAATAATGTAACATGTATGAAAATAGTTTTAAAATGCTAGTATAGTGAAGAAATGGGGAATTAATCTCACTAGCATTTATTTTATGAGTATAGGAATTTTTTATAAAGAAGTTTTTGATGAGAGACAACACTTTATTTGAAAATTGATAATATGTGTTCTCTAATACAATTCGGGAGGAAGCTTTTTGTTACATTGTCAAAAAAGAGAATTTATAAAGTATGAATATATATGCTATACTGTATTTTGATAGAAATACATTCTGGAAAAAGATTTAGATTTTGAATAAGTACTAATTGATTGAAAAATCGAGTTTATTAAAGGAAGAATTTTAATACAGTACGGTTTATACAAAAAGTAATCAACCAGACTTGCATCGGTTAGTTACTCAGGACCTAGTGGTCTTCGGGTGCGCTTTGGGTCTGTTACTGTAGCAGAGCGGGGATGTTGATCTTGGGTTCGAGTCTTGCAAAGGACTCTGTTTTACTGAAAATTTGATTTTTAATTAAATCCCGAAAGCCATACTTTAAATATAAACTGAGTTCTTCTTATATCAGTTAGTCACTCAGGACCAATTGGTCGTTGGGTGCGTTTTAGGTCTGTTACTGTAGCAGAGCGGAGGTGTTTGGTCTGGGTTCGAATCCGACCTTTGCCCTTTTGTTTTATTTTCTTTGATTTTTTAAAATATATTCCGATTTTAGTATTTCTTGCGGTTTAAAAGGGCGTAAACAATTGGAAAAAAATACTAATATTCTTATACAATTGTTTAAACTTTATAAATATTATTTCTACAATATTTTGACATATTTTGTGAGAATTAGAAGTTATTTTTATATTGAAAGTTGTGACTCTTGTATAATTAAAGAGAGCTGAAAATTTGGAATGCAATTAGATTTCTTTTCGATGAGATTTTATGATTATTAATACTTGATTAAGATTATTTAAATTGCACACAATGTTATAAGTGATTAAATTGATAAGAGAAATTGTATTGAATTATTTCATGTTATGAGATTATAAAGAAATGTTTCTCTTTGAGAAAGAGATTGTGAAAAAAGAAATTGAGGTATTATTTTGAGATTGAATATAACATATTGTTGATCTCTAGAACGAGATAGTTGTTGGAATCTAGAGGCTAGGAGAGACTCTTAGAAACGGCAGTATTTATTAATGAATTTGAGAGCTAACCAGTGTGGGTTGAGCATCTCTCGAGAAGTAGCCAGTTGGGCTGACTGTCTATTTTGTTTGGTTTAAGTCCGGTAGGGTAAGCTAGCTCTAGGTTGTGATGATTTTCTTCTAAAACAAACTAAAAATCTAAGGATTAAACACATAGTGAAGTTGTGATGAAAGTAAGAGAAAAACACAAGTATGAGGGTCTCGGATCTACGGTGTGAGAGTGTTCACAAGATGTCTACATGATGCGTCATGTCAGGACGTGAATACATCTCCAGAATATTGGGACCGTGGCGACGCTTGTGGGGTGCTTGGTGACTACGTAATGCCATCGTTCCATGGCGGAGGCGAATTGTCCATAGGATGTCTGCATGATGCGTCATGTCATGACGTGGGATTCCCTCCAGGATGTCTGGACATGGGCTCGTAACTCATAGAACATCTAGGATACTTACCGTAGTTACTGTAGTAGTTAAACTCATAGCGAGGGAATCAACCCTACAAGATGAAGAACGATTAAGGGCTTGCCCTCGAATTTATGTAGAATGGGATGCATAAGTTCGAACAAGTGTGCATTAGTGTCATTTAAAATAGATAACTGCATTAAGGTTAAGTGCACAAGCACACACGACATCAACAGGATAGTCCCTCTTTAGCTTTGTTTGTGATCAAGTTTGCGTTTGTTAAAGTATTAAACAATCGTAATATTTTCGGCATAGCGAGGATGGCCATGTATAATATTGCGTCGGTTGTAAGCAACTGAAGTGCCTACAGTTTCATATGCAGGACTTGGAAATTTACAAGAAGATATAAAAATAAATTTGATACTGATGATTACTTAAATGTTAAAGTTGTTACAATTGTACATTTATCCTTGTTGTAATTCATTTATTTTCCGCTGCGTGTTGTTGTAAATAAAAGTTTTAAATTTCTTGTAAAATTGTACAAAGTGAAGTGTAAAGATCCTGTGGAACTTCGAATTCAGACTTATTTGGAATTCGGGGTGTTACAGTTAACTCAGTTAGTGTGCCCCTTTTTACTAAGGCTGTTAACTGAGTTAACAACTGTTGTGATCTACAATTTCCAAAAACTTTCAAGTTTCTAGAATTTTGAGATAGTCACATCCGTTAACTTAGTTAGCGTGCCCCTTTTTACCAAGGCCGATAACTGAGTTAACGACTGTTGTGGTCTACAATTTCCAGAAACTTTCAAGTTTCTGATATTTTGAAATAGTCACACCCGTTAACTCAGTTAGCGTGCCCCTTTTTACCAAGGCCGTTAACCAAGTTAACAGGTATTTGTATATTCACCAACAGACTTATAAAAATCTGAAGCTGATACCTGAATACTCAATCTCAACATATCAACATATACATTCTCAACCTATCAACATATCGTTCTCAACATATCATTCCCAGATGCCTCTTTATAAAATTTCCCAATTTGAGCAATCTCCAAACACGGCTAACACATCTCCAAACACAGCCAACACAACATACAAAAAGAGTTCAACAAATATCCCAAACACAACAAACCTTCTCCAAACACAGCCATACACAACATACAAATTTTGGGCAATCTCCAAACACAGCAACAGTACTCCAAACACAGCCAACAAATATCCAAACACAGCAAACACAACATACAAAAAGAGTTCAACAAATATCCCAAACACATCAACCCTTCTCCAAACACAGCCATACACAACATACAAATTTTGGGCAATCTCCAAACACAGCAACACTATTCCAAACACAGCCAGCAAATATCCCAATTTACATTACAAACACATCACCCAGGCAACCATAAGAGTTCAATACAACATTAACTACCACGACTTCTTTCAAAATTATAAAAAGACATAACAAAAACAAAAATTTACCTACGAAGGGGTGAATAGATTTGAACGTTTTCTTGCACGTTTTGGACGCTTCTGGCTTGCCTGAGTTAAGTCGGAGAGGGGAATATTATCTTCTTCAGGTTCTTCTTCTTCCTCTTCTTGGATTTCATCAATCGGTGGAGACGGCACCCTTCTTGTTCGTTGTCTTTCTTCTTGTATTATTGGACGATGACGAGATTTTGTAGCAATTTTCTTCCGACGACCTGTTTGGTGCACGGGACCGGACAATATCACATCTATTCTGTTTCCTTCACCGACGAGATCTGCTTGTGCTCGACATAACTCAACAATTTTACGCACGAATACCTTCAATGGTTCAGCTACATTACTCTTTAATACTTTCGCGCATTCTTTCGCTTGAATCCATGTTTGGGCCATCTACACAAAAACAAAAGAAACGTAATAATAAATTCAATAAATACACTTTTAGTAGCAATGTAAATATGGGCATAAAACTTACTACACTCCGAAGCAATGGTGTCTTCGGTTGGAACATTGGTAGATTAACGGAGTACGTGTCTGCTAGATCTGCGACATGTTTCCGTGCAGTACTTGTACCCCTGCTGGAAGTTGGCTTGTTGGAGAAATGTAAAGGCGAGTCATTCTTGTATACCACGTCATGTAAGGGACATGGGAAGATGCATCGAACAGTGGAATATTCACAAGTACATGATCGAGACGATGGTTGTTCCAAATATCCACGTATACGTGCAATGAAGCTGTCCAATCGTGAGCTGCTTGTCGACCCATATCGGTGACACTATGTAAATCGGCATTGTATGGTTGATGGACCAGAATATTTTGAAGCAACCCAAACTGATGGAGTACTCTATCTGAGAAATAGCCCTCAACTGTACCAAAGTGGATAAGCGGCGCTTTTGTCAACCATAGTTGAGGAGCCGAGGTACAAACTGGAGGCAATCTCGCTAAACGTGCCTCGGTATATGGTTGCCACTTAACACAATTGTCTGCCAAGTGGTCAAGCTCATCCTGGTAATATGAGAGGCATCTATTAGGCACCCATTGTCGCAATACACATCTTGCGGTGGCCTCATGTTCTCGTCCTTGAGAAGATTCGTCCACTTTGGTGATTGCTTTGCGACAATGGGTCGACAAATGTATAGTCGTTCCTAACTCCAGACCTGTAGCATCAACATTGGTCCGTTCATCTACTTGGCACCGAGAGAGCAATTGCACAAGGCCCTATACAATGTGGCCAATGCAGTACTTCCCCAACTGTATGCCCCAACTCCACCAAGATCGGCGATTAGTGGTAGGTACATTAACGGCACAGAATCTCTAGAGGAATTTGGGAACATCACACCTCCGAAAAGTGTCATTATGTAGGCCCGACAATAACAATGTAATTGCAACTCAGTGGAGGCATTAGTCAACGTACCGGAGAATGTGTCCTTCAGCCATTTCAGTCACACCGATTTACCTACAAAGGCCGATCGATCCACCTCTACACCGAGATACTCATGGATAATGAACTCTGGTTCAAAGTCCATTATGCTAGTTACGGCCTATCCATCAATTGGCAGACCTGTTATTACAGCAACATCTTGTAGTGTCACTATCATCTTGCCAACGACAAGTGAAAACTATGTGTCTCGGGATGCCATCTCTCAAGAAGGGCTCTTAATAGGGGTCGATCGGCCTTAATGGAGCTCATCAACCCAATGCCGTATAACCCACATTGCTGTAATATCTCATATATACGGGGATGCATCTCTAACGTGTCGTGCCCACTAAAACTACACTCTGAAGAATTTCCTTCCCAAATGGTGTAACTCTTGTTTCTCCAAATACGTATTTTCTGTGTATTTCCGGATTTTTAATTTTTTTGTAAATTATTTTTCCGCTCTTAAACTCTTTTTGTTAAAATTTGTTTTTGGATCCCCTATTAAAGTCTATTTATGATCAATAGTTTTAGTTGCAGCTATTTTTTCAACGATTTTTATATTGTAATACAAACCATATTATTCATGTTATTATTACTATTATTGTTTCTGCTATTATTATTACTATTGTTATTTTTACTACTATTAGTATTATTATTTTTATTATTATTACCTTTTGATTATATATTAAAAATCTCATTTTTTTATTTATATATTTTTCCTATCTCTTATTGGATTTCTATAATACCCTTTAACCCATTCACCCTATATATTAAAACCCTATAACCTGTTTTCCCCTAATACCCAATACCTGTTTAACCCACACCCGTTACCCTCTAAACCCTAACACTCTAACTCTAATATATATATCCCCTTTGTATACTACCTATTCATCCCTTACCTTTACAACCCTAGCCGCCTGCCTTCCTCTACTCCCGATCCTCTTGCTTCCGCTCACCCCCGTTCCTCTCGGCAATCCCCTCTGGCAGCCCCTTGAGTTGCCTCGTCGACTCCAGAAAATCCATCCCTCCTGTCTCTCCCCTTTACTGCCCTGCTCTCTCTCTCCAATGCAGCCAGGCGCCACACCAGTCGTAGCCCCCTCTCCCCTTCGCTCCGACGTCAGCCGCCGCACCTCCCCGACTGCAGCGCAGCCCGATGCTCCTCCTGTAGTGCCGAACATCAGCACCCCGACATTGTGATGCCACAGCGCCAGCAGTCGGCAGCCCCTGCATCCCTGTGTCATGACCTCCTGTCGTCGACAGCCAGCAGCCAGCCCCTGTCACCCTGCATCTGCCGCCCAGCAAGCCCGCGATAGCCCTTACAGCAGCAGCCCCAATGCCTGCTACCCCTGACCTGTCCCCTGCCGTCTTCAGTCCACTGTTGCCCTGTTTGGTGATCGATTGATTCCAAGCCATCGATCACCCGTGATCTTAATCTCTTGATCTCGACCGTTGATTGCTTGATCCCTTGATCTCACCGTCAGATCTGCTTGATCATCATCATCATCATCATCATCATCATCATCATCATCATCATCATCATCTGATCTGGTCCATCCAATCTTTTTAATCTTGACCTTGATCTTGATCTTTGATCTCAGCCGTCCGATTGTGTTCGTGATCTCGATCGTCTTCATCTTGTTCGCAATCGGTTGTTCATCTTGTTCGTGATCATCTCGTTCGTGATCGTTGGTATTGTGTTCGTGCTCAGGATCTGTTCCCATTATTCTTGCTCTTGCTTTGTTTCTGTCGTCATCTCTGGGCAGGTAACTTGTATTCATTTCTTTGTGTAATACTAGTACTGGTTACCGCCTGTAGTGTAGGTTTGTTCTAGAGATAATTCTTGTACAAAACCCCTGTCATATCTTGTCTCTATTGTGTTGACCCACCCATAGTTGCCTCATGACACACATGACATGAAATAACTTAGGGATGACCACTTCTTGTTGTATACATGCATGTTGTTAGTATGATATCGTGTGCTCGGCTGTGTTAGTTGTAGCATAACTTTTTGTAGACTTGTAAAATACCCTCTACCATGTTGTTTGGACATCTAGTATACCCTATTTCACGTTTGGTTATATTTTGGATGAGTTTCACATGAACTAGTTGATTTTGTGTATGAAGGATATTTTCTGTTTTGCCGATTTCCCGTTTTTGATCAGTATTTTAGACCCTATTAAGGTCAGTATGTGAAAATTATTTGTGAATATGAATTGTAGAGAATTTTTTCTACTTTCCAGATTTTTTGACAGATCTCAGTTTCGATTTATACGTTGCAAGTTATGACTATTTTACTACAAATGTGTTTAAAATTCCAGATCCAGTTTTATATGAATTCTGTATAGTAATCTATTTTTCTACTGATTTTAAAGGTAATATTTTGATCCAATTTTTTTTTGAGTACAACTAGACCTGATTGGGATTAACCCCTAATTTTTATGGATTTAATTGGTAACTTCTATAAACCATTTTGTGCTTGTGAACAATTACTATATATACAGAATTTTCATACTGTTCAATAAAGATATATAATTTCGACCTGATTCTATTTGCTGTTTATAAAAACTTTGTGAATATGAATTGTAGCCTACTGTATATATTTTATCACCCTTTTGACGGATCTGAATTTTGATTTATATTTTGTGAGATATTGCTGTTTTAGTATTGCAGTGTTTACGATTCCAGATTTACAAAACTACTGTATCTTGCTGCTTTCTTATTTTACTTGACCATTCTATTTATGTTGGAAAATTATGAAACTTTATTTTCTGTTACTAAACATACTAGGGAATACCCCAGATTTTTTTTGGATTTAATTAGTAAGTTTTTATGTTGTTTTCCTGTTTATGAATACAAACTTCTGATTTCTGGCTAAACACATCTTCTGGATTTAATTCTGTTTTGAGGCTTGTTTTGTAAATATGACTTATATATACTTTCTGGATTCGGCCGGGAGTCTATTTTCTAGATTTTCTGACGGATCCAGATTTGCATGTCCGTGGCAACAGGAATCCCAGATTTGGTGCAGTACTGTCTTGCTGTTGTAAACTAGAATTCTCGTTGTCCTAATCTTTTAGGAGCTGTCTTTCACCTGTACATGTTTATCCTCCAACCTGAACCTGTTACATGTTCATACCATGTTATTCTTGCCCTATTTTGTGCATGTATATGCCGTTTGATAATAATAACATGAAACTAAGCCGGGGTTTAAAGGGAAAGATCTAATAGTAGAAAATAAAGAAATGTGTACTCAGAAGAGGATTCATAGATCCGATTTGGTTATTTGGAACTTGATATTGGTTACTTGGAGGTTGATATTTGGTTATTTGGAGCTTGATACTCGGAGCTTGTCCCTGAGTACACTGTTCGCTATGATCCACTATGAAATCTAAAACGAAATTGTTTGAATTAATGTAGCAACCATGTGGTAAAAACCTGGGACGCATGAAGTGCTACCTAGATAAGATTAGATACAAGACTTGAACATGATCACTTGACACTTGCTACTTATTACTTTTACATGAAACTTGATTCTTGACATTTGACACCTGTTACATGATTACATGTACATGCTACTTGACACCTGCTACCTGTTTACTTGCTTGCATGATACCTGTTACCTGTCACATATTATATATACCTGTTATCTCACTACATTACTTGATTCTGTTAATGATTCATGTTAGTTGTTCTATTTTGTTGCCATGTCCATTCCATGCTAGTTGTTTTCGTCTCTTGACTGGGATTTAGTTGCTCTATTTTGCTGTTACATCTTTCCATGCTATACTTGCTTTCGCTGTTACTCTATTTTTATCTATTTCTCTTTCTTGTACTTGGTGCTTGCACTACAAGCAATCCGTAGCTTGCATTGATGGACATTTTGTTTCTCCTTCATTTTTCCTGCAATTTGTTAACTTGCAGATTTTGGTGATCAGATGCCAGATGGAGTAGGTGATCTAAGATTCTAGTTGGCTGGAGATTTTTGCTATATCTATTTATTTTCTTGTTACTTATCTTGAATAATTGTATTTGGTTACATGGATTATTTTGTATTGGGCTTTGTGTCCCAGACTTGTGTTTTGTTCCAGCCATGATTATTTGAAATTCAGTATTCTGTTTCTTTTCAAGTAATCTTGTTGACTATATTGATTCAGTTATGCATGTGTGGTTGACTATTCTTCTTGTACCTCTTTTGTTTATACTTGTGCTTGTTGTAAAGCTTCTGACAGCATATGGATGATGAAAATTATTTGCTGGGCTTAGTCACGTATCCGTATTCCATATTCTCTTTTTGAAAAGCGGGGCGTGACAAACGGCGTTAGAGCGATGCTGACCTTGTAAAGTCAAAAGCTTTGGGTCGATCGGATCGGGAACCGCTGGAGGAACATATGAGGAAGAAGATGGGCCCGACTGACTAGATAGAGAAGAAGTGCCATGTTGATTTGGAGGAGACGGGCCCATTTGATTACCAGGAGAAGAAGAAGGACCAACCTCATTCTCCACAAAAAAAAGTTGAAATTCAACATACAAATTTATAATTCCATTGATGTTAAAATTGAACGTATGAAAGTAATGTCAAATCAACTTATATTGGTACGTCTCTGTCCACCACAGTTCGTTTTTTTTTGGAGGTTGTCCATGACATGTCCGTGGATCTTTCCGAGTTGTTGGAGGTCTACTACTACTCCCTTCTTCGGGATTACCCATTGTCCGTGCCATATGTTATATCAATTATCAAATAGAATCCTACATGTTTGATAATATGTTAACAAATTTTCCTTAAAATCGCTATAAATTTATTATACAATTAACAATGTTTAATTTTCAAAATTTCAATATCAAACAATATTACTCACAATGTCCATCCCAATATTGGTTTAGTTTTGGTTAATTACACAATGCAAATTTATCACGTGCAAAGCAAATTTTACAACCTAAATCTATCATGTACAAATTTAACAATGCAAATTTATCAAAAAAAGTCTATCAATGCAAATTTATAGATCTATCAATGCAAATTTGAACCTAAACGTAAATCTATCAATGCAAATTTATGAATGCAAACCCTAAATCTACCTATGCTAATTTAACCCAAAATTTAATATATCTGTCATGTACAAACCAAAATGAACCCAAAATTTCAAATCCAACCTTTCACCCAAAATCACTTAAAATTATATACCATAAGTTACGAACATTTACAAATGAATGTTGGGTTGAAGGTCGAAATCGACTACGCCGCTGCAGATCCGATCGTCTACTTCCGAAAATTTGGGAAAAAGGATTTATGGGTTCACCAATAATTTGGGAAAATTGATGGTTGAGATGAGATTTTCGGCAGTGAAGAAGAGTTTTTAGTAAAAAATTCGAGAGATTGGGATGAGTAGAGGCCGAAATCGGAGGCTGAGGTTTGGGGGTTGGGTTCAAAATTGCGCGATGGGGTTTTGGGAGAGAGAAGAAGTAAGATGAGAGTGAGATAGCGTGTGTTATTTAAGAGGAACCTAATCGACACTTGCTAACCCGGTTAGCGCGCCTGGTATAAAGAGGCGCGCTAACGGGGTTAACGTGTCTATACTTAGTGATTTTTATCCCACATCCCTTTTTGAGGTAGTGCCCCTTATTGTCCCATTGACACTCGCTAACCTGGTTAGCGAGCCTGGTTTAAATGGGTGCGCTAACGGAGTTAGCGAGTTTATATTGGGTGAGTTTTTTCCCACATCCCCACTTGAGGGGATAAGTGGTATCCCCTAGCACACGCTAACTGAGATAGCGCGAAGAAAATTACTAGGGGCGCTAACTAAGTTAGCGACAAGAACTTTTTGGTATTAAATTTTCGAATATGGATAGTTTGGTACATACTTACAAAAAGTGGGATAGTTTGGAAAAAAATTCCCTAGCACACATGTATTTGATGAAAGCAACCAGTCATTAATGCTTCTATATTAGGGGCAAGTTCATCTAAGATTATTCCTGTGTTTAAATGCAATTGAATGTACTCCATACACTAATGCTTTTTACTAATAAATATGTTGAGGTGCTTGCTAAACTCTTGGACTTCTACATTTACATGCTGTCATCTCTCAAGTCATTGTTATCATCATTATATTAATAAGCCTCGTCTCATGATGATGCCATTGAGACTCACAACAACAAATGTTTGATGGAGACACAGCTAATAAGAAGAGACAAAGCAGGGAGGAGAGAAGTGTGTCGTCTTTCATCATAAAGGTTATCTCTTGTTAGATTTTGCTACACAAATGAAATTATAGGGGTTGGTTGTGAGAATGATTCTACATTTTGGTGTAGACCCCATGGAAATATAAACATGTACACATAGAAAAAAGTTATGAATATGGAGTACTACTCATGTTGTTGGTGTGAGGCATGTGGAACTTTAACCCATTGGAGCATCTAGAGTCGTTCCAATTCAAATTTTGGGTATTTGATATATACGAATAGAAAATTTGAGTTTCAGTTGTAGTCGTTTGAACCCAATTTTTGAGTTTTAATTTTAAAAATTGACGGACAAGAAATGATTTTCCGTTCACTAATGTGGTTAATGATTTTCCATTCACTAATGTGGTTAGTGGTTCTCAAAGGTCACTATCCTTTAGAAGTGCCCTTATCCCAAGTTGCCAACCACCTACAGCTACAAAATAGGATGAGTCATGCAAGAAATGGGATGTTGCAAGCTTACCCTTCTGTAGCTTCCATGACTGGCATCACCTTGTGGGTAGGTGTTTTCGTACTAGAAGAGAGTTGCATGCTGTATCTGCAAGTTTTGATTTGTTGTTGGAAACTTTTTATGGAGGGTTCTCAGATTACATTGGAAAACTCACCGGTTACACATAACAGTTAAACTTGATGTTTTTTTTTTTTTGGAAAATTTTATTTTAAAAATAAAATAGATTGAAACAGAAGTAGAAACAAATAGAAAAGCCTTCTAATGAAACATAGTACTATATGTTAAGAACTAACATCAAGATTTCCGAATCTTTGATATTTTCATTACCTGTATACTTCACTGCTTTTGTAATATAAGAGACTTTTTGAAACGTTTCGGGTGGTGATTGGTTAGGAGTTTTAACCGTATGAACGAAAATTTAAAGGATAAAATGAAAATTTTAGTAGGAATTAAACCTTGAATTGGTGGTTCATCAGTTTGAGAACAAAACAACCCTAAAAACAAATGTTAGGTTAGGTCCTTCAAAAAAAAAAGGGATCTGTGATCAAGATAGGGTTCAAAGTTGATATGGATCTGACCTAACTCTGGAACCTGATCCTGACCCACACCAATATTCAATGGAGAAGAAATACATACAAATTTGAGAGTGGAAATCTCAAATTGCATAAAAAAATAACAGAAACATTGGTCTTTTAGCCTGATATATACAGAATCACAGATGAATCTATGATGACTAAGATCCGACCGTCCGTTGAAGTCTCGATACAACGAAGTGCAGGTTCTGAACCTTACCCAAATTGATCGGGTCCAATTATTCCAAGCTCTCACTAAATGATCTTCTGTACTAGTGTACCAATCCTTTCATTATTTGAGATGAAGAGTGAGCAAATTATTTGTATCCCATTCCAAAACTTCTGATATATCTGATATTATGTACGAAGCAGATACCGAGTATTCGATTTATGCAAACAAAGAGCATTTACTAACTCGTACGTTCGTTCTAGTTGCCACTACTTGAAGAGCGACTTGTACATGAAAATGATATGATTAGTCAAAATATGCGGGACCAACATGATGTCAGTCATCTTGCAGGTGGACCAGCTAGCACAGTAGTTTGTAGAAAAGACTTCTCCATTAAATTTGCTCGATCAAATATGAATTGAATTAAATTTGCTCGATCAAAAAGGAATTCCAAGGTTTACAAAAACTGTTCTGAAGGACACATGCAGTCAGTGGCGGAGCCAGACGAATCAAAATGGGGGTCCCAAAATTTTTTCCCCCGGCATTGACATAATTGAGCCTTTAATAAGAGGTGGATTAGACTTGGGGTCCCAAATTTTTTTTAACTGGGGGGGGGGGGGGGCGAAATAAAAATTTTGGTCTATATAAGGAGTTTTTACAAAATTTTTGGGGTCCCAAATGTCCCCCCTCCTCTATACCTCCCTCCGCCACTGCATGCAGTGCATAAGATACCCTACTTTTAATGCATGAAGTGCAAGGCCGGTCCTGAGCCCACAGGATCAGTTAAAATGAAGGCCCAAAATTTCTTCATCTTCTATTATTCTTATTTTGAAATTTTGCCCAATTATAATGAGTTATAATGAAGGCCTAGTTATCATGGAGGCCTAAAACTTTGCTTTAACTGAAAAACCTTTTGATCTACTCAAAAAAACCTCTTCATCTTTCTATTTCATAAATCCTAATCCTACTGTTTTTATTAATCAGAGCACCCCAAGAAATCCACCTCCCTCTTTCTCTCTCTCTCTCTTTCTCGTAGAATTTAGTGGCTGCATTGTTGGGGTTTGTGGATCCAATACACGATAATGAGTTGAAGAAGATAGTCGGGAAGGAGAGTCGAAGTGGGAGCAACAGGTGAAGAGTAGAAAGTGGCTACAACAGAGTTGCGGTCGACTGCACCCCCCGACTGCCCAAGCAAGAAGACCGGTCGACCGCGTAGTCGACCGTCCCGCTCTCTGACTCAACTCTGTAGCTTGATGGAATGACCGGTCGACCGCGCAGTCGACTGATCTGCTCACTGTTGGATTTCGTGCAGTCGAGGGAGAAGACCGGTTGACCGTCAAGATGGACTGGTCGACCGTCCCGACGCTGAATAGATGAACGGCTGTGATTAGAGATGCGGAATCCTATATATATTGTATTGTGTACAATTTTAGGGTAAAACTGAAACAAAGTGAAAAGAAAAGTGAGATCTATCAGCCGTCATTAAGAGCGAGGGAGATAAAGAGAAACTCTACACTTTGGTGGTGAGTTCTTAAGAGATTTGTAAACCTAATCTTCATATTTCTAGTGGAAATCGCAGGAGTGCCTCTGCGCGGGGAAGTAGCCATTGTTTGGGTGAACCTCGATAAAAATCTTGTGTGTTCTGGTGTGTTGCTTTTGCTTGTTCTTTGTTCTCTTGTTTTGATTCTATAGTTCTTACATCTCGTCATCGTTGTTGAGTTTATTCCGCAGTTAGAATTCAACAAAGTGGTATCAGAGCCAGGTTGGTAGTCTTGATTGAGATGAGGGACAAGAGTAGAGTCAAGGAGTTCGATGGAACAAATTTCACAATGTGGAAGATCCAAATGATTGCGTATCTCCGACAGAAGGATCTAGATGATCCGTTGTTTGGTGTGAAGCCAGAAGGGGCGGAGGTCGATCCAGTTGCTTTGGCGGCCTGGAATAGATTGGATCAGAAAGCGCTTGGGCAGATTCAGTTGTTGCTGAGTAGGAAGGTGCTATTTCACATTGAGAAGGTAAGAACCGCAAAGGAGGTAATGGAGATATTGATAGACATGTTTGAGAAGCCGAATACAGTGAACCAGATCTTACATCTAAAGAAGTTGGTTAACTTGAAGTTGTCAGAAAGGGGTTCGGTTACTGAGCACATCAACAATTTTTGTTTGGTTTACAATCAGATGGAATCGTCGGGTTAAAGTTTGAGGAGAGGGCACAATTATTGTTGTTGCTATCTAGTCTTCCCGACAGTTACGGCACAGTAGAGCAGACTATTACTAGCACCATGACTGATACGACAACCTTAAAGGATGTTATAAGCAGCATCATGAATGAGGATGCAAGGAGGAAGAGACATGGAGAGATTTCGGTGTCATATCCTAGCAATACCGTGCTGTTAGTTAATAACCGTGGTAGAAGTAACAACAGAGGGAGGTCGCAGAGCAAGAATCACAGGTCCAAGTCAAGAACAGGAAATTGCAAAGGTAAGTATTGGTACTGCAAGAAGACAGGACCCAGGAAAGACCAATACGATGGGTATAAGAAAGCGCAAGCAGGGTCTCAGGTAGCCAATGTGGTAAGTATTGAACCCCATCTAGATGAATTGTGTTTATCTGCTGGATTTAATATTTTGCAAGATGATTGGTGTATAGACTCAGGTGCTTCTTATCATTGTACTCCCATGAGGGATGTTTTTGAGGATTACAGGACAAGTGATATTGGTGCAGTTTCAGTTGGTAATGGGCAGATATGTCCAGTTGTGGGTAGAGGTACTGTGAGAGTGAAGGCTCGCAATGGTGGGAAATTGGTCTTGTATGATACAAGACATATTCCGAGCTTGAAGAAAAACTTGATCTCAACTAGCAAAATAGACAAAGAAGGATTTACAACAAACTTTGGGCGTAGAGAATGGAAGGTGACTACAGGTGCCAGGTTGGTGGCAAAAGGAAAGCGTGGTGACACGTTGTACTTATTCAGGAGAGGTAATTCAGGTGATATCATTGCTACATTATCAATAGGTAGTTCCTCTTCAATTCTATGGCATGTCAGGTTGGGGCATCTTGGTGAAAAGGGTGTCAAGCAGCTTTGTTCTAGGAATCTTCTGCCGGGGCTGAAGAAGGTTGAGATAGATTTTTGTGAGAATTGCGTGATGGGCAAACAGAAATCAGTTAGTTTTCAGTTGGGTGGACGTGAGAAGAAGCTTGCAAAGCTAGAGTTGGTACATACAGATATATGGGGTCCAGCTCAGGAATTCTCTTATGGTGGTAAAAGATACTTTGTCACATTCATAGATGATGCTACAAGAAAGATTTGGGTTCATGCAATTCGTGAGAAATCAGAAGTTTTTGAGGCATTCAGAGCTTGGAAGGCCAGGGTTCAGAATGAAACAGGTTGCAAGGTGAAAGCAATCAAGTCAGACAATGGAGGTGAGTACACAAGCAAAGAGTTTGTTAACTATCTGGCAAAGAAAGGTATCAGAGGAATCAAGACAGTTCCTAAGACTCCACAGGAGAATGGTGTAGCAGAAAGGATAAACCGCACGATAATCGAAAGGGCGAGATGCATGAGACTTCATGCGAATTTTCCGGTCCATCTTTGGGCCGCTACAGTTGATACAGCAGTGTACTTGATTAACCGTTGTCCATGTAGTGCTCTTGATGGGGCCATTCCAGAAGAAATATGGTCAGGTAAAATTCTTAATTATTCGCATTTGAAAGTTTATGGTTGTATGGCATATGTACTAATTGGCAGGGAAGAAAGAAAGAAGTTGGACTCTAAGTCCAGGAGGTGTGTCTTCATTGGCTACGGTGGCGATGAGTATGGTTACAGGCTTTGGGATTTTGTGGATAACAAAGTCATTCGCAGCAGAAATGTAGTGTTCAATGAAGAGGTTCTATACAAGGACATGCACATAGGTCAAGACAGTACAACCAGTTCAGAATCAGATTGGGGTTCAGACTCAGACTCAGATTCAGATTCTGAAGGCGGCCCTACAGTGCAGCAGCAGGTACAGGTACCACAGGCAGCATAGGAGGCTCATGGTGAGCCTATTGAAAATGAACAGGTTATCCAAGATGAATAGGTACAGCCAGAACAGTTCAGGAAATCTGAACCGGTCGGTAAACCGGTACCCACATTGTGGAGATCGACACGAGAGAGGAGGCCAACCAGGATATTTGATCCATCAGCTAGTGTTGTTCACGAGTATGTTCTGTACACGGATTCGGAGGAGCCAGAGACTCATTAGGAGGCTTTGAGGGATAAAGCTCGAATTCAGTGGGAGTCAGCCATGAGGGACGAGATGAACTCCTTGGAACAGAACCAAACTTGAGAGTTGACCAAGTTACCTGCAGGGAAGCGTGCTCTTATGAACAAATGGGTGTTTAGAGTCAAAGATGAGGCAGATGGTAGTAAGAGGTACAAGGAGAGGCTTGGGTGAAAGGATTCTCTTAAAGAGAAGGTGTCGATTATAGTGAGATCTTTGCACCAGTTGTGAAGATGACTTCTATTAGGGTTCTGTTCAGTGTTATGGCAGTTGAAGATTTGCACTTAGAGCAGTTGGATGTGAAGACAACATTTCTCCATGGTGATGTCGAAGAAGAGCTGTACATGAGACAACCCACAGGTTTTGAAGCTAAAGGAAAGGAAGACATGGTATGTCGACTGAAGAAGAATATTTATGGGCTCAAGCAAGCACCGCGGCAATGGTATTTAAAGTTTGATTGCTTCATGAGAGAAAAAGGTTTCGATAGATGTGAAACGGATCATTGTGTGTATGTCCGTAGATATGAAGACAATGATACAGTTACCTTGGCGTTGTATGTGGACGACATGCTGTTAGCAGGTTCATGTATGAAGAAGATCAAGGAAGTAAAAAAGATGCTAGCTTCGGAGTTTTCAATGAAGGACATAGGTGAAGCAAAATAAATCCTCGGTATGAAGATCAGTAGAGACAGGAGTAGCAAGAAGCTTTGGTTATCTCAAGCGAACTATGTGAAGAAGGTGTTGAAGAGATTCAATATGGATGGCACGAGGCCAGTCACTTGTCCCTTGACTGCTCACTTCAAGTTATTAATGGACTTGTGTCCTAAGACAGAGGCAGAGATGGAGTAAATGGCTGCTATTCCTTATGCCTCAGCCGTTGGGAGTTTGATGTATGCGATGGTGTCTACAAGACCAGACATCGCACAAGCACTGAAAATTGTCAGCAGTTACATGAAGATTCCAGGTAAACAGTATTGGGATGCAGTAAGGTAGATTCTTAGATATCTAGCAGGTACTTCAGATCACTCTCTTTGTTTTGGGGGAGATTCTTTGCATATACATGGTTATGTAGATGCGGACTTTTTGGGCGATCGTGATGGTTGCAGAAGTACTGCAGGGTATGTATTTACAGTTGGTAGAACAGCTGTTAGTTGGGCTTTACAGTTACAAAAGGTTGTAGCACAGTCAATCACAGAGTCAAAGTATATGATACTTACAGAAGCGACGAAAGACATATTGTAGATTTCAGAGCTTATGAAACAGTTGGGCAGGAAGAAACCCATAGGTGAACTATGGTGTGACAGTCAAAGTGCAGTTTTCTTGGCGAAAAACTCGGCATATCACTTTAGGACTCGACACATTCAAATGAGGTACCATTTTGTAAGAATGGCGGTTGAGAAGAAATGGTTGAAGCTAACTAAAATTCTTGGCACTAAGAGACAGACATGCTTACTAAGGTGGTGGATAGCAAGAAAGATCATTTTTGCTATACCGCTATCGAATTGTCTTCAGGTTAATTGTTGAGGAGACTCGTAGAGGCACAAGCCTAGACTAGGCCAATGGAAGAATGAAGAACAGGTTAGAGACTTCGTATATGTGTCTCCAAGTGGGAGATTGTTGGGGTTTGTGGATCCAATACACGATAATGTGTTGAAGAAGATAGTCGGGAAGGAGAGTCAAAGTGGGAGCAACAGGTCAAGAGTAGAAAGTGGCTACAGCAGAGTTGCGGTCGACCGCGCCCCCCGACCGCCCAAGCAAGAAGACTGGTCGACCGCGCAGTCGATCGTCCTGCTCTCTGACTCAACTCTGTAGCTTGATGGAATGACCGATCGACCGCGCAGTTGACCGACCCGCTCTCTGTTGGATTTCGTACAGTCGAGGGAGAAAATCGGTCGACCGTCCCGACGCTAAATAGATGAACGGCTGTGATTAGAGATGTGGAATCCTATATGTATTGTATTGTGTATGATTTTAGGGTAAAACTGAAACAAAGTGAAAAGAAAAGAGAGATCTACCAGCCGTCATTAAGAGCGAGGAGAATAGAGAGAAACCCTACACATTGGTGGTGAGTTCTTGAGAGATTTGTAAACCTAATCTTCATATTTCTAGTGCAAATCACAGGAATGCCTCTGCGCGGGGAAGTAGCCATTGTTTGGGTGAAGCTCGATAAAAATCTTGTGTGTTCTTATGTGTTGCTTTTGCTTGTTCTTTGTTCTCTTGTTTTAATTCTATAGTTCTTGCATCTCGTCATCGTTGTTGAGTTTATTCTGCAGTTAGAATTCAACATGCAGGGTGCCGCTGGTGCTTTTGGCTGATTTCATCCTCATCCAGGTAACCAGGTTCATTCATGATTCAGTCTCATCTTATTTTATTTTTCCATTGTTATCTGTTCAGGGCTCATGACTGAGTCGGCTGACTGGCTGTTCATGGCTGGTTTCATACTTTCATTCTCATCTTAGTTGCTACTGATTAGAGTGATATGTGGCTTCTTTTTGAATATTTTCCTAAGAACAGATTTACCTTATAGATTCTTCTACTTGACTACTTCCTCTACATAGACAGATAGACTGAGTCACTGATATTTCATGTGATCATTGTGATCAATGTGATGGATCTTATCTACTATCTAGTTTCTGCTGTTTAATTTTTTCCCACTCTTTGCTCACATAAAATGATACCATATTAATATTTTTTATACTTTTCAGTTTTCTTGGATCACGGATGCAAGGATTCTCTGATCTCATTTGTTGATGCTAAGATGGTAAGACCCATGAAATAATATTTCTCAATTTTCTCTTGATTTGCAGGCAGGACTCTTCATATCTGAATTCGATGAGATTTATTGATACTTTTATGATGAAGTCTTTCTCAGTTTACATATGATAATTTAAAGATGCAACTATTAGTATAGAATGTACGCTACTCATGTTTTTCAATTGAATTCATATAATATATATAAATATATATACATGACATCGAAACAAATCTAATACTAAAATTAGTATTGGAATATGTAAAGAATGCCCAATTTTTTTCTTGCACATGGCCCTAAAAATCTTAGAACTGGCCCTGATGAAGTGCTAATGTGAAGTATGAACACTGAAATTATGTGAAGTGATACCATACTCTTTTGGATTCGAAAGAAACATAGCACAGTAACTTGCCTAACTAAGACCAGGACATCTAAAATTGGAAAAAAAAAGGAATATATACCCAGAAACATAATACACAGGACATCTTAGATAGCACAGTAACTCACGTTATTACTCTCTCTCTTCTCTATTCACTTTTTTTAGATATCTTTCTCTCTCTATATATATACCCAGAAAGTTAAAATTTTCATATTCCAGGTTTGTAAATTTCCGTATTTTAAAGATTTTTATGTTTTTTTTTATTGCTCATGTTGAAAATTTCATTGAGTTCCCTCAGTGATTTCACATGCAATAGAAGATTTAAATATAGATTTTTTATGTTTTGTTAATTCCTCATGTAGCTATTCACTTGGGTAAATTTCATTCCCTAAAATTACACTGAAAATAGCAAATATCTTCTCAAAAGCTAAATTTCATAATTTTGCACCCTCAAAGTTCTAAGAACTTGGATTTTACACTCCTATTTACAATTATTTTTCAACATATGCTGATGAAAGCATGAACTTTTATTTCATACTAATTGTTGTCTTGCTATTCAAACTTGAGTTACATAAACTTCATGATGGAAGTTTCCAGGGGCAGATTTGGCATGGATCCAAGTAGTCCCAGGACCACCTAGGATCACAAAAAGTCTCCTAGTACTAATGGTTAATGAATTGGGTTATCTTCTCTCTGGTCCAGGGATCGAATCCTGGCCACAGAGATTACTTTTTTTTGCCAACAAATCTCAAATCTGGGCCTTTTTTTTTATTTTTTTAACCCGTAACACCAAATCCAATACCCACCCAATTAACCCTATTTACCTTTCATATACCCAGCCGCCATTAACCAACCCTAATTCTGAATCTACTATTCATCTTCCTCTTCCCATATCTCTA
Source organism: Hemerocallis citrina (assembly GCA_017893485.1). Taxonomy (NCBI): domain Eukaryota; kingdom Viridiplantae; phylum Streptophyta; class Magnoliopsida; order Asparagales; family Asphodelaceae; genus Hemerocallis; species Hemerocallis citrina. The sequence continues at coordinate 215,690,539 of CM030364.1, read as the reverse complement.
ATCTCTCTCACCCGAAGGTCCCGAACGGCGGAACCCATTCCTCCTCTCCCGCTTCTCTCCACCACTCGCGACATGCCGACACCCCAGTGACCCCACCCTGCCCCACAACTGCACGGTCTGCACGACTGCACCCCGAGTTCTCCCTCCCCGTACATCCCGACGCCAGCCAGTCGACGCCAGCCCCGCCGCGGTGCCGCCCCGGTGATCGCTCAGCCACTCGCCGCCAGTGCGCCACCCTCCTCTGCCGGTGCCGGGACCGAAAGCACAAATCTTCAAGTAATTCTAGCACAAATCTATTGCTTTTTTTTAATTATGTTTTGGCCCCAAAATTCTAGCAATTTGCCTCAATTAATTTATGTTAATTATATATAATATATTTATATATTTGATATATTTGATTATGAAATAGGATGCTAAGTATTGCTATTATTTTTTAATTATATTTTTGGCCCCGAATTGTTAGTAATTTGTCTCATTAAATTTTTTCTAATTATATATTTGATGTTTGGTTTATGAAATAGGATGTTAAAGTATTATAAATTGGTATCAAAATCCAAGGAATCTACAAGTGCACCACCAATTCAACAAGAAAGTGAACCATTGGATGATGAAGTAGATATAAATCCAAATCCACAAGTTCCCAAGCTACCACCAATTTAACAAGAAAGTGAACCATTGGATGATGAAGTAGATATAAATCCAAATCCACAAGTTCCCAAGCTACCAAATGATGTTAGTGAAAAATGGGCATATTTGGAGTTGGATCCCGGAAAAAGAAAACCTATTCTTGATTATCATCCAAATGAGCGTGATGAGGTAAGAAGAGCTTATCTTTTACATGGCCCTACTCAACCCCGTTTGGAGAGTTATCATGTTGAAACAATTTATGGGAAGAATCGTAGTTTTAAGGCTAATTGGTTTGATAAATATAGTTGGTTGGAATATAGTATTAAAGAAAAGGCTGCATATTGTTTGAATTGCTATTTGTTTTATACGGGGTTAGGAAACAGTAGAACTGCATTTGTGATTGATGGTTTTAAGATTTGGAATAAAAAGAGCAAGTTAACTGACCACCAAGAAACAAGTCATCACAAGAATTGTGTGCAATTATGTGAAGCTCTCATGAACCAAAAACAGAGTATCGAGTCTTCTTATACAAAACATTCTGCAAAAGAGAAATCTGATTATCTGGTTCGTTTAAAAGCATCCCTTGAAGCAGTCAAATTTCTTCTTAGAGGTGGATTAGCCTTTAGGGCACACAATGAAGGGAAAGACTCTATATATAAGGGTCATTTTCTTGAATTAGTAGATCTTTTGGCAAGAAATTGTGATCACATAGCTGCAGCGATAAAAAGTGGTGGAGAAAATCATAAGATGACATCTCCACTTATTCAAAAAGATCTTGCAAATGCATGTGCTGTTGAAACAATTAAAAAAATCGTTGAAGAAATTGGAGATGACATCTTTTGTGTCCTTGTCGACGAATCTGGGGATTGTTCAGGCAAAGAACAAATGGCAGTGGTTGTGCGTTTTGTTGATGAAAGAGGTTTTATTGTTGAAAGATTTGTTGGCATTGTTCACGTCGCAGATACAAGTGCAAAAGCACTTAAGGAGGCTCTTGAAACTTTGTTGTCCGGGTTAGGATTGTGCATATCTAAAATTCGAGGTCAAAGATATGATGGAGCAAGTAATATGCGAGGTCATCTTGGAGGTTTGAAAACTTTGATTCAGAATGAGAATCTGCAAGCCTATTATGTTCATTGTTTTGCACATCAACTCCAATTGGTTCTTATTTCAATTCTTAGGCATCATGATGATGTTGATTGGTTTTTTTGTGAAGTTAGTCGTGTGGTGACTTTCCTTCGTGCATCTAACGAACGTCAAGCTCTTCTTTGTAAAAAGCAAGTTGCTTATTTTGCAGAATTAATTGATAATGACTTGATTGAAACTGGTACGGGGTTGAATCAAGAAATGTCTATTGCAAGAGCGGGTGACACACGTTGGGGATCTCATTTTCGGACTTTGAATCGGTTACATGACTTGTTTACTCCCATTCTTGAAGTGTTGGAAGATCTTCAAAGTGATAGAACGTGTAAAGGTGAACCACAAAGTTTGTTGGTGGTGATGCAAACTTTTGGATTCATTTTCATGCTCCATTTAATGATTGATGTTTTATCTGTTACAAATGATTTGTCTCAAGCATTACAAAAGGGTGAGCAAGATATTGTGAATGCTATGGAACTTGTCCGAATCAACAAGGAAAGGTTTATAGAAATGCGAGAAGGTGGATGGGAATTGTTTTATGAAAAAGTTGTAGGATCTTGTGGTAACCTTGAGATTGATGTGCCCGACATGGATGCAAGGTATGTGAAAATTAATAAGTCGAAGCGCAAGGCTCCTATTGTGACAAATTTACATTATTTCAGAAATGATTGTTTCTTGCGTATCATAGATTTGGTGTTGAATGAATTGGAAGACCGTTTTACTCCTGAGAATATTGAGTTGCTGCATTGCGTTTCATGTTTAAGTCCTTGCGAGTCATTTAAGGCTTTTGACATTAAATCGCTTGTGAGATTAGCGAGATTGTATCCTAACGACTTTCTTGATGTTGATGATGTGGAGTTGTCTAGCCAACTTGAGAACTATATTAGAAGTGTTAAAGCTGATGATAGATTTTCCAATTTGAAGGGGCTCTCAGATCTTTCTAAGACTCTTGTGCAAACAAAGAAGAACAAGACATATAACTATGTGTATAGGCTTATGAAATTAGCTTTGTCTCTTCCGGTGGCAACCGCAACTGTTGAGAGAGTTTTTTCAGGAATGAAATATGTGAAGGATGAGTTGAGAAACAGGATGTCTAATCCTTGGCTTAATGATTGTCTAATCACTTTTGTGGAGAAGGAAGTGTTTAGCACAGTCGATAATTTAGATATAATTAAGCGTTTTCAGGCTATGAAGAAGAGGAGAGTTCAACTAAACTTGTAATAGAATTATATATTTGATTCAAGTTGCAACGTACTTCATTATGCCATTTTAACTATATGAGATATTATTACTTTATTTTTAATTTTTTTTTCTGTCGAGTTATATAATTATTTAATAGATAAAGGCACCCCCAGTTTTTAAATCCTGGATCCGCCCCTGGAAGTTTCAGATTCATGCATCTCAAAGACTAGAAAGTAAATTTATCAAGTATTATACATGAACATTATTATAGTGTACTTCTCAAAAGTAAATTAATATATGATAGTAGAATACACTGAGAACACCAAAGTTAATAGTTAAATATTTTTACCTCCTTGATGAGTTGGACAATACTTTACTGGTGGATTACCTGCTGGGTTGGCTTATGTGTTTTGTGAATCACTCTGTGTAACGCCCCGAATTCCAAATAAGAATGGATTCGAGATTCCACAGGATCTTCACTTCACTTCGTACAATTTTACAAGAAAATTAAAACCTTTTCAATAATACATCAGAGTTTCTTTACAATTTGTTATACAGTGGAAGACAAAATAAATTACAATGAAACAATTATAACATCTTTAAACAAAACAGCATCAGTATATCCACTTTATAGCTTCAAGAACTTCCATTACCTGTATGTAAGACTGTGGGCACGTCAGTTGATTACAACCGACGAAATGTTATATTCGGCTATCCTTTCTATGCCGGGAATAGTATAACGATATCCATACTTTAACAAAAACACAAACTTGAATGAAATAAAGTGTAGAAATGTGATTACTCTAAATATGTAAGTGTATGCCATGGCTTAATGCCTAATGCACACATTTTATACTAGGATGACACTAATGCACACTTGTTCGGATTCTATGCATCCCATACTACATAGGTCCGAAGGCAAGCGCTTACGTACTCCACAATAAAGGGTTCGATCCCTCGCCATGAAACTACCCAGTAATAAAAGAAGGTTTAGATAATTCTACGGATATGGATCTCAGCCTCTCTGGCAATTATAACAGATCCCAACCTCTCTGGCATAATCGTGCGAATCATCCCGCAAGTGCCCCCTAGCCCCGGTATATGTATATACATTAGAGTATGGTAAATATCCACTTGACTACTCTAAGTCCCGGATTTAGAAATAGAAGTCCACCTCCCACGAAGCAACCACAGTCCACCAACTGGGTCTATAGCCACGGAGATCCACCATCGACTATATAGAAGCACCCACTTACGTTTGCCCAAGTCTACTACATCTTCACTTATGTGTCTAATTATTTAGTTCAAGACATGAATAGATTTTCAAGCCTAGAATTAGTCTTACCTCCTACCGGTCTTAATCACAAATTCCATATCTCAAAATTATATCTCAATTCTTCTCATTTCAACATTGCCGGTAACGAGGTTTTACTAACTCCAAAACTCAACAATTCGTGCACAAAAATCATGGGTACACATACCCTTTAATAATCATGCCTTAAACTTATTATATTCATGTCTCTAACTTATCCAAAATCTGTTCTAAGTCTCATTTAATACTACTCATGAATTCTTAAATCACAATCCTTCAAAAGTAATAATCATCTTTAAGAACATAAATTTATTAAGTCTCATTAGCAACATATCTCAATTCCATCAAATATTTCTATAATCACAGTATATTCTCTACAAAAGAACTTAATTATTCTTATTTCACAACTTAATCAAGGTCTCATTTTAGCACTAGTCAATGTCTCATTTAGCATTATTCAATACACTATTCGTGATCTATTTTTCCCACTCTTAATTCTTTTCAATCAATGATTCTACTCATACATTCATCTAATTATCAATTTAAGCACAAGTAGAATTCTAGAATTTCATCTTCAACATAAATTGCATATTCTCAACAAGAGAACTAATCAAAATCTTTAATTTTCTTCAAAAAAAAAAATAAAATCATGATCTAAAATAAATTAACTTGAGAACAAAACCTCATTTTATCTCAAATGTCTTTTTTACTTCTCAAATATACGAAGAAAAATCTTTATAACTATTTTAATAAATTCTCCATCACATTTCATAAACACTAGGATTTCCCGCTAAATTTTTAGATGCATTAGGACTCATTAAATCATTCAAAAACACCCTAAAAAGAAAATTTGCAGTCACTGGGTTTCGAACATGTGGCAACACAGGCAGCGCCCAACCGAAACCGCAAGTCCATATGGACTTGTTGTTCAATTTCCATACCAAAAACCCCATATACTAACTCCCACGCTCTGAGTTAAATTAGAACAAGATAGAAAAAGTATTTGGGCTTCATAAGATTCGAACCCAAGCCGAATAGGAAAACAGCGCCACACCAGACCAGAGGGCCATATGCGCCCAACGATAAAAAGTCTTCTCTTCGACTTTTGTTCAAACTCCATCTCAATATTTCATAAAACTCGGTTATTCCGATTTGCTCAAATCTTTTATTTGACTGAAATAAAATTATATAAAAATGGAATTTCTCTCTAATAGTAACTCATATGTTTCTAATCCATATTTTAGAGGATTAATCCAACTTTCACAATTTCTACTTATTGATAAAAATAAAGTTGCATTTATTCATTTTAATCAAAGAAACATATTGTATCTTTGATAACCAATAAAATGAATTCATTGGTACCCAGTTAACTTTATAAAAATATATTTGCTTATCAAAAGAAATATTCCCAACATTTTCACACAATCTGTTATTTCTCCCTTCATGCATATTAATTCATGACAAAACTAATCAATCACTCCTTTTCCTCATTACCAATTAACATAATGTGAATTTATTTACTAAGCATGACATCTTTCATTTCATCCAATGCATAGAATTGTTCTACTTACCAAATCAAAATCCATACTACTCATTTACTTTCATTAGCATGCACATTCTAAAATTATAAAGTAAGAGAACACCCACCTAAATTGAAGCTTGACTAATGAAGGGAAGAGCACCACTTCTAGCTCCAAAATGTCCTCCTAGATCTTGTCCTCCTAGTAATGGCCACCAAGTACAAACTCTCTTTTCTCTTTCTTTTCTTTCTCTCTTATTTTTTCACTTGCTTTTGGTGTGAAGAATGAGGAGAAATAAGGTGCTATTTATAGGTCTAGGTTAGCGTCTCATTTGCAAAATTTCACAACCTAATAAATCTCCATATTAATTTTTCCATCTCTTCATTTTCTCAACTCATCCTTCAACCTCTCCAATTACCCTAACTCCCAAAACTCCCAACCCCTCATCTCCCTACTCCTATAAGTATTAATTCTCTCATCTCTTCCCATTTTAATTCATGTGTATACTACACCTTATGCCACGTTAAAGGCTTGAATGAAGTCAAAGCAAAGCAGCACATCACATTTCTCTCTTTTTTTAATGTTTTTTTTTCTTTTCTGTTTCAAAGTCGTGGGCCCCCATTCACAAATACCATTCCTATTATATATTCCCAAGCCAAAACCTGTTGTTCTACTCCAAGCTAGAATAGAAGTTGAGAAGAAATAGTTGAAGCTAACTAAGATTCTTGGTACTAAGAATCCGACAGAAATGCTCACTAAGGTGGTGGATAGCAAGAAAGATCAGTTTTGCTATACCGCTATCGGATTGTTTCCAGGTTAATTGTTGAGGAGACTCGTAGAGACACAGGCCTAGACTAGGCCAATAGAAGAATGAAGAACAGGTTAGAGACTTCGTGTATATGTCTCCAAGTGGGAGATTGTTGGGGTTTGTGGATCCAATACACGATAATGAGTGAAAGAAGATAGTCGGGAAGGAGAGTCGAAGTGGGAGCAATAGGTCAAGAGTAGAAAGTGGCTACAACAGAGTTGCGGTCGACCGCACCCCCCCCCCCAACCGCCCAAGCAAGAAGACCGGTCGACCGCGCAGTCGACCGTCCCGCTCTCTGACTCAACTCTGTAGCTTGATGGAATGACCGACCGACCGCGCAGTCGACCGACCCGCTCTCTGTTGGATTTCGTACAGTCGAGGGAGAAAACCGGTCGACCGTCAAGATGGACCGGTCGACCGTCCCGACGTTGAATAGATGAACGGTTATGATTAGAGATGTGGAATCCTATATGTATTGTATTGTGTACGATTTTAGGGTAAAACTGAAACAAAGTGAAAAGAAAAGAGAAATCTACCAGCCGTCATTAAGAGCGAGGGAGATAGAGAGAAACCCTATACCTTGGTGGTGAGTTCTTGAGAGATTTGTAAACCTAATCTTCATATTTCTAGTGAAAATCGCAGGAATGCCTCTGCGTGGGGAAGTAGCCATTGTTTGGGTGAACCTCGATAAAAATCTTGTGTGTTCTTATGTGTTGCTTTTGCTTGTTCTTTGTTCTCTTGTTTTGATTCTATAGTTCTTGCATCTCGTCATCGTTGTTGAGTTTATTCTGCAGTTAGAATTCAACATGCAGGGTGCCGCTGGTGCTTTTGGCTGATTTCATCCTCATCCAGATAACCAGGTTCATTCATGATTCATTCTCATCTTATTTTATTTTTCAATTGTTATCTGTGCAGGGTTCATGGTTGAGTCGGCTGACTGGCTGTTCATGGCTGGTTTCATACTTTCATTCTCGTCTTAATTGCTACTGATTAGAGTGATATGTGGCCTCTTTTTGAATATTTTCCTAAGAACAGATTTACCTTATAGATTCTTCTACTTGACTACTTCCTCTACATAGACAGATAGACTGAGTCACTGATATTTCAGGTGATCATTGTGATCAATGTGATGGATCTTATCTACTATCTAGTTTCTGCTGTTTAATTTCTTTCCACTCTTTGCTCACATAAAATGATACCATATTAATATTTTTCATACTTTTCAGTTTTCATGGATCACGGATGCAAGGATTCTTTGATCTCATTTGTTGATGCTAAGACGGTAAGACCCATGAATTAATACTTCTCAATTTTCTCTTGATTTGCAGTGCAGGACTCTTCATATCTGAATTCGATGAGATTTACTGATAGTTTTATGAAGAAGTCTTTCTTAGTTTACATATGACAATTTAAAGATGCAACTATTAGTATAGAATGTATGCTACTCATGTTTTTCAATTGAATTCGTATAATATATATAAATATACGTACATGATGTTGCCACTGAAATCGGTGTGGGGGCAAACAGATAGATTTGTGGATTCTTTGGGATGTTGAATAGTCAAACCTGAAACCTTTCTGCCGGAGTTTGACCATTATCTCCCACCGTTGACCTGCAAAAAGTACGAAACACCGGGGTTGATTCCGGCGACGCACCCTCCGACGCTCAAGTTAGTAATCAGAAAGATTATGAATGAGCTTTTACTGGCAAAAGATTGATTACCTGTTAATAGTGGGGGATGAGAGGTATTTATAGCCGCCTTAGGAACCAGTTTCGGGATAAGATCAAATCCTTACTTCCCAGTGGATGGATAGAGTGAATCAGGACCGTTGATTAAGTATAATCATAAACCCTAATTCTATCCAGCTGGACTGGGTTCTTTGCGGGTTAGAACCCGCACCCAGTTGATGCGGATCCGTTTGTGGGCTATTGGGTCTTTGGAGAAAAGACCCAGTACCCATTTCAGACCCGTCTGTAGGTGAAATTACCATTTTACCCCCAAATTTTAAGTTTCGTGCCCAATTTGGGCGGTTCCGATTTAACCCTATTTTTAGCCATATCACGAGCCCCCCACTCCTGAAGACTGAGTTTGATCAGCCTTTGAGGAGTAGTTTTACTGTTTTAATGGATTGCGGAGTTGTATCGGAGCTCAAATAAGGGGTGTCGAATCTTTGTATGAGGTATTATGGTGAATTTCAGAGCTAGTTGTGTGCTCAAGGCTGTTCTTGAGCTCTCCTGGACTTTTGGTGATTTTTCTTAATTTTTATCTATTTTTTGGACTATTTATTTAATTTTGTAAAGCGGTGATTCATTGTTCGGGGGCCTTAATTAATTATTCTAAGCAATAATTATTTACCCACGGGTTCAAAAAAAATTTCTCGAATTTCTAATTATTTTTTTAGAATTTTTAATTAATTTTCTCGCAATTTTTAAATAAATATTTCGAATTTAATAAATAAAAAATTAATTTTTATTCCAATTTATGACGTGGCACAATCTGGGCCTTCCATCAGCCAGAGGTGTGAATTTCTGGAGGATCGGACGGCAGGAGTAGCTCGGCGGCGTTTTTCTCCGCTTGCGGAGGTCGGTGCCCCAGTAGCTCGGCCAGTTCTCCTCGGTAGCTCGGTAGCTCGGCGCGTTATGAGCTGCCGAGCTACGTGGCAAGATCTGGAGCGTCCATCATGTTGCGAATCACAAGGATGGGAGTTCAGATCACGAGAAAATGCTATCTTGTCATTTTGTGGGCGTGGCGTGATCTGAACCGCTCATCATGTTCTAGGGAGACTTTTAAAACGATCCAACGGTTGAGGTAGTTCGGCAGTCATTTTTCTTCAAATGTGAGGGTCAGTGCGTCGGTAGCTCGGCTACAGCTGCTCGGTTGCTCGACAGTTCGGCCTTAGGTCCTTGGTAGCTTGGTTGCTCGGCTACAGCTGCTCGGCAGCTCGGCCTTTCTTCCGTGGTTGCTCGGCAGAGTGGCTCGGCGGCATTTTTCTCTAAATGTGGAGGTCGGTGCCCTGATAGCTCGGCAGAGTGTCCCGGTGGCTCGGCTCAGTAGGAGCCGTTGAGCCACGTGGCTGGATCCAGAGTGTCCATCATGGTGCGGATCACGAAGTTGGAGGTTCAGATTACGAGAAAATGTTATCTTGTCATTTTGTGGGCCTGGCGTGATCTGAGCCGCCCATCATGTTTCGACACAGATTTTGAGACAATCTGATGGTAGGAGTGGCTCGGCAGCATTTTTTCTCCAAATGCGGAGGTCGGTGCCCCGGTAGCTCGGCAGAGTGTCGTGGTGGCTCGGCTCAGTATGACCCGTTGAGCCACGTGGCTGGATCCGAAGTGTTCATCATGGCGCGGATCACGAAGTTGGAGGTTCAGATCACGAGAAAAGGTTATCCTTTTGTTTTGTGGGTGTGGCGTGATCTGAGCCGCTCATCATGTTTCGACATGAATTTTGAGACAATCTCACGGTAAGAGTGACTCGGCAGTATTTTTTCTCCAAATGTGGTGGTCGGTGCCCCGGTAGCTCGGCAGAGTGTCTTGGTGGCTCGGCTCAGTATGACCCATTGAGCCACATGGCTGGATCCGGAGCGTTCATCATGGTGCGGATCACGAAGTTGGAGGTTCAGATCACGAGAAAATGTTATCTTGTCGTTTTGTGGGCATGGCATGATCTGAGCCGCTCATCATGTTTCGACACGAATTTTGAGACAATCTGATGGTAGGAGTGGCTCAGCGGCATTTTTTCTCCAAATGTGGAGGTCGGTGCCCCGGTAGCTCGGCGAGTGTCTTGGTGGCTCGGCTCAGTATAAGCCGTGTGGCCAAGGTCGAATCATTTCCTTCGTCGCTCCTCTTCATTCTGTCGTTTAGTCTTCCTTAATGGGCCCCCAAGCATTACAAAAGCCCAACAGTCGCCTCTTTGGCTATAAGTTCTCACCCCCTCACCCCTTATCTCATTCTTTCACTTTTCACTCTCTCAAACTGTTACTTTTGTCTCAAGTTGTTCTGCTAGCGGGGATTTGAGCTCAAGGGCGGTTGTGCTAGCTATCGCGAAGTCCAGCTGATTTTCGGTGAACTTTTCCGACCGTAAACATCACATTAAGGTCAGTTTGTTTAACTTCACATATTTATTCTACGAGATGTCACAAGTATCCTCGGGTAGTGAGGCATCCTCCTCGGGGGGTCGGAGCGACGAGGAAAGGAGAGAGGTGGTTAGTAGACGCAAGGGGAAGGAGATAGTCGGGTCATTGGCAGCTGAGGAGAGGGGAAAGGTAATGGCTCGGTCGTCGATCGTTGAAACGGTGGTGGAGACAGTGAGAGGAGCCGACGAGTTGGGTCGGCTGCCGACCGTGTTGTCCAGCCATGGGGGGATAAGGCAGTACAGCGACGAGCTGCTGACCAAGGCTGTCTATGGTCGCTCGGAAGCCTACGAGGAGAATGATCCAAGGGAAGTCACCGAGGTGGACGATATCCCTTCGGTTTCAACCGAACGAGATCTACTTCGTACTCGGAAGGGTTTCGCCATTCCCCCGGAGTACACACTGATTCTCCCCAGCTCCGGGGTGCGAGCGTGCACAGCCTTCACGCCGGATACTTGTGTCTTCGCCTACGACGCGTTGAACGCCGGCCTGCATTTTCCTTTGCACCCTTTCGTAACCGAAGTCCTCTGGTGGTATGGATTGATTCCCATTCAGTTCATGCCAAACATGTGGCGACATGTTCTCGGATTTCTGCTCCAATGCCGAACAGCCAAGGTGGAGCTGCAGCTCGTCATCCTCCGGGGTTTGTATCGGGTCAACAGGATGAGTAAGACCAAGCCCTGCTACTATCTCTCGCCTCGAAAATGCGTCAAGCTGATAAGAACCCCGAATCGATAAAGTCGTGGAAAGGGAAAATCTTTTTGATCAAGGGCTCCTCGGCGTGGGACTTCCCGACTCGATAGAAGGAGGATGTGCCGAAGTATGTAAAGGCCGAGCCGGTGTTAACCCCGGCCGAGGCAGAGGTGGCGGCGAAGCTGATCGGTCTTCCTATGTTGAGTTGGATGGATATGACCGAGGAGGTGCTTCACAGGTCGGGCCTCAGTTTGATCAACTCGAGTACGCTCCGGACATCTCTCGTTTTGCTTTACTTTTTTTTAATGCCTTGTGTTTTTTCTAACTTGTTTTTCTTTTACATCAACAGAGGCTCCAAACATGGACTTCAAGGCGATGATGGCCGAACGAAACAAGGCCGCCAATGCCAAGAAGAGGAAGAGGACGAGCGCTGGTCCCACTTCTGGCCGACCAACCAAGGCGCCTTCAGCCGTGGTCGGAACAGTCGTCCCCACTTCTCCTTGGCGATCGTCCTCGGCTGTTGGCATTGTTCAGCCGACCCCCTCTGCTCCTTCGGACGAGGACTTTTCCGTCTCGACGGCACTGGCGCTCGAGGCCCCGCCCCTAACCAAGCAGGCCGAGGTCATAATGACCGAGGCCCACAAGAAGTTGTTCATCCCTGATTGGCGGGTGATGAACCACGACGGCTTCTTGGGGGACTCAGGGATGAGTATGCAGGCTCTTCGCCATCTCTTGACCCCGAAGGACCGAGCCGCTCTAAAGGCAGGGACAACGGGCGACGATGCCCTAGAGATAGCTCGGTCGCTTATGTCGGTAAGTTTTCTCAGTTGTTGTTGATGTTTTCTCAAAAATTTTCTAAAGTCTTTTAATTCGGTTTTATGGCGTGTTCTAACTGCTTCTTCTTGCAGGCCATATGCCACTTCAGCCACCTTTTCGAGCAGTATGCCGAGCAAGAGAAGGAGCTGAAGGCCGCTTGTGATAAAGTCAGAGCGGAGAGGGCGAGGGCTATGAAGCAGCTTGAGGCAGAGCAGCGCCGCTCGGACACTTTGGTGGCCCAGGTCGCCGACCTTGAGGCGGCTCTGGAGCAAGCGAGGAAAAAACTCACTTCGGAGGTCGCCAAGGCAGCCGAGGAGAGGGCCAAAGCGGCGAGGGCCTTGAAGGCAGTGGAGCGGCAACAAACTGAGGCCGTGGAGAAGGCGAGGGCGGAGATTGAGGCCAAGGCCAAGAAGCACATGGCAGCCAACATGGAGCTATCTTACGCCACCGCGCTCGAGCACGTCGAGGCTTGGGTCCCTGGCTTCGATAGGTCGGGGTACAGGCTGTGGGGTCCGGTCGCCGAAGAAGGGGCCGATGGAGAGGAGGGGGATAAGAAAGAAGGTAGCAATGCTCCTGTCGACCCCGAGACTGTGGTAGTGGAGGCGATGACCAGGTCGTGGCTGACCCCCGAGTCGGAGCGGCGGAGGATGAGGGGCCGTCTACAGAGGTGCCTGTTCCCGAGCTACCACTAAAGGTGGCCCCTTGATCTTCTTGCTTTTGTACATTTTTTTGCTTTGTTCTTCTTTTACTGCCTTGTAGCGGATTGGCCACCGCTTTTTTGATATAAATGAAACTCTCGTTTTTGGCAATTCTTGCTAAGTGTTGGAGTCTGTTTTGACATGAAATCTTTCTAAAATTTGACTAAGTGTTGAGCACTTCTTTTGACGATTTGCCAAGTGTTAGCAACTTTTGCTTTGAAGTTTAGCTGTGTTGCACGAGCTTAGTGTTGATATATTTTTTCAGGCGGTGCCGCACAACGAGGCTGCCGCTGAATTTGTTCGTCTCTGAGCTGACTTGGAAGCGACGAAGTCGGCTCTCTCTCGCAGTAAAGAGTGTTTTCTCAAGAGCGAGTTGGATCGAGAGCAACTCAAGTTAAAGTTGTCGAAGCGCCTCTCTGAGCTGAAGCAACTAAAGAAACAAGCTCGAGAAGCTCCTCTCGAAAGAGAGGTGGAGTTGCTTCGGAGGGCGTTGTCTGATGTCATAGTAGAGAAAGGTGAACTATTAGCTGAGATCCAACACTTGCAGATAGTAGAAGAAGAGCTTTCGGTGGAGAAAGAAGAATTAACAGAGGCGGTGGGCAAGCAGATGGTCGAGCGCGACAAGTTGACCTTGAAGGTTGACGAGTTGAGGAGGGTTACGATTGACAAGAGTATTGAAGTTACTCATCTCTGTCGAGTTATAGCCGACAGTTCTGGCGCCGTAGGCTCTTCTCGGCTTCCTCGCTTTAAAATAGCCGTGAAGGATGACTCTCTGAAGGATCGAATTGTCGAGATCGAGGAGGAAGTTGCTCGACTCAAACCTCAACCTGAACGGATTAATGCCAGAAGTACATCGTGTACTCATGAAGAGAGCGAGAGAGGAATCTTGTTTTACGAGCCTGCAACTCGCTCGCCTGCTGTTAGGCAGAGCCCGGTTGGCACTCAAAGTGGCGTGGCTACTTCGTCGAGTGGCGCATCGGTTGGGGCCACCGTCAGAGGCAGTGCTGAAGAGGCATCTCAGTTTGCTGGTCTGGAGACGAGTTTTGAGATTAGGCATCGCCGTCCCTGGGTGTCTCTAAACTGAAACGTCCTAGTTTCGAAGAAGCGTTGAATGAGCTGTTGTAATTATGTCTCTTTTGAGCTTTTGTATTTATCGAAGTAGAGTATTTTGGTCTTGTAACTTGAGTTCCTTTGTATGTTAAACTTTTATAGAAGTGAAAGCTTGTTATATTCCTTTACGTTTGTGTGCTGGCGTGTTCAGTCGATCCTCTGTGGTTGTAAGAGTGTTTCTGAAGGGCAGACCATTTCTAGTTCGCTTAAGAGCGAGGAGCAAAAGTGGGGTCTTGCCAAACTTTGAACTCCGAGGAACGTGGCTTTATCTGAGGCGTCCATCTGGAGATTTCGTGTGGATCTTGATGTAAAGAAGGCGGTGCGGATTACGAAAAAATGCTATCTTGTCGTTTTGTGGTTGTGGCGTGATCTGAGCCGTTTGATTGAGATCTTGCACGAATTCTGAGGAGAAAGTTGTTTTTCTCCAATACGTAGCTAGGATCGCCAGTCGCTCGGATTTGGATTTCGAGGGACGTGGGGCGATCTGGGCTGTTCATCATGAGATCTGGCACGAATCTCAATGTAAAAGACAGTGTGGATCACGAGAAAATGCTATCTTGTCGTTTTGTGGTTGTGGTCCAATTTGAGCCGTCTGATCAAGATCTTGCCCGAATTCTGAGGAGAAGCTTATTTTTCTCCAATACGCAGCTCGGACTGCAAGTTGCTCGGAAATGTATGCCTGAATATCTTCATCAGTTATCCAGCCAAACGAAGCAATGGAGCATTCATTCAAGCACTCGAAGTATTCTTCTCCCATGTCTAGTCTAGTTGTAGAAATCTCATCAGTTATCCAGTCCAGTGGTCTGGATTCTGAACACGCTGTTCGAGCAAATTTCAATGGTTGTGGGAGCAATTCCGAATGGCAAACCACTTCTAGCTCGCTTATGAGTGAGCCTACAAAGCGGAATCGAGCCAAGTTTTGGACTCCGAACACGTCGTCTGGGTAAGTTTGAACGGTTGTAGGAGCAGTTCCGAATGGTGAACCACTTCCAGCTCACTTAAGAGCGAGCTTGCGAAGCGGAATCGAGCCAAGTTTTTGACTCCGAACGCGCCGTTCGAGTAAGTTTCAACGGTTGTGGGAGCAGTTTCGAATGGCGAACCACTTCTTGCTTGCTTAAGAGCGAGCCTGCGAAGCGGAAACGAGCTAAGTTTTGGACTCCGAACACGTCGTTCGAGTAAATTTCAACGGTTGTGGGAGCAGTTCTGAATGGCGAACCACTTCTAGCTCGCTTAAGAGCGAGCCTCGAAGCGGAATCGAGCCAAGTTTTGGACTCCGAACACGTTGTTTGAGTAAGAGCAATTGAAGGCTTTAAACAGTGAGACAAAAGTAATCACTAGAGAATTATCAGGGGAAAGAAGTTCTTTATTGATAACTACTAATCGGCTGCTTCTAAGTTGCAAGCCGTTATTACAATGGAAAAATAAAGAAACATGCACAAACAAAAAGATAGGAATGGCTCGACATTTGAAGGTACTCGGAGAGGCGTTCATGCACACTCTTGATACTTCAATAAATGGTCAGCATTCCAAGTTCTGGGTATCTCTTTGCCTTCAAGATCTTCAAGACAATATGCCCCGGGGAGGGCTACTTTGGAAACTTTGTTTGGTCCTTCCCAATTCAGAGCTAGCTTACTCTTTTGGCTGGGGAACGAGATAGCTAGCTTTCTGAGGACTAAGTCCCCTTCTTTGAGATCCGTGGGACGGACTCTTTTGTTGTAGGCCTGTCGATTCTTCTCTGATAATTTTGCTGGAGAATTGAAGCTCTTTCACGGAGCTCGTCAATCAAGTCCAAATTTGCTCGGAGATCTCTGGTATTCTGCTCTTCATCATAAGCGATAAGGCGAGGGGATGGCAGACCAACTTCTAAAGGGATCACAGCCTCGGACCCATAGGTGAGATTAAAGAGCGACTCTCGTGTGGGAGTCCGTTTCGTAGTGCGGTAGTTCCACAATACGTTAGAAAGTTGTTCTGCCTATAAACCTTTGGCGGCCTTATCTAATCTCTTCTTGATGCCGGAGAGGATCTGCCTGTTGGCATTCTCTACTTGACCATTGGACTGTGGATGGGAGACGGAGGAGAAGCAATGCTGAATGTCGAGGTCTTCACTCAAAGAACGGAACGCTGTCCCTGTAAACTGTGTTCCATTATCTGTTATCAGGACCCGAGGTACATCGAACCCACAAATTACATTTCTCCAGAAGAATTGCAACACTTTGTTCTCAGTAATGGTAGCCAATGGCTCGACCTCGATCCACTTGGAGAAATAGTCAATTGCCATGACTAGGAATTTGAACAGGCCTGGAGCTGGTGGGAACGGGCCTAACAAGTCCATCCCCCATATTGCGAAGGGATCGGGCTTGAGAGAGAGGTGAGTTGTGCTTGGGGTAGGCAGCGGATGTTGGAGAACTGCTGACAAGGGCTGCATTGCCGGACATGTTCCTCGGCATCTCGAAGTAGGGTAGGCCAAACATACCCATAATTCAGAACTTTCTTGGCGAGGGACCTAGATCCTGAATGTGCTTTGCCTATGCCTTCGTGGAGTTCTTGCAAGGCGTACGAGGTTCTTCAGGGGAGTGGCATCTCAAGTAGGGTTTGCCGTCTACTTGGGTATAGGAGCATTTGTACAAGACTCCTTCAACAAGGGTGTACTGCTCCGCTCTCGTTCGAATTCGATGGGCCTCTTTTGGATCTTGGGGAAGGGTCCCATCCCTGAGGAATTCTATCAAAGGCTTCATCCACTCGTCCCAGAGTTGGACGGGCAGTGACTCCATCGAGTCAGGGGCCTCTTCTTCTATGCTAGGTCTTAGGAGAGCTTCGATGAGGACGGTCTGCTCGAGACCTTGGAGGGAGGAGGAGGCCAGTTTGGAGAGGGAATCTGCTTGGGAGTTCTCTTCTCTAGGGTTCCGCTGGATTAGTACCTCTTCGAATGAAGCCATGAGACTTTGGACCTTAGCTAGGTACTTAGCCATGAGACTCGTGCTTCGTACTCCCCTAAGACTTGATTCACCACTAGTTGCGCATCGCTGAATATTTGGAGACGTTGTGCCCCTGCCTTGCGTGCCATATCCAGGCCGGCTATAAGGGCTTCATACTCAGCTTCGTTGTTGGAGGCCTTAAAGTTGATGCAGAGTGAGTATTGGAGAACGAAGTCATCTGGGCCTGCCAGAATGACCCCGGTTCTGCTCCCTTCGGTGCAAGAGGACCCATCTACATATACTGTCCAGATGGGAGGCCCGTTTGCTGCTTGACTAACCTCCGAGATGGTGCTCTCAATAATAAATTCAGCTAAGGCTTGAGCCTTGATTGCGGTCTGAGACTGGTAAGATATGTCATGTTGACTCAGCTCGATCGACCACTTCATCAGATGCCCGGAGGTCTTGGGTTTGTGTAGGACTTGCTTAAGCGGCTGGTCGGTAAGAACGACCACCGAGTGGGATTAAAAATATGGGCAGAGCTTCCTGGCTGCCATAACCTAGGCGTATGCTATCTTCTTTAATCTCGGATAGCGGAGCTCGGCATCTCTGAGAACCTTGCTTACATAATAGATAGGTTTCTGAGCCTTGTCTTCTTTCCTCACTAGGACAGTACTGAGGGTTTGCTCGGAGGCAGCTAGGTAGAGGTAGAGTGTTTCCCCGGGGATAGGCTTGCTGAGGAGAGGGGGGTTGACCAGATAGGCCTTCAGTTGATTGAACGATTCTTGCTGCTGTCGGCCCCACTCGAAGCCCTTAGCCCCCCTGAGGGCTTTGAAGAAAGGAAGACACTTCTCTCCTGACTTAGACAGGAAGCGCCCTATGGCCGCGAGGCATCCTGTGAGCTTCTGAATTTCTTTCACGCTTGTAGGAGGAGCCATGTCCAGTATGGCTTTGATCTTCTCGGGGTTGTCTTCGATCCCTCTTTGACTGACCATGAAGCCTAGGAACTTACCCGACAAGACTCCGAATGCACACTTGTTCGGGTTGAGCCTCATATCATGCTTCCTCAACACATCGAATGCTTCTTAGAGATCGGCAACATGGTCGGCCCCATGGATGCTTTTAACTAGCATATCATTAACATACACTTCCATGTTTCGACCGATCTGATTCTGGAAGACCTTATTGACTAGGCGCTGGTAGGTTGCACTGGCATTTTTCAACCCGAAGGGCATTACTCTGTAGCAATAGAGTCCTTGATCGGTGACGAAGGAGGTCTTCGGGATGTCCAGGGAGAACATTCTGATTTGGTTATATCCAGAGAAGGCATCCATGAAGCTCAGCAGCTCATGGCCCGAAGTAGCGTCGATCAGGGTGTCGATGCTGGGGAGAGGGAATGGATCCTTAGGGCATGCTTTGTTCAGGTCCATGAAGTCGATGCAAATTCTCCAACTTCCGTTGGCCTTCTTAACCATAACAACATTAGAGAGCCATTCGGGATAGTTGACTTCTTGTATGAACCGGGCTTTGAGGAGCTTGTCTACTTCTTCCTTTATAGCTTGCTGGTGCTCGGGAGCAAATTTGCGCCTCTTCTGCTGGACCGGTTTCGACCCCGGAGCAACGCTTAGGTGGTGGACAAGGAGCTCCTCTGAAATTCCTGGCATATCGGCCGCTGACCAGGCAAAGAGGTCATGGTTCTTCCTGATGCATCGGACTATGTCGGAATAGAGGGCAGAGGGGAGGGTCTTGCTGATGAAGAACTTGCGGTTCGGATCCTGCTCGGAAAAGAGCATTTCCTC
Source organism: Hemerocallis citrina (assembly GCA_017893485.1). NCBI lineage: Eukaryota > Viridiplantae > Streptophyta > Magnoliopsida > Asparagales > Asphodelaceae > Hemerocallis > Hemerocallis citrina. The sequence continues at coordinate 215,671,788 of CM030364.1, read as the reverse complement.
CAGCTCGTCTACTGGTTCGGACATAGTTTGGGCGTTCCCCTGGGAAATCTCAATAGTCTCGAGGGAGAGGACAGGTTCCCCGGTGGAGGTCATGTAACACTTGCGGGCCATCTCTTGACTACCCCTTACTTCTCCTACACCTGACTTGGTGGGGAACTTCATTTTAAGATGATAAGCCGATGGGACGGCCTCTAAAGCAGCTAGGCCAGGTCGGCCTAGAATCACATTGTAAGCAGTTGGGATGTCGATGACCCTGAAATCCATTAGCTCCGTCCGGGTAGTAGGAGTTTTGCCAGCGGTTATATCGAGGGTTATTACCCCTTTGATAGTCACTGGTACTTCCGTGAACCCATGGAGCATGTAGCCGGCAGGCTTGAGCCCTGTCCCGCAATAACTTGAGTCCTCGGAAGGCCGCTAGGAAGAGGATGTTGACAGAGCTACCATTGTCCACCAGAATCCTCTCCACTTTGAAGTTGGCCATGTGGAGGTTGATTACTAGTGCATCACAATGGGGGGTTCGGACACCCTCCAGATCTTCATCCGAGAAAGTGACCGGGACTCCGAGGCCTTTGGGAGGGGGTATGCCGTGCACCGAGTTGACTTCCCTAATAAAAGCCTTTCAAGAAGAATTGGAGGTTCCTCCCATTGGGCCTCTATGGATGAGGTGCAAGATGCGTTCCTCTTCGAACTCGGGAGTCTCGTCGCGCCTCTCGGGACACTTATTAGCCCCCCTGGGGGGAGGAGGAAGATCGACTCGGTCCTTTCTCATGAACTTAGACAGCTACCCCCTCTGGATGAGGGCTTCAATTTCATTCTTCAGAGCCCGACAGTCGTTGGTGTCGTGGTCGTGGTATCGATGATATCGACACCACTTGTCTTTGTCCTTCTTCTTGCCAGGGGTATTCATCTTCGGGGCAGGAGGCAGAACTCCTTCCTTTTCGACCTCCATTAGAATAGTGGAAATGTTGGCATTAAGAGGGGTAAACTTTTCGAATCTGTGAGGCGGGCGGCGCTGGCTCCCGTTGACCTTCTGGAGCTTCTTAGCTCCCTCTTCTTCAGCTGCCTTTCTCTTGGTCCCGGAGGAAGACCCCTCAAAAGTGGGGCGATGTTCAGCTTCCTCGGCCCGGATATACTTCTCGCTTCTGAGAAGAAGGTCGGAGAAGTTTTGCAGGGGCTTTTTGGCTAGGGAGGACCGAAGGCTTGAGTTGAGGACATTTGACTGGAAGGCTGCTGTAGCGACCGATTGGTCGAGGGAGGTAATGGACCTAGCTTCCGCGGTAAACCGCTTCACATAATCTCTCAGCTTCTCGCCCTTCTTCTGACTGAGGTAGAGTAGCGAGATACTAGTCTTCTATGTGTGACGGCTACTTACGAAGTGGGTGATAAAGAGGGTTTCAAATTGTTCAAAGGAGAAGATGGAGAACGGGGCGAGGCGAGAGTACCATTCCTGAGCCGGACCTTTGAGAGTGGCTGGGAAGGTCTTGCATAATAGAGCATCAAAAGCCTGGTGGATCATCATGAGAGTTTTGAAACTCTCGATGTGATCCACGGGGTCGGACTCCCCAGTATATGTTTCAAACTGCGAGGGCTTGAAGTTTGGTGGAACGGGTGCTTCCATAATAGTTCGGGAGAAGGGAGGTTGGCTTGGACGGAGGGTCCTTCCTCTCAGTTCCTCTTCCCTATCTAGTTGGCCGAGGCGCCTCTCCATCTCATGGAGACGACGATAAACAGCATCATCCCTTCGACGGTAGCCAAGTGAGTCTCTGGACTCGTCTTTGTACGAAGGGGAGCGGAGGTTACGACGACGGTAGCTCAGGGAATGGCGATGACTAGGGATATAATGGCGGTAGCTCGGAGCATGAGGAGGAGTTAGGGACCGATGGCGAGGACTTTGGACCCGAGGAGGAGTGGGGACCCTCTGGGCATTGTTGTTGTCTAGCCGGAGGTTGAGGGCTTGCAAGATTGTGGCTTGGAATTGTTGGAATTCAGCTCGGGTGATAGGCCTGTTATCGTCCCTCGGGGGCTGCCGACCAGCAGGAGAGTGATGCCTTCTTCGATGGTACTCAGGGGACTCTCTCCGCCTTCTGTGAGGAGGGGACCTCCTGTGATCGAGGCGACGAGGAGATCGCTCATTTGGATGTTCCAGACGGGGGGCTCCCTCACGGGCCCGCCTTTCATCCAAACGGTGGCGAAGGTCCTCTTCTTTCTGCCAGTTGATGAGGATATTGCGGAGGTCTTCGGAAGGCCGGAGGTTGTGAGATGCCATTGAATCGGTAGAAGGGTTGTGCACGGAGACGTGGTCAAGGTGAAGAGGTTGCTTCTGATGGTTGGGATGGGAGGCCCCTGGACCGGCATTCTGGGACCCGGCTTGACCCTGCGGGGGCTGAAGGTTCTGAAGAGCAGGCTGTTCCTGTTGTAAGGGCTGATCAGGCTGAGGTGGGAGTTGTTCCTGCTGCTGGATGGTTTGGAGGGGAGCCTCCTGTTGGGGTTGAGGAGGAGTGGATCCACGGTTGGATCCTTTGGATCTCAATTTCCTTGGAGGCATGGCTGGAGGTGATCAAAACCGATGGAAGAGGATGAATTGCTATTCGTAGTTCCCACAGACGGCGCCAATCTGTTGCCGCTGAAATCGGTGTGGGGGCAAACACATAGATTTGTGGATTCTTTGGGATGTTGAATAGTCAAACCTGAAATCTTTTCGCCGGAGTTTGACCTTTATCTCCCGCCGTTGACCTGCAAAAAGTGCGAAACACCTGGGTTGATCCCGGCGACGCACCTTCCGACGCTCAAGTCAATAATCAGAAAGATTATGAATGAGCTTTTACTGGCAAAAGATTGATTACCTGTTAACAGTGGGGGATGGGGGGGTATTTATAGCCGCCTTAGGAACCAGTTTCGGGATAAGATCAAATCCCTACTTCCCAGTGGATGGATAGAGTGAATCAGGGCCGTTGATTAAGTATAATCATAAACCTTAATTCTATCCAGCTGGACTGGGTTCTTTGCGGGTTAGAACCCGCACCCAGTTGAGGCGGATCCATTCGTGGGCTATTCGGTTTTTGGAGAAAAGACCCAGTACCCATTTCAGACCCGTCTGTAGGTGAAATTAGCATTTTACCCCCGAGCTTTGATTCGTGCCCAATTTGGGCAGTTCCGATTTAACCCTATTTTTAGCCATATCACATGACATCGAAACAAATCTAATACTAAAATTAGTATTGGAATATGTAAAGAAGGCCTAAATTTTTTTTTCCTGCACAAGGCCCTAAAAATCTTAGAACCGGCCCCGATCATAATGTCATGATTTTGTGAAGTTTGCACATGTAATCCCTGACATATGCATGTATCGTATATATCAATTCTCACTAGCTTAGAATGGAAATTGATGGTCATCAATTATGTACAGGGGTAGTAAGTTAGGCTCTTAACGACTACCATTACAAAGACAATATCACGTTCTTGCGCATGATGAAACAAAATAAAGAAAAACAACTAGTTTCATCGATTGATCGTTATGCAACCATATTATTCCATTGCACCCTCACAAATGAGGTACTGTCTAATCCATTTTTCTCTCCGATTAAAACTTAAAACATCAAATGCCGTCTCGTGTCTTACAACTCTCCTCAACTTCCTCGTCCTACTTGATAATATAACCAAAATAAAAAAGTTGTGCATCTGTCATTAGATCAAATTATGGGACCTAATAATAGCTGGAATGAATCTACGTTAGAACAGTCGAAAGAAGCAAGAAACAACCAAGTACCATTAGGCATTTGATTAAATTTTGAGTCAATGGAATATAGGTTCTCTCCACTTTCAAAGTTTGCTCTTTCTATCAAACACCACACAAGACAGAATAAAAATGTATGCTTTCCTACATCCTACTATTGGTGTTGTCTGATAAGAGGATTCTTCCTTAATTAGGAAGAATCCTATTGTAAGGCTGAATTTGGATAAGGAATTTTCTTTCAAGTTAAAAAGATGACTCCTAATTGTTATGTTACATTCATGAGAAATAACGAAACTACAATCTAATATATGAAAATGAATCAAATCACCCCGAGACGAAGAGAAAGGTCTACCTGGTTTCTTTAGTTATCCAGTCAAAGAAATACTTCGTTATTGGAGCAGATAGCAACAACCATTTCATCAAACATGCATATTTTTTATTTTCCGACGGATTTTCATGGTTTCATTAATGAAAACTATTTCAAGTAGGGAGTCAACATGCATTGTTTCCTACAAGGTTCTTGTTTAGGCAGTTCATATCATCCATACATGGTGTTTGATCTAAATATTCTTCTATGCTTGAGCACTAGAATATTGTTCCATGAAGTTAAGGTCCAAAATACAGAATAAACAAGTATTTTCGTAGAGAAAATTCATTCCTTATTTTATCCACTTTACACTATTCGAAGTTTTTTTTTGTGCTACACATAGCAGTTACGATCTTTTCTATCATTTCTAATGAAAGACCTCATTCTTTTGGAGAAATAAGCACATAGAAAGAATGATGAGGAATAGCAAACGCAAACCAAAGGTAAAGACCAAACATGGTTAGAATGAACAGCAAGCCAATCGCAAATTGTAAAGTCTATTCTCATTCATAATCACTCCAATTTATACACGGCATGACGATGATATCACATCCACATAACGAAGAGTTTCCCGCTACTTGGGCATTAGACTCATGAAAAATAAGGCAAACAGTGATCTCTTTATTCGACATTAATTACAAGAAATATCTGTACTAGTCTGCATATTAACCTTCCTTCCTCTAGCCTCTTAAATCCATTCACTTGCACTTACAAGAAACTAGCTCATATTACCCGAATAGTCTGAACAAAAAGAGAGTTCAATTACAGTCTACTTTGATGCAGTGACATACTCAGGCATAGTACTCAAATTTGTCTCTTGATCCAAAGAAGAATTGAGATCAATGGTATTTTGAATCGATAAAGAAGAAGGTTCTTCAAACTTAGAGTCGATAACATGATCTTCCCTTTCACCACTTGCAACCTGAAGAACATACAAAGAAGAAAAAGTAGACATAAATGATGCAACTTGGTTTATTTGGATTAAAAAAAAAGGTAAGAGAATGAGGGAATTAGTACATCAAATAGGCTAGATCGACGCTTCTTCTTGTTGATGCTACTTTGCCTTGGGAAATATTTGTGGGCATGGCTGGCTACTTGAGTTGGCGTTCTTGAGAGAACGAAATTACGA